>VYXF01007590.1:85067-155409 GCA_013397295.1 Polioptila caerulea | reverse complement strand
ATAAAAATTAAAAAAAAATATTTGTGGTACATTCTCTGATGTTCCTTCAAAGATTACAGAAAGTAATGTATGTTCCTGTGCCCAGCATTTGTCATTTATTCAGGAATTATACAGGGCACCTTCAACATAGTTTGCTCTGTACTACAATTACCAGAGAGTTTCATGCTGGGAATTCTGGTGGTCAAAGCACTCATGAACTTAAAATTCCTTGTAAACTTTTCCTCCATGAGCTAAATTAAGTTTTACCCCACCGCTTTTTTTAATTATTATTTTTAATAAAATAGTTGTATAGGTTCTAGATAGCAACTATCTTTAGCAAAGGCTTTTTTTGTCTAGTATTCGTTGCATGTTTTTAAATTCGAGTTTTTTTCCCCACCATATTACTATCCATAAAAACTAGTAAAATGATGGATTATCAGCATTCCCTTTTTTTGGAAATAGCATTTTATTTTTTCAGATACTGGACTGATGTTTGAAAATGAGCAATAAGAAAAAATGAAACACATTCAACAATGGATGATGAACAATGAGCATATAAAGAGGGTGTTATGTAAGAGATGTAGCTGCAGGGAATTCAAGATGAGCTATAAATGATGGAGTTTCTGAGTCAATGGGTTTAATTAGGGAGAGTTTCAGATTCAGTATTACTGGGGACCATTTTCATATCCACACTCCAGCAGTTATATTTAATATCTCTGACAGAATTTCATATAAACAGCTTTAAAGAAATACAGTGCATAGCTTGAACACCCCTGGGTATAGAGAGTTCACAGACTGCCTAATCTGGAGTAACATCTATTATTCCAAACTTGTTAATCAGGTGTTACAGTTGAAACAAACATAGCGTCACACCATGACAGAAGAGGAAAAAGAAACAGTGTTCAAGTATTGCAGTGGTATTTTCTTTTAAATTTTCATTTCCCATTTGCTAAATGCCTCTTACTTGCTAAACTTTAGGATAACATGCCTTGTTGCTTTAAATCTAGGCACTGAACATCTGGGAAGCATCTTTGCAGCATGTTTTTGCAATAGACAACAGAGCAAGCAGAATTGCTACCAACAGGGAAAAAACAGAGCTGAAGGAGCAGAAACAGAAGCACAGGTGAGATCTTCATAGTGAAAAGGATTCCTGAAAGATCTCTCCTGTTAAGACAGCTGATGTAGTAAAATATATTTAGCAGGTGATTTGTACCTTCTACCCTATAATGGCCAACACTGACATCTACCCATAAACTGGTACTACCTCTGCCTTGGACATGTAAAGATGGGAAGTCTTCTATGCCCTAACTTTCTAACTTTGAAAACACAGAAACCGTTCTGCTTTCAGGAAGATTCACAACAGTACCATGCAGCTCCTGAGTATGGCTTGTTTGGACCCATTCACTTCAGCCTCGCAACTTAAGAAACACAGTGAGTCCATTTCTCTTTGTACTGGGTACTGTCAGACACTAACAGAATTGTTAATGGTTTCTTCTCACAAATGCTGTTCGGTTGGAGGAAAGATAACACAATAGACACACTGGAGATTTTATTTTACATATATAATGGCCTGTTGAAATTTTAATTGTGAGTATTGGTGCAAGTGCTTATTTGATTAACTTGATCTTGTTCATTTGACACATTACATGCTGTGCTCTGCAAGCAATGTCTCTTTCACTCTTGTTTAATTTATGTATATGCTCTCTCCTGTATACCAGCACCTGTATGCCTGACTTCTCAGGCTTTAGGTCACAAGCCTATTTCCTTCCTAATCAACTCAGTGTTATGTTTTCCTACAAGTGCTGTTTCCAAAGACATGCTAGTAATGGCATATTTACTTTTTATCTTTCCACATCACTTTCCTGCTTCAAGAATTGATTATGCTACCACAGGCTGGTAATACGTTTCAAATAGAGCAGACAGAATGACAGTGAAAATATTTTGAGATTTGTTCTTTCTGACACATGGGACAAATACTCAAGAAGTTATTTAGGATAATAAATATTGTCTATAAAATATTAAAAACTGAATTTAAACTAAATGTGGAGATGAAACGAAAGAACATGTTATAAATAAAACATACTTTTCTAACCATCATTTTCTGGCCACTGACTGTGGAAAGGAGCTGTGCCTTTCCAAGTGCTCTATGGTCAGTTTCCCACAGAGGTTATCAAGCTCTGATGCTGCTGGTTAATAGGTTGGAAACCGTACAACAAAAATAGACTTGGCTAAAGTGAGGTATTTACTGACTTTTGTGTCAGAAAGGGAAGAAGTAAATTTTTTTGATGACCTAGAAAACTCAGTCCTTCACCTTCAAGATCAAACTGTACAAAACACAATGCATGTGGCGACTTATTTCTAAGTTAAAAAGTTTTAACTTTACTGATCCCTGCAGATTTAAAAATGTTAATGATTATTTCTACAACACCCAGTTTTTGGATAATTTATAAGCGATTATATCTTTAAAGAATGCTTTCATGACTCTGTGTGTGCATGCGTGTGCCTTTCTTAAGAAGTCCTAAGTGTCATATTCCTCAGTTCCACATCCTCTTGGTATGCTTATTTAATAACACACAGTCACATAAGAGATAGCATTTGCATATGAAGGCAGAGCGTCTTTGCTTTTCTCTGCCTTCTGGAGACTTGAGCCAAAGAATAGTCAGTCTTCTGTAATCCTGAGCATAGCAGAAGGTAATTTTTAAATCAGGCCCTAAAGAAATATGAAAAATATCAAATCTCCTCTCTGTTTGGAATGAAATTACCATTTTTTGAAAATGAAGTTAGCTAGTTGCAAAATCTGGTTTCTTCTTGCAACCACCACAGCTTACTGTGAACTGTGAAAAATTAAAAAAAAATAAAAATCACACTCCTCTAAATCCTTCTAAAAGACAAGGAGGGAGAGCAAAAGGAAACATGGCTGTATTCTTTCCATGCACCTTATTGTTCTTTCATGAGTTTCACATAGAAACAAACATAGATACTTCTATTCTACTAAATATCAATCTACAAATAGATATATATTTATATGGTATAATGGAATAAAATGGGCCTGGTCTTGAAAGTCTGGTTAATCAAGAGATAGTCCAAGCAGAGTGCCAACATCTGGCACTCTTTTCCTGAGTATAAATTTAGTAAAGATATTCGTTTGTGCATAAGGTAACTGATGTGGTTCACTGGCATTTTGTTTAGACATTTTGTTTAATTCTTTCATATTCCACTGTGATTTCTATGCTTTGACTTAGTTTTACATATTACTGTTTCTATTTTTGTTCTAATCTTCTCTATGGCTTCTGGGTGAAACCACTATAAAAATCCAGAGAAAATGCATCATCTCATTCTTCATTCCTTCCTCCTCCCATCCATGGAAATGTGCTATGGCTGAAAGAGATTGAATCTTAAGCAGTTTGCTGAAACCTTTCCATGGCCTTTTATTATATTGTGATATAAGTGTCTTCTTGTGTTGGTCACTACTTGATGATGGAACTATAGTCAAGGTGTGCCTTCTGAAGACATCCTGATACAAATGCTGTGGTTTTTCATGGTAATTTTTTTATCTCATGGTATGATATTTAACTACTAAAATACTTAGCAATCATTAATATTAATAAACAGCACTGTTAACTCTAACCTCTAAAGTCTTTAGCATTAGCTTGATACACATCAAATGCTTAACAGGTACCTTTAAATATCTTCAGTATTGTTTAAAGAAAAGTCTTCAATTCTCTCAGGAGAATAATGCTGGTTTTGTCCAAAATATTGTTGTTTCTCACTCAATAAGGAATTCATTGTTCCAATAAGACTAAAAATAGAACCAGTTTGCTCCTATAAGATTGATTATGTTTGCAATACTGAATGATTTGCTTCATAGGAAGAAAATTTTATTCTGCTATCTTAAAAAAATTTCTAAGATCAACCAAAAAAGGTCTCCACATTGAAAGCATTTGAGCATGCCACTTAGAAGCTATTTTATATGGTCTTTAAAGTTCTCAATAACCCCATAAAGTTTTAACCTTTATTTTATTGGTTCCTGTTACTTTGTGTGTTATATGTTTCAAGCCAATGAAAAGATTTTTTTCATGAATCACATGAATTTTTATTTTACTGTTCACATAAAAAAAGCTTTATAATACCTTTTAGTACCTCAATTTTGTGTATGAATTATATAATTGTCAGCAGGCATTATTCTGAACTGCAGGTTCTGGACCAGAAAACCATGTTTAAATCACCCTGAGAATTAAAATGAAATGGGTAAATGACTTGACTGCATGGACTTGACCCTGCATGGCAGGGTCATCCTGCAGCAGAAAATATTATGAAATCAAGTATTAAAATGTCTTTAATTGTGAAGCAGAGTATAAGTTATTCAAGTATAAGTTATTTTTTGTTTCTGAACTGATAAGCAAACAAAAAGTGAGGAATTAAAATGTGGAAGGTACAAAATACTCCATCAGCAACCAAACCTTGTAGGGGCATTTCAGTTTTCATGCAGAAGAGGTAAAGCTTGGTGAAAGACTTTGTAGCTATGGTAATGAATGAAGTCACCCTATTTAAGATTACTAACTTTTTCAGTATCCTTTACTTCTGAAGTAAACTTGAAAAATGAAGCATTTTTCAAGTTTCAAAAAAGTCTAGTTTCTCCCCAGGTAGTTCAAAGAAATCACAGATGTTTCTCAGACAAAAATCTGATGCCAAGTAAAGGTTGCAATTTGACCAGACCTGTCATGTTAATGCCAATGAAAGTCAATGGGTAAAGTGACAGCAAGCTTCTCATCGAAAGGGAGTCAATACTGCTCTACAAATAAGAAGCAAATGCTTCAGAAAGTTTTAGAGTGTTTGTAAATAGTTTCATTTGAGAATTCTTCTCTCAGCCATAATATGAGATCCTGAGGTTAATTCAGCTGGTCAGAGCATGGTGCTAATAATGCCAAGGTTGTGTATTTGATCCCTGCTCAGGCCCTTAGCTTAAGAGTTGATGATCCATGTGGGTCCCTTCCAACTCAGATTATTCTGTGATTCTGTGAAAGATCTTAGTTTTTCCCTCTTCTAAGAAGGACAAGCCAAACACACTGCACACTAATTTACCTGATAGCTTGGCAATTGGCACCAGTCAGAAACCATTAAAATGAAACAGACCAATAAAATTACTCAGTAAGGAAAGCTATGGATAATAATAGATAATGACAACCACTATTAACAAACTGATGCAAACAGTCCACAGGACGTCCATGGGAGCTGTGCCCAGTGCTTCCCACTCCCAGCAGAGGGGCAGTGTGAGGCTGGGGAAAGCACCCTTTCCATTCCTTCCCTCGAGGTGCCTGCCCCACCCAGGCACTTACCTTCCCACCCAGCGCCTCAAAGTGGCTCCGCAGCTCCTCCACAGTGACAGGGACGTGCTCCACCAGCTGAGATCCACCTAGGGCCTCCTCCTTGAACACATCTGCCCTCCTGCTCTCTGATGGTTTCTTCTCCAGGGCGATCCTCTCTGGCACCAGGGATGGTGGGAGTGGCGAGTGCTGGAACATCAGGCCTGGTCTTCTGGCATTGGCAGACTCCCATCGCTGCTTGAGGAGCTCCACAGAGCCCTTTGGCAGGGCCAAGTCTGCCAGCTCCAGCATGCCCTGCAATGCAACATACACCTGGGGTCAGAGGCCAGTGCATAGTGCCAGCAGAGGCCACCACAGAGTGGCTCAGGAGCCCTTGTGGGCTGCAGGACAGGCTGGGACACAGGCTGGTGGCTGGGACAGAAGCTGTTTCCCAATGGAAGAGCCAGTAAGATCAGATCCAGTAAGATTCAGTGAAAGGGTTCAATGTGTTCATACAAGAGGAATATGTGAATTATAGAGTGAATTAAAGGTGCTGTTCAGACATTTTATTCTTAAGCTTGACAGCAGAATTGCTGTCTATCATGAATGGAAAAGCAGCAAGCATGCAATTAGTGAAAATTCCAAACAAAGTGGGGTTAATGAATGAGTGCCTGGTAATCAGTGTGTGCTGCATGAAAGATGTTGTGACAGGTGACTGCTGATTTCTTTAAGACCTGATAGAGCTGACTGTGTTGTGGGTTGAGTCATAGCATTTTAAAGCAGCTGGGAGACAGAGGGGCTACTGCATTAGCTGAGAGACTGCTTGGGTAGCCTGGAAACACAACCCAGGGTAGTTCTCCTAATTGCACCGTAACTCTTGTCAGGTAAATTGCTAAGTGTTGATATCCAGCCTTTCTGATCAGTTGACTGTGCTCACAAAGACTTACTCTGTCTTTCTTACGGTACGCTTGGGAGGGAAAATTGCCGTTCTGTTATTTTGTACCAGTTGATGAATTCTGCTCCCCTTTGCCTGAAATCAGCTCCCAACAGGTTAGATTTTGGTGTTTTCTACCCTGTAGCAAATACTCAAATGTAAGTTTTCACATCTCATTGTAAAAGAGATTTAAACAAAACGAATGTGAATTTAAAATAGTAATGAGAAAGAAATGTTAACAAGAACTGTGGCCCAACTAGTAACTAAAATCTCCATTCATTAGTCCCTTTCTTTTGGAAAGGAATTCCTGTATGTGTGTAGCTGTCCTTTAATATGCTTGTGTTTGATAGAGTTAAATTTAGTCTGCTTTGTTGGGAGTTGGACTTTGGGATTTTTAAGAAATTTTTTAACCAGAATTAATGTGGTCTGTAATATTTTACTTAGGAGTTAAAAACACATGAGGAGTGCTGGGTATTTGATGTATTCCAAGAATAATTTTAAAAGGAGGCTTCAAGGTCCACCTTTCTTGAACAATATGGAAAAGAGTTTCTTCACTCACAGTTTTCACCTTTTGTATAACCAGAAGTTGGCCCAAGACTTGTTTCTCCTTCAGTTTTTTGGCAGAACTACATTGTGATTATGGTTAACATCCTGCTGCTTTTCCTTAACTGATACAATCTGTCTCCCACTCTTCCTTGAAGCAGAAGAGCGACATCCTTCCTTCTCCTACCATATGTACTTCTTCCTTTGAAGATCCTAAATGGGTCTGGCTTCTGGCCCAAAATGAAGAGCACCAGTTTAATTCCCCAGCTGCAAGAATGTTCATCCTAACTCACAGCTGTGGGTTAGAAATATTCCTGATTTGTGCTGCATCTAAGGATTGACTTTAGGCTGTGGAACAGGCTTTTCCTAATTTGCTTGAGAGTGCTTATGCAATACCCACATTCTCCTGTATTTTGGTTCATTGTTGGTGGGTCCTTTTGTTGGTTTCAGTAGTTTTCAGGATATGTGTTATGCCATCTTTCAAAAATATTCTGGAGTGCACCTGATTCTCCCTTGCAGCTCTCAAAATACTGTTAATTAATTGTGGTAGCTTCTTTTACTCTTGTCTAGTGTGGGACCTATGGCTGATAGGGGATAAAATGAGTGTCTGCTTTGTTCACGTGCATGTGTTAGATGAAGGGAAATTGTGTGGAATTTTAGTAGTTTATT
The DNA here is from genome assembly GCA_013397295.1 of Polioptila caerulea. Classification (NCBI taxonomy): domain Eukaryota; kingdom Metazoa; phylum Chordata; class Aves; order Passeriformes; family Certhiidae; genus Polioptila; species Polioptila caerulea. The sequence goes on along the minus strand of VYXF01007590.1, from coordinate 147,981 downwards.
AAATTGGGTTCCCATCCCAAAAGATACATTTCATTGTAACATCTGCATTTGTTTCAGGAATAAATTTGAATGTAGGTCCAAACTTCACTTTCAGCCACTTTCTAAATATGTATTGTAATGAAACTTTACCTCCAAAACTTATGGAAGGAAGGGAGAACCAAAACAAAAAACCCAAACCAAGTCTGGGTATGTTCTGGATGTCATTTGAGGTTTTCACAATTTTTATTACTGGGGTCTCTAATCTTCTAATTTCTTTCCCTGCTTATTCATAGTAGTTTCAACCACTGTAGAATACTAACAGCAATCAATGTCAAGTAAAGTATTTGAGGAGTATTTGAGATCTAGGATTGTAATTTATCTTCTTTGTTTCCTGAGCTTTTTAGTGCCTTATCCTTTCTGAAAATGTAGGAAGAAAATAGAGGAAATGAGAAAAGCACAGATTTTGACTTTGACCTAAGTCATTATTATAATTTCATACTGGTTCTGCTGGTTGTAGTTTTTAACTTTTACTGTCCATTTGTAAGATTATCTTATTTAACTGACAGGGAGAACAGATGCTGTTGTTTTTATCAAGTATCAGAGTTTTTTTCTTTTGTATCTGCTATTTTTGGCTCTCAGCTGGTCTATATTTGTCCTCTGGCCTATTTATTTGTCCCCCAAACATATCTTGATTTACTGTCTCATAGTGACAATAGACTTACTACATTATCCAATTAGCTGAAATTCAGGCAAATTTTAATTTGTGGGTCTGTGACTTCCCTCTTCCCAGGAGGTGCATAATAGGAGCCCACCCATAAATGGGACTGGTGGCAAGGCAGAAGTCCTGTACAGGCTGGCACAGTCATGTTTTCAGTCCTATTGCACCTGCTCATAACAGGTAAGTAAGGGCCCATAAAAAAGAGCAACATATTTTTAAAAATTGTTCATGTGATAGGATAAAGGCTTCAGTTAGATTAAAAGTTTGTGGGGAGCTTTGTCCTCTCATTTTCCTTGGTTTGGAGACTCAAGCGTGCCTCTGTGGCAGAAAGTGGAAAAATGAAGATTACAATATGAAAAAAATTATGTTTGTTAGTGAGCAGTCATTCTGGCAGAAATGAATGGTAAAATTTTTGTGAAGAAAGTACTTAAAACACTATATAATCTTCAAAAGTAGGTATTTTTGAATGCTACTTATAAAACTTTTGCACTAATATGTTTGTTTTATGAGGCCAGTGATGGTGCAGCATTCAAACACTGCAGTCAAATTATAGGTTTTCTTTTTTGTGTGTTTCTTCTCTGGGCTCTTTTGTATCTCTCTCCCATTAATTTAATAAAAGGCCTACGGTAATTCTTAATTTCATGTTATAAATCTGATAAATATATATTTTTCTTGATCAAACAGCTATGGGAAGGCCTGTAGGCTTTGTGGACTCATGAATTGCAGGGATCCAGTAAACGTCAGGATTTTTTTGAAATCAGAAGTTGTTGATAAATCTGTCTTCACAGTAGGATATTGAATTGGTATTGTTTTTCTTGCACTGTCAATGAGACATCCCTCCTCTACTGTTCACATACTGTGTATTCCATTAGTAGGTGAACATATGCATTCAAGGAAAGCTGTTGAGGAAAACGGTTTCAGTTCTGCTCTGCATTCCTTTGGCAAAATGGCTATCTGCATTTTCATCCTATTCTTGCTATCTTAAATGTTTCGTGCATGTAAATGCTTTCATTTGTTCACTAGCAAAGGAGTAAATAGAAATTATAAAAAACAGGAAACTGTTACAGTTTACTTGAAGAACTATTTGTGAATAGTGTTGCTTGTATCCCCATGGGATGATACCATCACACAAATTGTACTGGTAAGTCCTCTCCTAACTTCAGAAAACAGTCTCTTGTCAAATAACTGGCATTTGCCACTGCATATTGAGCTGGATTTCTTTCTCAATTAAAGACAAAAACCAACCAACTAAAAAATCAACCAAAAACCCTAACAAAACAAACCACAACACAAAAAAGACCCTCACACCAAAAACCCCAAAAATCTTTTGAGGACAGGATGTAACAAGTCCTTTTCATCATCTGCCATACCACTTCATCCAGCTCTTGCATCTGAGACCTCCCTTTCTGTTTTACTCTAATTCCAATTATTCTTCACTGTCAGGAATCCCTGGCATGAGGCTCCATAGGACATCTTGGGATAAATTACAAAGAAACAGCACATTGTAAATGAAGACTGTATATAATTCAACACAATGTTTTTCCCAAACCACTGAAAAACAACTCCCAAGATTCAGAGGAAGCTACAGATCAACAAGCAGCTGATCCCTTACTTTATGGCAATTCTGGAAAGGGCATAGAGGGATCAATATCTGCCTAAGTTCTCCCCTTAATCTAGTCAAGAATAGAATAAAATTGTTTGGTTGGAAGGGATTGGCAGAAATCCTGTAGTCCAACTGCAGTATTCAGTGGCCACATTACTAGTCTATCTTCTGCTTAGGACTCTTTATATGTGCACACAATAGCTGGGCACGTGTTTCTGACACCATTGCTTGAAAAGCTTGCAGTTTCTTCTGCAGGTAAGCAGAGCCTCCAGTATCTGTAACAATTCTTCATTTACATTTCAGAAACTTCTTAACAAAAGCAACTTAGGTTTATGAAGAGCTAAAATAGTTCTTCACTACTATGAAATGTAAAGCACTTCCAAATTCCCATTCATATTTTGAGAAAATACATTATTCGGGGCTATCATTTAACGTGCAAATCTTTATCCTGATACAAATATGCAAATAGGCAAATAGGTAAATAATAAAACTTTAAATGTTGTTTCAAGTTGGCATTATGACAGATGCTGTTCTAGCTAGTGTAACAAGGTTCCAGTATTTTAAGGCAAATCGTGCTGAAACATTAATTTCTCATATCTTACCAGCAAAATCAACACATTTTAGCATCTAATACGAGAAGACTAGAAAGTGCATAATTCATATTCATTGGATTGAGGAAAGACATGCTTATTATTTTTCCTTTTATCCCACCATTCTCATTTATTACATGAGCTGTATCAGGCCCCCCACTAGACAGCCTATTTATGAAAACAGCACAAAAAAAAAAAAAACAAACAAAAAAAGCAAAAATTGCATATTTGCACTGGGTTTCTTACCGCTGTGTTCTTCTCAGTCAAATTTTCCAGTTGTGACTCTGCTGCACTCATTTTGAGCGTATTTAAAGAAAGACAATTTTAAACATTCTCTAATTCATTGGTCTCATTTGGCTAATGAACATGAGGCTTGATAGAAACACGTCTGATAGTAGTTAGGAGACACCACATCTCTTGCATGCTTGCGTTGCCAATGTATTATTTAGTGAGGCATGGAGGTAAGGTATGCGTTCTGCCGTACCTCTGGCTGTGCTGGGTGTGCTCACCTTACACTGCTTAGCACTGGCAAAGGCTGCAGGCAACAGCTTTTGTTTCAGTGCTCTTTGGCAGGAAACAAAGCACCTTCCAGTAAAAAATTGTACCTAGGAAGGGTTTGGAGGAAAAGGTACAATTGTAAAGTCATAAGTCAAATGGATAATAAAGTACTGTGTCAATTCATATAATTCAGACCATCTAAAGATGCCATGTTCCAATGCAGGTGGCTTTCTTAATAATAAACAGATTTTCTTTTAAACAATTTCACTGTGGACCAAAAGTACAGAGTATAAATCATACAGGAAAAAAGTTCAAAGGATTTTCCAAGATCTTTCACTCCCTTTCACTCTGTTTTCATCTGCTGTGTTCCAGGGCTGATATTCTTTCTTCTCCCCTCCTGTCCCAGTCCATATCTGTCACAATTGCATGTTACTAGGTGAGGACTCTGATCAACAGGTGCTGCCTTTTGACATTTACCCACCTCACCGCTGTGGACAAACTCAGCTCAATTCTGGGTTTCTGGGCTGCTGACCTGGTGGGCACTCAGCACAGCCAAAGCCTCCAGAACTCCTTTTCCAAGGACACCAGGCAGGAGGAGACACGCAGGGACAGGACATGTTCTGCAACCTCTCCCCAGATGACTTGGTGTCCTTAGGGACATATTTTTGGGTGGACTATGCTGTAGATAATAAAAATACCCACACATAGGCAGCACCTGTTTTTCATTGCTACTCTCAATTACTTGGCTAACTTCAGGTTCTCTTACATAGCCAGCTGGGCAGAAATAAATATTCAATCAGCTCTGGCCTTCCATGCTTGGTTTTCTTTGATTTAAATTTGTTTTTCTTTCTTTAGTGTAATTGAAGCTTTTTTTGGCTTTCAGGCTAAAGCTCCTTGTCCAATAGATGTTTAAAGGACTCTTCAGCAAAGTAAAGGGTACATAAGGTACCCTCTTGTTTCCGCTCTTGTGCCACATTTTTTGTAACTCATAAAAAATGATAAAAAATCTTACTTTGAAAACAGAAGACCATAGATGGTCAATAACATCAAATAACAAATTCATTTAAAATATTTTAAAACTCGTTGAGTTTTCCCCCATACCTTTGAAATAGTGACAAAACTTACAGCGGAATAAAACTTATTATGCTTCAAGTTGATTATCTGTGACACATGATTCAGTCTAGTGTTTAATGAGAGGCAGGTAAAAATCTGTGTACAGAATCTCCTCTATCCTGCCCTTGACGGTTATATTTACTTCTTTGTAGTTAGTACACAGAATTGCCAAATCACTGTGCAGGTTTTTTCCCTCTCTCAAGTTTGATCATGGCTAAATGACTACAAGGCAACAGGGAATTAAACCTCTTGTTCATAGTATGTTTTAAACTGAAAGTTCAGAAAGCTCATGGCAAATATTGCTGAGCGTGAAATCCCTGTTCTGAGGATCATCCATCTCATTGCTACACCTCCATTATTTCTACACACTCCCCCAGGTCTGTCCTTGGGAACTGGTAAAATGTTCCTATATACTTTTAAAGCTCCTGTCACTGAACAGCCTAACTGGAACTACAGAGGAACTTAAGCAATTTATTGCATTTAGCTTTTGCTTAAGAAAATCTATTTAATCTCTTACATTTTAAAAAAATAGGATTATGTTTTAAAATAAGAATTTTCTTGATCAATATTGGCTTTCTGTCATTCCTGATAAGTCTTCAAGCACAGTCATTGTGAGACTATTTCATGTACATTTCAGTCCTTCGAAAGTGGCTTTCTTGGTTAACCTGTTCTTAGGAAAAGTGATAATGGAGAGAAATCCTACACAGACCTCTTTGCTTCTATAGAGAACCAGGAAAAGAAATCTATAATGACATAACCTGAATTACAGCAACTTGTTCCTCATGGTTATGATAAAAGGTGATCCAGAGATGCACATTACCTGTCTACTTTAGGGTACCATCTGTTCTGCATTTGTATTCAGCTGATAGTCAATAAATGTCCTAGGGAATATATTGCAGGAGGAGGGTGCACCAAAAAAATGTTTTAATGTTACAAAAAACCCTTGATACTTGAGTTTAAATAAGGAGTTCTGAGTTAGATGATCTGTTTCAAAGTAGGATTTGCGGTGGTGTGGTGCTTTCCAGCACAGGTAGAGTCAGTGGAATGGAAGTAAGGAGTTGATAACCTCATTGCTGTAGTCAGTGTTCTGGGAGCCCTGAATTGCAGCCACATGTAACTGTTATGGCTTCATCTTGGCAGGAATATATGAATCAGCATGCAAAGCAATATCATTGTGTGAACTTAGGAGCAGAGCAAGCCTTGGCAACACGCGTTAAATATCTGGGTGAAATTCCCAGGATTATGGTGAGATTCACTCAAATTGGATAACTCTTTAATTGGTCAGTTATTTTCAAATTGAAAAATTGCAGCTGGCTAGTTTGTTGGGAAGAATGTGTTATGTCTATGTTAATAGTAATTCCATGAGTATAATTCACTGAAAATAACCCTTATGTGATTTCAAGAGACAGTGGCATTTATTAAAAGCACAACTGTTGACAGTGGCTGGTCACCCCTCAAACTCTGGAGACCAGACCTCACTGTGCTTAATCACTCACCCTCCATTATAGAGAAAAATATTTAGGATGCCTTAATTTTGCATTTAACATCTCTCAGGAATGGCTGGTGAAATGAAGTATGACATTCTTTTCAGCATGATTAATTATTATTCATAATACTGCTGCATCTTAGTTAGAAGGGAGTTCCATACTGAGGGATCTTGAAACAGGTATAATGTAGTTATCTCAACCATCTTTCTGAGACTGTCATGAGAAGGATTTCTGGTCAAGTTTTACATATGAAAGACACTACTACTACTACTACTACATTATTTCTTTTTTTTTAATAGACATTTTTTGCCATGTGCCTTCATAAGGGCCTACAAAGGCTTCAGAGAAGCGGTTATTACTCTTTTGAACATACGAATATTTATTATTATTGCATCAAATTATTATTTTATTATTATTATTAATTATTATGATGATGAGCATGTGAATATCTCCTGGAAGTAAATGTATTTTGCATTTATTCTTCCCATAGCTCATTACATGGGAGCTTCAGTGTGTTACAGTCTGGTGTGCTGGAATCAGTCAACACAATTGTAGCCTTGGTTGTCAGTTTTGACAATATTAAACAATTTGAAAATGATTGGGTGGTTTGAAATTTGATGCTGTGTATGAAACAGAGATTTTAAAGGTCCCACTTTTTTTGAGGGAGGCAGAGATCAATGTGGAGAGGCCCTGAGCTGACCTAAGTAACTCACCAAAACTCAGTACAAAGACAGTCTAGTCCAGGTGTTATCCAGGTTGGATAACATCCGTGCAATAGAAAAGTGATCTGGATGAAGTATTACTATCAAGACAGACCTTAAAGACCAAGTCAAGAAAGAAAATGAGTGCTAAAAGGCTGAAGCAGTACTTTGTGGCAAAAGGTGTATAACCTGACTAGTACAGGGAGTACATGTAATGTACCTAAAACTTGTGTTAAACAAAAAATTGATGATGCAGAGAAGGCATATCTATTGTTGACCATGCTTGTATTAGAAATGAGATTTTTATATCTTGATGTTGGCTGATTAAGGTACATAAGTTGATCCACTTTTGCTATCACTACAGTTAAACATAGGGAAACAACTTCTGACATGATGAGAAGGTAAGATCCTGGCATGGATCATGTCAGAATGGAATCTTTTGAAGTGTGATATACAAGGTTATTATTTTTTTCTCTCTTTTAAACCTGATTAATCTTTTCATCTGATCGCTAGGGTTTTATGGCTTGAGAGTGTCCATATCAGTGCCTAGGGTCTTCCCTTGGTTTCTCCTGAACACAGAAATTTTCCCACAGGAAATACTAAGTGGAAAAATTTATTTTTTCTTTAATAAGAATATGGTAGGGCTGAGGGGTGGAGGATAATATTCTTTTTTTTGCTTTTGTTCCTCCACAGAACAGAGGAGCCCTGTGAAGTTGAAGTTTTATGCTCAAGAGGCACAAATAGGTCTGTAATGTTACTATTTCAGCTCGTAAGCACAAGGCCCTGCAAAAACCTCTAAAATGGGGAAGTAACTAAAATGTGAGACATATGTGAACCTGTGCTGTCAGAGGTACTTAGGGACCTCGTAGAGTAGGATATTGCTGTAAATGTCTGCATACCTCTATTTACAAGTGGTTCCAAAAAGTTAAAGACAAATGGAAATGTGTTAAGGTAGACATTGATTTACACATTTTGCTTATTTACCTCTAAGGTCCACCAGAGCTGCGTGTAGTACTCCAGACAGGATCTCATGACAGCAGAGTAGGGGCACATCAACTTATACAGGTTTCAGATAGACTGAATGATGTGCTCTCCTTTTCTTTAACTTCTGAAATATTCATTATTTTCAACTTACAACTGCAAAGAAACTCCAGTTGCTTTGTAGTTAATTGTCTAAATAAAATTTACTCTAAGAGTATGATACTAAGGGGTATTCTGAAAGAGAAGGTGCTGAGAACATGCAGATAACTCACATCTGCCAGCTGCATCAGAAAACTGTAGCCCTTTCCCAAAGTAATAAGCTTAGCAAAGACAGGCCTTACCATAGAGGCTAGGAACAGATTTGTAGCCTCAGGACTGACAAGCAGTGACTTAGAAAAACAAGTGTTATTTAAAAGATTTAAGCATTCAGAATGCCTGGTAGCTTTTAGGTTTTAAAGTAGCCTGTAACAGCTTTGGTCCACTGCTTTACTTCTTTTTCAGTCTTATGAATATATTTTCTATGTTCTACTTGAAACAGCATTGCAGGATGCCTTTACCTTCTGTCAGGATGTTCTGCAAGGAACCTCTCTGTCTTTTGTCTCCATTGGATTTGTGAGAGCACTGTCAGAAGGACATGGCAGCATTTACTATGTCACATGAATAAATCTCAGAGTCAAGACTGCTTGATTATGTCATCTTCTTGTCTTTGGGCTACACTTTGCACCCTGAAAGTGAAAGAGATTTATTACTAATAATAAGAGAATAGCAGAAATAGATTGGTTTTCTTCTGGGGAAGATAGTGTTACTACTGTCTAAAACTCTGAAGAGAGAACAAGCATTTTTGATACTTTTTCAGATGTATTTCTGACTAAACAGGGGAAAAAAACCCCAGGAGACCTCATCTTTCCAAATAGCTTTTTTAAAACACCTGAAGTAAAAATTAAGGTAGAGCTAAACACAGTATTCTTTTTATTGTCTTTGCATTCGGAAGCATCCATATCACACTGTTCAGGTTTCAGTTATCTGCACAGTCAGTAGCTGGAGAAAATGCATTAATCTCATGAAATAAACTTAGCAAAACTTTTTAGGGAGTGATTATGGAATATCAGGCACATATAATGAGGGTTTTATAAGGAAAAAATGGGGGAAAGTGAACACTTCAAATACCATTATCAATGATGATAACCGCAATACCAGCAATTTTTAACCTGGAGGAATGCTACTGAGGAGTGAGCATGATATCATGTAACTGAACAGAAAAAAGCCATAGCCAAATCAACTGCAATGCTGAGTAAAACACATAAAAATCATTGATTTGTTCTGATGTTGTTGCTGGTGGGCTTTATTTACCTTTCTCTCCCTGTAAACTTTCCACTTAAGTGGATGAGATATAGGTAAGTGGTAAAGAGTAGTAGTGGAAAATGAAATGTAATTTGTGTTTCTATTTATACTTCTTTCTTACTCTGTATTGTGCCCAGAAACACAAGCTTAAAAATCCAACAATCAAAAGAAGAAATTATATATTCTCATCTTTCTTTGAACAGTTTGGAGCCCTATTAGTGCAGTTTTAATTTCTTGTCTGAACAGAGAGGAGGATTAGACTTTATAGGAAGGACAGAATGGTTGAAGAGATTATCATTTTTATTGGCTTGCTCTGTTTGTTTAAACATGACCATGAGAATGGTAAAATCAATGAAATACTTTCTTTTATATTTATCTGAAAGAAATTGTTCCTTCATTTTATTTATATGTTGGGTGGTCACATTGCTCACTCTGCAACTGCAGCTTAGAAATGCAAATGTAATATCTAGAGCTGACTCAGTATGAATGCTTGTTTTGATACTCTTTCATTTAGAGGCATAATTCTTTTTATTGAAAATGTCAATTAAAAGAAGGTTGTCTCTTGTGACTCAAAGTACTAATGTGAGTAAGATGTTTTAGCAAGGGTTGGATTTCTTTGTTTGTTTTTGTTTTGCCTGCCCTGGTGAGCATGCCCACGAATTCTTGCAGCTAAATATGTGAACTACTATCTTCTCTTCACTTTTTCTCTATTCCTCATGCTTTATGTGAAATGGAATTACAAGTTTTTCCATGTGATCCCATATTGCTTCTTCCAATAAGGTTAAAATGCTAACTGGTTTTTCTCCAGAACCAAAGCAATCCCACCACCCTGCCCATAAAGAGGAGTGTTTCCTTGGATATAAAGACATCTAGTTTAATTTGCTTCACTACTGAAACTGTCTCAGTGGAAGGGACAGGGTTTGTAGTGTGCACCTTCTAGATCATGGTGGGGAGCTTATTTTTTCACTAGGTCTTTGCATTAAACTTCTGGAAAGATATTTGGATTGAAATGCCACTGAATTCACTTTCCTGCCTCTGAGGCATTTTGCCTCCTTTCACATTCTTCCTCATTGAATAATTTCATCATAAGTCACAGTATATTTGTATGCTGGCAATGCTCTGGCAGAGGACCTGTTTTCCAGTATATGCAATGATGTAAAATATTTTTTCTGAATGAGATTAATTTACAACTTATAGTCCTCTCAATTAAGCTTGATATGTCCCTGTTGTCAAGCAAGGCAATCATAATTTTTGTAATCTGCTTTTTAATTTATAGGAACAATGACTTCTTTCTTCTTGACTTAAGAAGACCAAATTATTTTGTGATTACTAATCAAAGTTATGGCTCGTTGATTTTGGTTAGCTCACCAATGAAATATTAATTCTGTATAACCACAAGATAATTAAGGTGCTAGGAAGGGAGAAGGAGGATGTGCTCTGTGAGCTCTTACAGAAAAGCCTCCATAGAAGAAAAGGACAGTGCTAACAGGAGATGGCAGTCCTTGGGCATTACACGTGTTTAGGGCCTGCCACAGAACACATGGGAGTGGTTGCTGGTCTCTGCCTACACAGAATGAATATTTCTTTGAGAACTGGAGGTAGAGGGAATACTGAGCCTAACCTTTTAGCAGCATTTAGGTTATACTCTTTTAAGCAGGTAATGAAATAATATCCACAGTGTCATTAATTTTCTGTAAGACCTCTCACCTCACAGCCTCAGTGCAGTGACTGTATAGGCTTGAGTTAAAATTGATTAGAGGAGTGGATTTGTAGGGCCTCACAATCTGCTCTTTTATTTTCATTATATTATTTTCATTATTTTATTGTCATTTTTATTGCCAGACCATGGTATTTTTGCTTTCAACTCCCCTTCTGTATTGGAGGAAAATTATTTTTACAAGAATGTGATGAGTTTTCTGCAGTGTGTTAATAACCCCAGTGAAGCCAGTGGTCCTGCTGAGATTCTTTTAAAATGTGAGGGCTGTTATTTGGAGTGCATGGGGGCATAATTTCAGACATTAGCATTAATTTTGGTACTAAAAGGAAATCTTAAAAATAATCCAAAAACAGTTTAATATCAGGATTGGGATTTTTAGCATGCATCAAGGCTTCCCTTCTTGCTATTCCTTGCCTTCCCAAACCATGCAGATTATCAGCAATGTTGTTCTGAGGCAGCTGTGCTTAATGTCGCCTAATCCTTGTCAGCTGTGGCAGGCAGTCCCCACCACAGTGCTTATTTTATTTATTTATTGCGGCACTCCCTCTTTAATTGAAAAGAAATAGTTTGGATTCACACAAACCTATTACAGATTTCCTTGTTTTCTCTAAGAGGGTTTAAGTTCAGATCAGTTTTTCAGCAAGGAGACTAATAGGAAGCATACTAAATAAGGAAAAAGTAATAATTCTGTCAGTGTGGCTTCCCTTTCAGCTCAAGTTGTTCACAGGCTGGGGTAAGCAGCTACCTGAGGATTGTGGCAGGGAGAATATGCTGGAGCATTTATCTTAAGAATTTAAAAATAAAAGTCTGGCTTGCATAACTCAGTAAAGCTTTTAAAAGTGAAAGAGACCTAAGGCATTAATATGTGATGTTTTCAGGTGAATTTGGGAATTTTTATTATGTATTCCTAGTCCTGTATTTGTGTGACAGCCTTTTGTCCTATTAGGGGCTGTTGTGGTTTAACCCCAGCCACTTGCTCAGTGCTCCAGCAGGACTGGGGAGAGAACTGAAGGGTAAAAGATACAGAACTCAAGGGTTGAGGTACAGACAGTTTAATGTGTAAAGGAAAAGCTGTGCACACAAGCAGAGCTGAACAAGGCACTCATCCACCATTTCCCAAGGGCAGGCTGGTGTTCAGCCATCTCAGGACAGCCAGGGCCACACCACATAGGGGGGACTTGGGGAGACAAAGGCTGTCACTGCAGGCATCCCCCTTCCCAGGGCTGTAGGCTGGGCACGTCACCGTATGGTGTGGGAGATCCCTGTGCTCAGCTGGGGCAGCTCTCCTGGCTGTGACCCCTCCCAGCTCCTTGNAGCTCTCCTGGCTGTGACCCCTCCCAGCCTCCCATGAACCCCCAAGTTCCTCTCCAGCATGGCCATATGTAAAGCAGAGAAGGCCTTGGCTCAGTGTAACCCTGCTCAGCAATAATAAAATATCTCTGTATTATCACCCCCATGTTCAGCACAAATCCAAACACAGCTCCCTACCAGCCACTACTTTCTCTTCCAGTGAAAAAAGTTAACTCTACCCCAGCTGAAACCAGCACGAGGGCATAGTCTCCAACAGCAATCAAGGATGTGCAGCTTTTTTAAGTGAAAAAACCCCTACCAGCTTACCCAGAGGTTATTAGATGTGGAAGGCCTTTCCCCTACTCACACACATGAGGCTGCCTTTGTGTGGCAGTGCTGCTGTTTTGTGCAGATTACAGCCTACATCTGTTCTGGTGACGAGGGACACGACTGGCCACCCCCACCAAAGGCAGCAGCACATCAGGAGGGGAGCCCCCACCCCAGCACACAGGGAGGCTGACATTTTGACTGCATCATTCCCCACATGGGAAACCAGAAACCTTTTTCTGTAAGGATTGTTTGGTTTTAGTGTACATTATCCAGCCAGAGTGGAATGGAAAATGATTTGGTGTTTGGTTAAGGGCTTTGATATAAATGACACATTCTGTGTTGTAAGCAGGCCCCTCATCCCCTCCCGTCTGTACAGGTCCCAGCACCTCATGCTAAAGCCATTCTGTCACCAGTGACTTCCAATAGCCACATCTGCAGAGCTGTTGGGAACTTGGGACTGTTGTCCGCCCAGAAGTTCTTTGCTTTTAAGTGTAGAGTGTTTGAGTGGTTTAAAATTAGTTCAGTAGAGCTGTAATCAGAAGCATTTGTATCTATGTGAATAAGTACTTTGCAAGGCTTGACAGCAGTTGAGCCACTCAGAGTGTGTGTGCCCAGGGCCTCTAGGAGCAGAGTGTTCTTCTGTAAGCTTCCTGCCCTGGAGACTGTCTCTAATGTTTGTAAAGAGCCTGGTGTAAAACTGCTGTGAGCCTCCTTGGAGTTTCTCTGATTTGCTGTTGCTTTTGTACAAAAATGAAATCATAAAATGAGACCAGTAAAGTGTAATCTAGGGACCAGTCTTTTATAGGCATTGTGATTTAACTTAGTACTCATAAAGGAAGCATGTCATTAGCATGTGACTGCTGAAAAATTCTGGCTGGCTTCATATGAGAGAGATGCACAAGCAGAAAAAAACCTGCCTAGGATGTCTGTTTTCCATTTTATCAATGGGTAGGTAATGTTTTTCTTCCTTTTTGTCTCATTAGGAAATTCCTATGTAAAAGAAAAAATCTAAAAGCTGGTTACCTGTGCAGTCTTTTTGAGAAAAAATAATCTGAATTCAAACTTCTATATTTAGATAATTTGGAGGGAGAGAGAGACACCATAGGATAAATTCAAAATTTGACTGTAACATGTCTTAAGGGAAAAGACAAGATGATGAAGAGTGGGATTTTTAGTCAAGAAGTAGATGTCATAGGATTCAGTGTGCCAAAGCAAGGTTTTTCAATAATGCTGCTTTTACTGAAATTAGTTACTGCTGTCAAGTGACAGAAATAGAGGGGTAAGGTGTGTAGAGTTGTGCACGTCAGGTAACATTCCCTGTGCATACACCTCACCACTGGTGTGCTTATTGTGCTGGACTTGCTGATGTTCTTAGCTGCAGGTTTATGTTAAACACATGAGCTGTAATGGATGCTTTTTAAAGTAAAACTTTATAAAACTGGTTTTTTTCTAAATCAGACAAATTCTCTGACACAGCTTTTGGAGTTGTTGAAAGTGAGAGACACCCTTCAGGCAACAACATTGCAGTACAGATTTCTGAGTGTCTTTGAGCTGTACCATGAGCAAATCGCTCGCAGTGTCAGCAATATGTATGTATTCTGTGTGAGACTCCAGAATGTCAGGACTCTGAGGCTTCTTGAATGCTTGAAATATAACTCTATTAATAAAATGTTGATCCAGTTATGTGTGCGATAAAAGTGTTGCTGGAATCTACTTAGCTGCAACTCTGTGCTGTTTTCCTCTTGTTAGACCTCCAGTGATGAGGTGCAGCCTTCTTGCTAAAGAACATTCATGTTTCAGCCTGATTAACATTTTTAAAATATTCATGAAAGAGACCCAGAAATTTTGCTGACACTGTTTTTAGAAGAACTAAATGCTCTTGAGCACATATTGAATTGTATGTGGCTGCTGTAGTGGGAAAAAAATACCCTGGAGATGTCTTTTTTTCTGGGCTCCATGACAAATTTTACGTCCATCTGCACTTTAGTTTCACAAGAACATAAATATCAAACTATTTTAACTTGCACCCAGCTGGAAAATATATACTTTATGAGAGGAATGACATTTTTTAACAGTACTGTATTCATAGGTTATGGATCTCATGTGGATAATAAACTTGAACCCTACACCATATCTAGTATTACATTATGGAAAAACTTGTCTTTCCTGAAAGTTTTTAGATTGTGTCCTTGCTTTATGAAGAACTCAAAAAAAGGACCAAGTTCACCTTGTATATGCCTGTAGGTAATACTAAAAGCCATCAGAATTTGGAAATTATGTTGGTGTTTTCCTATGGAAATATGAATTATCTATTTATACACGTAGAACCGGTTGCATCTTCAGACGGGAGAGAAGAAAACATTCTCTGCACTGGTCAAAATTAATCCTCCCTACTTCACCAGTAGAGTAATTAGGTCTGGGGTTGTCAACAAAATACAACAAATTATTTTGTGTTCCAAAATAATACAATGTAAAAAAAATATAATACAAACGCAAAGTATTACAAAGTAACTTGGTGTTTAAATCTGGACTTGATGATCTTAGTATTGACATGGCACTAAAAACACTGGGGTTGTGAGTTCAGTCCCTGTATGGGCCATTCACTTAAGAGTTGGACTTCATGATCTTTGTGCATCCCTTGCAGCTCAGACTAGTTTTTGTTTCTGTGACCTTGAGGGTCTTTTCTAACCTTAATGATTCTATGAGAAAATGATGCTGAATAATCAAAATGAAATATCAGTAGTTTAGAAAAATACACTTTATCAAGGAGAAAAAAAAAAGAAAGAAAAGTTAAAAAAAAGCCCAAACAAAAGGAAAAGGACAAGAGGAACTTTAAATATGGAGAATAAGGACCAAGAGAATGTCAGTTAATGAGTTAAGAAACAGGCAGCTGTCATTGCTGTGAAATTTCATGATTTCTCTCATATACTGGCTTTCTTGTGAACAGACAAGAATGGTAGAGCTGAAGTATATGCCTGTTTAGGAAACTGAATGCATTTTCAGTACAGTGATAAAATATCCATTTGTTGTTTTCCACTTCCCCCCAAGGCAAAACAAACAGTAAATTACCGAAGTGCCTGTAGCAGAATTTTCTTGTCAGCATTCTAGGAGTCATGCCTTCTGCAGACAGGTTTTACTCCTCTTGCAATTCAGACTTTTACCTATGATACTCATTGCCAAGGGAAAATACTGTGTGTCAATTGATTTAGTTTTTGTGTAGCCTTCTCACCTTTCAGATGTTCCTGTCTACCTCCATGCTCACCTTTAAATCTTCCTCTCCAGCTCTTCCATTTTATTTTTGCTGATACCAAGCTGAGCAGTTCTTCTCCAGCCTCTGCTTCTATAGGAAAGACTCTCCTGAGTTTACTCTGTATTTTAGCTGTTCTTTAAAAACAGAAACTATGTAAAAGGAAAAGTGTTCTCAGTCTATTTTGTCTCTTCAAACATAGCTGCCAATATTTCCTTTGTCCTGGTCTAAAGAAGATAAAAAAATAATGGAGTCTGAACTCTGTATCAATGCACTGATAAGGACTCAGAATGCCTTTGAAAGCCAGAAAGTTCAAAATGTGTAATTCCTAGGATAGTGATGTTATTGCACATGTAAAGCTAGAGTTGTATCACACAGCAAAAAGTAATGTCATGTCAAGGTCATTTGAGTGTGTATTTGAGAAATAAGAATTTCTGATTTATTTCTTGTAACTGCAGTCTCAAAGTATCATTAATACAGATTTCCACTTTTAAGATCTCCAAGTTTTAATAAATGGAATAGGAAAGGGCTAGAAGATGACATTGGGTTTCATGAAGGGCTTAGGACAGCCTTAAATGTGTGTATGGAATTAAGTATAGAAGAAATGGATTTTATCTTTCCTTATTAAGTATTTCTAATGGATTTATCTGTCTAGTATGAATCAGTGTGATTAGACAGCATTATTAATGTCTTACAGGGTCTTTTTTCTTTTCTTGCTGTTCTGTGATATCAGATCATCTGTATACTAAGAATACTGCATGGGTAGGTATTCAAATACTGTCTCTTTTACACCCTTAATGCCTCTAATTGTCTTTTATGTTAGCAAACAAGTATTCTGAAATCCTGATTTTGTTTATATTAGCCCTATTTAATGTAACCCTCTTGTAGAGGTTTCAGGATGAGATCTTGGACTTTGGTTTTTCTATCTGTTGCCTGGAATAAAACACGAAACCTTTCCAAACAGCGTAAAAATGATATGAAAGGTAGTCTTTAACTGAATGCTTTCAAAGTGCACAATATGGCAATATGCACACATGATACAGTATTTCTATAATTTTTATACGGTTATTTAATTAGTGTATCTATCAAATATTGTCCAATTAGAAGAGCAGTTGGTTAGGTAATTTCCCCACGGGTTCTGCCCTGTTGGAGCCCTCACCAATCGTTTAGCCCTACACTTTATTGTGTATATGATGTGTGGTGCAAAAAAAAGTGTCCTTGCTAGACCCAAGGCAAGACTATACTGAATTTTAAGAATGTAATACTGAGGGTTTGTTAAACTATGGGAGAGGGCAGAAAAAATATTAGAAGTTATAACTATGTATTAACAGTCTACAAAACTAAAAATATATGAAAAGTATATTAAAATATTTAGGCATCACATCCACTATTTTTTTTCTGAATAATAACTATCTACACAGGTTTTAAAAAACCCAGCTCTTACAAATTTAGGATTTTTATTAAAAAGATAGGATATTGAGGCTGACTCCAGAGATAGGAAGCCAGAATCACATGATAGTGGTAGCCCAGATCATGCTGTGCTTCATACTTGGATTTTCAACTGTTGTAGGAACTGCATTTTCTCTGCAATGGTAGCATTGCCCTCAGCATGGCAGCAGTGTTTTGCTCTGTGCATGTTGGCAGAACATATTACAGTGGCCAGGCTCTCCTCTACAGTAAAGAAGTTCCATTTTATGGTCAGCAGAAGGAGAAATGCATTTCTTGTTGTTTCATAAGCAGATAATCCCACTGTTAGATCATCTAGGATAGATTCAGAGCAGCTCTATTCTCCTGGAAAGGAACCAGCCCAGTCACTACAGGGGTGCAGGCTGATCTGGGCTGTGCCTGACCCTGCCATCATCTCTGGCCCTGCCCTGGAGTTGCTGCTGCCCTCCCAAGCTCCCTTTGGTGCCGTGGCTGGTGCAGCCTTCTTGCTGAGCTCGTTGCAGCTCGCCTGCCCGTGTGGAGCAGCTGCCCCTCAGTTAACCCAATACTATTTCTACAATACTCTGATACTGAGGGGGAAAATGTTTGTGCATAATGTTACTGGCTGGTAGGTGTGATTCCAATCCCTGACTAATGGCAAAGCACAGTTGTTATTCCCACTTTGCCATTAGGGATGAATGTATTATTTTAACATGTTCTCCACCCACAGAAGTTTCTCAGTCTTGTCTAATTTCCATGGCATTTTACAAACAGCTTTTTAGGAAAATTGAGAGCATTGAGGAAAAAGAAGCTTGGTGCAAAAGACTCGTATTGCATTGCCCACCACACACAATAAAAATTGCAAGTTAGAAAACAGTCTAACTGTTAAGGAATTAAAAGTAAAGGTAAGCATCTATTTGAGGGATGTGGTGCATCCCATAATCATTATACATAACTGCTGGTCTGTGAGCCAAGCAGTATTCCAGCAGAAAGAATGGGAGCAGTTCAGTATGTAGAGACAGACTCTGAGAAAATACGTAGAGGTTATTAAAACTAGCTAAAGAATGTGTTCTCTAAGTCTGCCTGGTTTGTTTGAGATTAAAGCTCAAATGTGATGATTTAAGGGGGCACCTAATCTCTTTTCATTATTAATATTTTTTCTTTGAATTAAGATAACTTGAGAATTCACAGTAATTAAGACTTACTTTATTCATGCCAGTGTCAAATTTTTACATTCAAAGGGCTTGGAAGATCTTGGAAACTGTAACAGGAAAAGATATTGAGTAAGGAGGAATTAGAATACCTGGTAACTAATGGGTCAAGACTGAGCAAAGAAAATAGAGTATTTGAGCTTTGCAGTCGCATTTGTTTCCCAGACTAGATTTATGCCAATTCACTGTAGTTTGGAGCAGTATTGAGGATATTCTGAAGTCTTCCAACTGTCCTCTAAATAGCAGCCTGCCAACAGAGAAGACAGAAAATCTAGCAGTGCCCCTTGTGTTTCCTGTACTGAGGATGGAAGCTGGAGTAGAAGTGCCAGCTTTGTGTCTGGCAGAGGGACTCTGTACGAGTTCTGCAAAAACAGGGAAGTTTTTGGCTGGGGAAATGGAGTTTGTTTCTGGTCTCTATGTGGCTAGAGCAGCACAAAGGGATTCAGACACTCGAGGGACTGAAATTTTCAGTCTATTATGTATATTTGATGCATTTTGTGCTTTTTTGGAAATAAATCCAGGCATGTACAGAAAGAAGCTGTTCAATATGACTTTATTGCCAGAGCTCCAGCAGCTTGCTTAATACTGTGCAATATTTTATGAGTTACTGACAAATTCACAGGCAGGTTTGTCAGGGTAACCATATGGTTGGCTTTGGAGAAATCTACAAGTTTATTTGCTGGGTCAATTTTTTTATTGATTAAGGCAGTATCAGCTGACCTTCAAGTTTAGTTATCTCAGAAACCACTATTTTCTGGAGCAGCCTCCAGGCTGGCAGTGACAAACACCTGAATTGAACCTAAGTTCAGCAATTTACCTGAAAAGTGTCAAGTGAACATCTGTGCTAGGTCACTGTGGAGGTTTCACTCATCTCCCTAGTGAATATGGCAAGCGGGACAACGTTGCATTATACTCCAGAGAAATAAGGCCTGGCTTCAGGTTTAGCTTGTTTTTCTTTATCCTTTTTCTGTGGTAGTTCAGAAGAGGATGTAATTTAAGCAGTGTGTCAAAACGTAGTGAATTTATTTTGACTGTCTAATGTAATGCCTCTATAGTTCCTTCAAGTTAGCAGCATTAGTGTTTTGACTACCAATTTAGATTCCTAGTAGGAAAAGAGGATCAAAGACTTCCGTGCCACAGCTTTTCTTCTTGGTCCCTACCCCTTCTGGTACTCAGACTATAAGTGAAAATGGGAGTCGTGAAGACCTTGCACTTGTTCTGTGGCTTGACTTTTATCCTCCCTCTTCTCACCCCTCTGTTTTGTGAACACTTGAAGCCTACTGCAAATTGTATTAATTTTCCCTATCCTATTGGACCCGAAAAGAAGAACAGCATCTGTATGGTAGCTACAGAGAATCATTGTTCCACGATTTGAGACCCCTGTGCTATCTGATATAAATGGCCTGAATGAACCTGTTCTCCACCTGTCTGGGAAAGGCTTTATATTTCATGATTTTATGAGCAGCAACAGCTTTTCCATCAGTTATGATGTTCTGTAAAGTCAGTGCCAATTGCCTTCATGTCATCTGAGAAAATGTGCACATACCCTAGGATTCTATACAAGGATGTTTTGAGCTCCATTGCTGATTTTCTGTAGGCAAGCACTACGTGAATAGCAAAAGGATCATAATGAAAAGTAAAGGTATTATGACAACTTTAGGTGGGAATGGTCTTGGGCAGCTGAGTTATATTTGAGATAAAAGGTGACTTGAGTTGGCTCCAGTAAAGGTATTCTTGGAACCTACTGAAGAAGAAAATGCTATTAATATGAGTGAACTGTTGCTTCCTTTTGGCAATTCAAAAACATCAGTAATGTGTATTGTGAAGTTAGGTATTATGTCACTTGCCAAGTGTCACTTGGCTCTCTTGGAAATACTTGAAGATCTGCTGATTTATTAATATATTGTCTGCTGCTGTTTATGTGATCAGTCATCTGTTCTCCTTGAATGTCTAACAGCCCTCTGGGAATTAATGCTGTATTTCTACTCATGCTAATCAGGAGTTGGTATACAAACTATTTCTGCTGTCAGGGGAACTAGTGAACAAGAAACACTGAACATGATCTCTCTGTGAATCAGCTCCTACATGATATCTCCCTTTTTGCTTTTTCATCTTTATTTTCTCCCTCTGTAACAGTAATGATCACAAAATAGTTCTTCAATCAATTAGTATTTTAAAGGCAACAGGATATAACTGTGCATTTTTAAAGCAAGGGCAAGAGGCACTTGTCTCTAATTGATCAGAAATTTTGGCACTTTCTGGTTCAAAACTTTTATAAGCAGTGGTTTTGTCTATGGAGAACTCACTCCTAATGCCCTGCTTCATGGTGCTACTTATTGAGGCCCAAGTACTGCTTCTTAGACATTCCTTGCAGTAGTTAGCATGTGCATTCTGAAAGAGAGATCATTTCTCAAGTGGCAATGTTCTTGCCTGCAGTGCATTATAGATAACCTCATACAAACAATTTCAGTCACCCTCCATCAGTATCTATCCAAAATACTGGTTTTGTTTCTATTATGGTGTTGTCTTAGTGACAGTAATTTGTCTCTGCAAGAATTCATTAAATTCATTAAATATGTTTTATTTTATTCTGATCAAATATATAGTAGTAGAAATATAATTACTTTTGGTATTAAAATAGTAAAATAATTTAATTACTGTGAAATTTTTTAATGTCACTTATGCAGAAACAGCTTCAGCTTAACATGGATTATGTGTGTTGTTTCTTTTGCATTTTAAGATCAGTACTTAAAGCCTTATGGTCTCTTAGAGTAGACAATGCTTTTCTTCAGCACTGTCCAGTGTTTGGCATTGGCTCAGTGATAAACCTCTCACTTATGTATCTTAAGAAGCACTTCTCTATTACGACAGAATCCTACCTGATGTTTTGATATTTGGAGTTATTTAGCCATACCAATGGAATATTAGTTCCCTACCTGAAGATATAATTTAAAAAACAGCTAAAAAAATTTACTATTTTTCCATCTTTATCTCATATTTTTTTAGCTGTTGCTGTTTACTGCACAAAACAAAAGTTCTGTCTAAAGCTCCAGGCTAAACTTTGGCAATGGCTAGAGATGGTCTTGAGATTCCAGTGTTAAATTTTAACCCATTTCTGACTCAGAAAATTATTTCAAACTATAGCTAAGCAGTTGAATAAATTTTTAATTAAATGGATTCAGTTCTTGTTGAGATTATTTTTTAAGTACCTTTAAAGACTGTTTTATTTTTTCTGTCCAATTTTCCTTAGTCATCTTGTAGCGACCATGCAGGGCAGAACAGTAAACTTGACAGACTTTTCATTTATCCAGGACAGTTCTAGGATTTTCCCATGTTCTGGATCTTTCCTGCTCTCTTTTAAAAATGGTGGGGGTTTTGCAGCTATTTCAGTATTACTTCACTCATTGGATGTTGGGAATGCCTGTAAAGCATGTTGTGCATGAAGTGTTCAAGGATCATGTTGTCCAACATTTTTAATACCCATTTTCTGTTTCAAGGGCTGATCTTAAAACAGTTCCAGCTTGTTCTGAAGATCCTCACAAATTGCTGGTAAATGGCAAGTAATTGGCCTTTGAAAGTTCAGTTGCTTTTGTATTTATGCCATCTGGTCAGTATTTTTGGTTCAGTAACAATGCAGTCAACTTTCGATCAGTAAATAAGTCTAGAAGAGTTTCTCATTTGTGAAAAAAACCCTGTAACTTCCTTTGTAAGTTAGGAGCCTCCTGGATTCTGTATAGGGGTATCATTAACTTTGACAGATATGGAATTAAACCTTGCTGTGTAATCTTTTTTTTAATTTATTGGTCAGTAATAAATTTGGAAAATAAATCAGAAAAGGGTTTATGAATGCTGTGGAATAGGCTAAGAGGGTGAGGAGACTTCAATGTCTTGCATCAGGACAGAGCTTGCTGAAATGATGAAGTAGATTTGGTTTAGGAGAGAAGGGCTCGTGAAGCTGAAAATCAAAACACACATCTAGATCTTGCAATAATTAATAGTAAATTTAATGATGTGGTGTGTATGTGATAGAATTATCTCCCTTGTACTTCATTTTGAATACATGGCTAATTCATCTATAGAACAACTTTTATACCTAAAAAACAAGTGCCCAATGATTTTATCTTGTCTCCCTGCCTTAGAGGAAGAGCCCTGTGCAGCACGCAGTACAGTGTTTGGACTGGAGCATGTGCAGCTGAGCTGGTTTCAGAAGGGTTTCACCAATGTCAGCCAAGGTTGGCTTGGATGTCAGCCATCAGGCCACTTGACAGAAACGTGTGATGATTCGTACTAAATACTTGCAAAATAATTGTTTGAAAAAAGCATACTGAACAGAAGGAAATGGCCACTTGGTAAGTCCAAAACAATTGAGCTCAGAGATTTAAAACACAGAAAAAATTATCAGCTTTAACAAGAATCAGAAAGGAGAAACACTGCACTGTAATGATAAAGATAAGTATAAATGTTTAAACAGAACCATTATAAAGAAATGAAACACTGTTTACATTATGAAGCAGAAATAGTTCTGTGAGTAATGCATTTTACAGCAGGGACTTCTGTAACAGAAGTCCTACACTGACACCATACTCATTGAAACAATAGTTGTTACATAAAGAAATGCCATAAAATAATACCAAAAAAAGGTTTACGCCCCAAATAAACTAAATTCAGTTACAATCTATTTTTTAGATTGTATACAACATATAAGCTTATGTAAAAAAAAATATTTATTTGATCTACACAACAGATGTAAAATAGAATGCATCAAAACATCATAAAATTTTCTCATCTATTAATCTAGAAATAAGAGAGACCTTCAAACTAAATCTACAAGGGACCATGAGATCCTGACAAGAAGAGAAAGTAATGGTTGTAATCTCTGCTTCTGTTGAATCTCTAAGAACAACTTTTGTCTTTTTGAGGTGTACTTTTGTATATATAATGTCAATTTCAGAAAAATTGGTGCATCAGAATATATGTATTGTACCCAAAAATGTACATGCTGTATTGGAAATATTCTACCCTCCAGTTTCTTTCTTGTTGAACAAATTCCTTCTCCTTTCTGCTTAAATAATATTATATTAGAAGCTGACTTCCATTTCAATGTAATTTTTATTCATAACAAAGAAAGTGTTCAAGGTTCTCTTACTGAAAGTAAGAGTACCATAATTTTCTTTTTAAGTTTTTAATTTTCTTCTTTTTTTTCAGAGAGAGTCGAGATATAAAAATAGAAATGCGTTTAATGGCGCAAAGTGCCCAGGGGCTTACAACCTGCAATTTAATGTTTTATTCATAATTTTCTGCAATAAGTGTAGATATTTGTTGATCTTCATGCAATTCTTTTCAATATTGCTTTGAATTTAAAATTAATGACATGAGATTTTTTTCTGGAGTTTCAAGCTCAGTTTTCCAGTCATAAAACCAGATATCCATATGCAATTCACAGTGAGCACTTTTTGCAAAGTGCTCAACTACATGAATAATTTAATATTTTACTTCATCTGTTTCTGTTTGCAAGGGCTGCTTCCTTTCTGTAGACAGTAGTAACCTTGATTTGCTTTTCATATATATTAAGTCTAACTTAGTACTTCAGGTTTTGTGAACTACCTTAGTTAGAATGACAGAAAAAATAGTTGTGAAGGTCATAATGCAGAATCACACTTTGCAGCTTAACCTGCTTTGCAATACTTACAGTGTTCTTTACATTGAGTGGTAACTTTTCAAGAATATTAAAACTAGGAATTCATTTCTTTATTATGGGCAAGATTACATATGTACAATTAAAGACTATCCAGACTTAGTCTCCTCCTAGAGCAACAACTGTATTCAGAGAAATTCAGTATTCAGAGAAAGGACTTCTGGATGATGACATAAAAAATCATTCACACCACAGGAAAACTGGGATGAAAAAAAAACTTATGTAGCTCTATTTAAAGCATGTTATGCTTGAATGGGATCAGGTGATTTAGGTATCAGCTCTCCCTTTCTCTGCCCTTATATGTTTGGGTAAACAGAATACATTGTTAGCAATTAGCCCTGATTGACATCAGAAATTCTAGCTGTTTGTCATCACTGCACAGTTGAACATATTCAGTGAACTATTCTTAAAGTTGGAGATTTTAAGGAGGGACCATTATGGTCATTTTCTGTGATGTCTTGTTTAACACGAGGCATATTTTCTCCATGAACACCACTAAACTGTAGTCAAAAAAGCTGTGAAATTACTTTGAACAGTCCTGTTTATCTTAACATTGACATGAAATTGGCTTATTTCCGTCACTATGAACTAATGTATCAATTATTAACAATCATACAGAGAACTGTCAGAAAGGTGTGTGGGCACAATTTATCTGAAGGAGTAAAATTCTCTCTATCAGTTGGAGGTAAACTGCAATGGTAGAAAGAACTGTCCAGGGAGAAGAAGAAATTGATAGAATATTGTATATGGGATCTTACATCTAGTAAAAATGGAATTATTATTATTATTTATTATTATATAGATGTTTGATTTTTTTCTTCTCCTCCTTTCCCCCTTCCCCCCTTCTTTTCCAAATGTGATGAATTTTGCATTGAGATGCTGAGGATGCTATAGCTGATGTGGCTCAGTGATTAACATTTTAGTGAATAAAGCATGACTTTTAAAGTTGTTATGTTTATAGTATTATTTTAGCTCTGTGCTAAGTGTATAATTCTCGTATTTCTGCCATTCCTGAATGGAGAAAATTAAGACAAAAGAATAACCTTTCTTTCTGTCTCACACAGTGAAGTGCATCCTGGGTCCTGGGGTTTCAGGTAAAGACGTGGGTGTTAATCTTGTTTTGTCATCCCCAATTCCTGCCTCACAACTGGAAGTCAGAAACTGATGTTGAAGGTCTTCCCCAGAAGAAAAACAGATTAGTTAATCTAATAAACCTTCTGCATACAAATACTTTGTGCAAAACCAGTTATGAACTCTAAGTTTATGCTGAGCCATATGATAAACATTCAGTGTGGAAAGCAGTCTAATCAATGACCTGTTCTTTCCCTGAGACAATGATCAGGGAACACATGAACACATAACTCTTTCCCAAATTAGATGCTCGCTCATAGAATGTATTTCAAAGTACCTTTAACAATTGAGTAATAGTGAACATATGGTAAAAAGAAAATAATCATAGCAAGAGTAAGTACTGAGAACAGAGATTGGTAGATAATTTGAAAATTCAAAACCAGAATATATCTTAAAGCATCAGCAAGCGAACTAAAGCGGATGCAAAACAAAATTTTCTCCATTTTCCATGGAGAATCTTAAAAAATATTGAAATCAGTTGAATATTTTATTAAAATGCAGTAAATGCCTCTTAAATTAAATTTTAGCATAGGAAAAATGTCGTGAGCTTTATATGTGAAATTTTACTCTTAACTCACTTCTGTCAGCAGAGCTATAAAACATTCTAATAACAGATTCTTTGTGTTAGCAGTGCAGCTTCAAAATGGACAAAACACACAATACTACATAATTTTTAAATTAATACAATGATGAGCAAAATGTCTTTTGCTCAAATACTTCCAGAAAAGGAAGTCATTATGTAAAATAAGATGGTTGGGAAGACCTTGTAGGTGATGTGTGTTTACATGGTAGAACATTATCAATTTCTGTTCTACCATAGATTATTTTTGATTAAGTCCCAAATGTTGAGACAGATGTGTGAGGACTGTTTCATGACTATATTAAATATGTGTGCAATGTTTTTTTGCCACCTGATTTATAGGGGAGGGACAGTACAGTAACTAGAAAATATATAAGAGAGAATTTGCTTATCTTTCTACTCAGAAGAGAAACTTCTGTCCATGTGTCAATGCACTTTCTGTTTATAATCCTGGCAAAATCCTTCAGTTCTTACATCTAAAGTGGAGGTGCTTTTGATAACCAGAGGAGGTGCTTGAACTCTCTGGTTCTGCTCAGATTCCTAAAGCATAGGGGTTTTTTTACACTTTTTTTCCAGACTTGCAAAGGCTAACATTTTGGATGTTCAGGAATGAATACAGTCTGTAGCCTTGCTGAAGATAAAAAAGGTTATCATTGGCTCATTTGGTGGCTTTTTCTCTTGGAGCCTGCTATTAGTGAAAACATAGTAACTGCATTGTCCCTGTAGTGTGAAATACGGAACACTCCAAAAAGCATTAAAATAACCCAATGACCTTAAGGATGGGTGCAGAAAGAAGCCTATCTAAAGAGCTGTAGAACAAATTTAGGTTTTGGGGGGTTTTTTGTTGTTTTTGTTGTTCTTGTGTTTTTTGTTTGGTTCGGGGTTGTTTTTTGGGTTTTTGGGGGGTTTCTTTGTTTTTTTTTGCTTTTTTTGCATTAAAAAATATTCTTTCTTTCTGGGCACAATTACACGTATGCAAAAGGAACTGATGTATTGATGAGATTAGAACAAGTATCCAACCTATATTTTTTGGTTGTTTTACCAGTAGTAAGGAATGTAATTTTAAAAAATCTACTCCCATTATGAATTAATTGCTAAAAATTACTAATGGCAAAATGACTTTAGGAAATGTCAAATACACCTATCTTTAGTGATTTGCTGAAATACTTTCTTGCAGCCACAAGCTGCAACATCATCAGGTCAGGTGGACATTTCCTCCTTCAACTTACTGGGTAGCTTTGAAGTCAAATTATCATTTACAAGAGTCTGTAATATTCATAGAAATATGAATGGAATAATGAACTCTGACTTAGTCAAGCACTAGAATTTAAATTAGGCACTTTGGCAGAAGAGCTGAGGTGGCTCTTGTTACCCTTCACTGCTGTAACACATCTGATCTGAGATCATATTCAACTTCATCCTTAGTCTGTGCTGCATTTCTTAAAATTTTTATTTTGTATTTACCCTGAGGGTGGGAAAAGAAAAAAAGAAAAAATCCATGTGTTTTGTGTTGTAATAAAAAAATTGCTTTGCTACATCTTGCATGATAGAAGCTGACAAATGGAGTTATCAAACAGTGAGTACACATTCATTTAGCTGAAATCTCTATTGGAAATTAATTGCAAAAGATTGGAAATTGATAGTGAAAACGTAGTATTCAAAGTAAAAAAAGCTATCCAGTTCTTTAGTTGGTATTTAATGAATTACTTTATGAATTAAAAATCATTAGTATTCCTCTTAAAATGCTGCTACTAAAGCTATTAAAAATCAATGAATTCTTTGAGTTTTTGCATATTACCCTGTGTTAGAAGGTTTAAATTACTTGGTTAAAGAAATGTATGCACTGAATAAGAATTATTTACTTTGCAGCAAAGTAGCAGTTATTTGCAAGATGTGCAATACTTGAGTGTGCAGATTTGAGATGACTGATGCTGACAAGAAAATGCTCAAGTCGTCTTTCCAATCTGGCAAAAAGAGAGTAGGTGTCAGGCACTGAATTGTGGAGTCCTTATCTTCATGGCTACTGTAATACAGAGGACACAATGAATACTGCTTGTAATTATCCATGGAGACAGACACCAACGGAGCAATGATACTCATTTTTGGTTGAACTGTGGGAAATAGACTTTGAGCAAACTGCTTGGGGTCCTTAAGCCTCCCCACACTGAATAGGGAGGTATAGTGCAGAAGGCATTTCCCTTCCTATTAGAGAGAGAGGGAGAGAGAGAGACAGGAAGAGAAACAACAAAGAGAATAGAGGAAGAAACCACAATGATAATGTATAAAATGCACATCACTAGATATAAGGGCCTTGCTGATTGATATAAGTAATGCAGAAGGGCTTGTCAGTCCTTTGTGGCACTTGTGGGGTGCTTCCAGTGAAGAGAAGAAATTACTACATCTATTATACAAATCCTATGATATTGACTCCATCTTAATTGACTACAGTATGTCAGTGGAAGTCTAATAATTCATTCAATATATGTTATTGCATAGGTAGGTGTAAGCAGAGCTAAAGATAGGACAGGATTGCCATTTTTGTTGCAGGTAAGGATTATTTAAGGTGTTTCTCACAGGACATAGTATAATAAGAGAACAACAGTTTATTTAGGAGGAGCCAGGTGGTTGCTGCCTCTGAGTTTTAATGCAGCTGAGGAGTGCTAGAACAAGGTGCATAAAACAGATGCTGTTACCCTTCCACTTTCATTATTTGGCTTCAGGCTGTGTCATCTTCCTTGTCACAGCATAAATTGGAGTTGTTGTAAGGCAGATAAATTACCTGATCTATGGCCTGCACAAGATCAAGATCATGGTAGAGACTGATCAGGCCTAAAATCCTCCCCAGGTCCCCTGTAAACTCTCCAGCAATTAGTTGGCACTGACATGTAGACTCTGTAGTTACCAAGGATTATCATTGTAATGGTGATCTTTTAATGTTAGGCAGCATAATTTTTTTTTTCCCTTAATGGAACGTCTGTAATATATCTGAAAATTTGTCATGTTTTTTTTTCACTTTTTTTGCTTTTTTTTGTTCTTTATTTTCTTGGGTAATATAGCTATTTGTTGAAGCATATTGTGTCAGTGGGAACTTCTTAGATGATTTGTTAATAATTTCAATGGTACTTACATATTTTTCATAAATTGTGAAATAATAAACCCATAAAATACAATTTCAGAAAGGGTCATTTTTAAAGAAACTATTATTTTCACTAGATTTTGCCTAAAATGCAGAAAAAGAAACCAATTTTGATATCTTAAAATATTTGAGACTAAATTAGAACAATGTATAGACTAAACCTCTATGTGCATTTTGGGTTTAGTTTATCAAATCACAGCATAACTTTAAATGGAAATGAAAAGATCTCATTTATTTTGCTTGCAGGTAGCACATAAACTACTTAAAATCTTCAGTAATACATTGCTGTTTATAATGAATAGCTATTCAGACATGTGACTCTTGGGGATGGTACCCTGCAGGGCTGGGAATTGGACTTGGGGGTCTCTTCCAACTCAGCTTATTGTGTGATTCTGTGATCTGTGTGATACTTGGGTAACACGGAGCTACTTACAACCTGTGTCACAACAATTACCACAATTTCAGTGGGCTAAACTGGAAAGGGAGCTACTGAAGCACAGATAAAGCACCTGACTAATAGTATTTAAAATGGCAGCCAAACAGTTGTGCATCTTCCTGCACAGTGTAGGCAGTGGCTTTCACAGGCATTAGAAGGTTGAACTGAACAGTAGAGCTAGACTCTCATGTGTGGGAAGGACAATATAATCCTTTGGAGGATGTTAATTCAATATGCAGAAGTAGTTCAACCAGTCGATTTGCCTTTTAAGTTCAGTAAATAGTCATAGAACTGTGGAGTTTTGTTAAAGTGTATTTTTTGAGAGACACGTGTATAGATAATGTACAGTGATGTAGTTTCAGTCGAGTATAGTGAATGTTTGACAAGGTCAGGGGGTCTCAGGAATCCAGACATGGGTATGGTTTGAAGCCTGCTGAGTATGAGGCAGCACATTGTCAGAATACCTACAGCTTTCACAGCAATCAAATCTAACCATTCTTTTTGTTGCTATTTCTCAAAAGAACTGACCCAAAATTTAAAAGCTCAGTTGTAGGTATTATCTGCTAGTTTTTCTGGGAAAATATGAGGGTGGATTACTCTTCTCTTGAAACCCTAATTTAGCATCAGTGCATTCCCCTGACCACATGCTCTCTGTTCTTGCTCTGGTAAGCTTGCCTAGAAGCTGATCTGCATTGTAGCTGATCAAGATGCTTCGCTTCACCTCACCTTTGTCAGCATACAAAAGCTCACGTCAGGAAAGCTTTCAGAGGTAATCAATCCAGAAAAATAGATCAGCAAAAGGAAAACAAGGTGAATAAATATTTCATTGCACTATGTAAACCTGTTGTTTTAAATAGCAAAACAAACAGCTTAGACTGTTTTCTTTACATATTTTAATTATTCATTTATTTCTTATACAGGCAATATTTATGTGTTCATATGCAGTATCATTCCAACAATTGGGATGATTTGTGCAGTATTCAAAAGTATTTAAGTTCCTTGACCCCTGTCATATTTTGGTAACTTCTTCCCAGAATGGAGTGTAATGTCATCTCAAGGTATTAATGTACTCTCACTAGGGCATCCTTTCTCATTGATGATTATTATGGCCACAGCAATTTGTCCAACCTTGCTACATTTAGATGGGCCATGGGCTTGGCACCAGAGATTACACAATCTTGACATCCTAAATACTATGGATTTATGCTTGAAACAGTATTTCCCTGCCTTACACTACCAGGAATATCATTCTCAAATTGGGAATCATTAGTGGACATGCACACATATGCCTGATGTTTACTGTAGAAGTTTCTACGGCCTGTGGAAGTTTATTGAGTGGGTCTGCAGCTAACAGGAACATATATTTTCCATGAATTAAATTAAAAGCAAAGTGTCCCAGTGAATGACTTCACACCAGTGTAATCTGCACATGACAGCAGCAACTCAGTGAAAGTTGAAAATGGGATCTAAGTGATTATTAATGCCTGTGGAATAATGGCTTGTGTTTGTCACCTACCTGTTCAATGAGAGTGAAATGAAATCTAACTGTATAAAGACAGGAGCTCGGAGTTGAGACTGTCTTTTGTTTGGTTTTTTTCCCCTAAAGGAAAGGTAGATTAATATACATTAGTTTCCATATTTTTATCAGATGTGCTGAACATTTCTATGATGTTCCTACAAGCAAGTCACTAGGCATAAATAAATTTGTAGTGAACTGCAGGCTTTCTTTCCACAAATCTTGAGTAAGAATAATTTAAATGAATAGCCATGTACTCACACAATGTACAGTTAGATCCCTACAGGCAGCATTTGTGACTGAATAGCTGCATAATTGTGTATAGTGTAGCCTGTGCATCCTGTGAGAGTTTTGACTTGTCCTACTCACAGAGCAGAACTGGAGCTGTAGCTCCTTTCAAAGGCTGCAATATTTTAAATCGTAAACATTAGATTTTAATGTAAATGTTCTGGTGGGTTTAAAATATATTGCTATTTTCTGAAGGCATTTTCTGTTTTTTATGTTATGTCTCTGTTATAAACCAATATTTTTACTTTTAACTTATAATTTAACTTACAATGAAATGTGACTGACTTTTTCCATAGAGTTTGATCTTTGAGGAATTACTTGATTTCGCTTCTATTCAATGGTCACAATTTTAAGTTTTTTCCCATGTTCTTTCCCAGCCTTCTTCAGAGTATTTTACATTATTACTAAATGAAGGAGAGGTATTTCTAATTTTCATTTTCAGAAAGATTCAATCATTTGAGCTTTCTGTTTCGATGCTCATTTCGTATCTCTCTTGATCATTTTATATTTTTGTATGATAATTTCAGACAGGCTAGGAGTATGTACAGACACATTCGAATTGCAATAGTGACTCCAACTGTACAACCAAACTTCTTTAAACAGACATAAATTAGAGATTGACAGGTTTTTCTGGAATTTTATTTCCATTAATGTTGCTTAGTTTATAAGAGAACTCGTGTAGAAATTCCTATGGAATACCCATCCAAGTGTGAAGGCTGCAGTTCCTTTCTAAATATGAGAAGTCATTAGATTGTAACTGTGTTGCATCTGGCAGGTGACCGGTCACCAGGGGTGTTCTCAGACCTCAATCCAATCTCATTTAATATCTTTATCAATGGTCTGGACCAGGGGATCAAGGGCACCCTCCATCGGTTTGCAGACACCACCAAGTGGGGTGGGAGTGTTGGTCTGCTGGAGGGCAGGAAAGCTTTGCAGAGGGATGTGGATGGGCTGAATGCATGGGCCAAGGCAAAGTGCCTGAGGTTCAGTGAGGTGAAGTGCTTTTGGTTAGAGCATCAGGCAGCACTACAGGCTGGGGGCAGAGTGTCTGGGAAGTGGCCCAGTGGGAAAGGACCTGGGGGGATTTGATTGACAGTGACTGAACATGAGCCAACTGTGCCCAGGTGGCCAGGAAAGCCAATGGCATCCTGGCCTGTGTCAGGAACAGTGTGACCAGCAGGACCAGGGCAGTGACTGCCCCTCTGTACTGGGCACTGGGGAGGTCACACCTCGAGTGCTGTGTCCAGTTCTGGGCCCCTCGGTTCAGAAAGGACATTGAGGTGCTGGGACAGGCCCAGAGAAGGGCAGTGAAGCTGGTGAAGGGTGTGGAGCACAAGTCCTGTGAGGAGCAGCTGAGGGAGCTGGGGCTGTTCAGCCTGGGGAAAAGGAGGCTCAGGGGCCTTATTGCTCCCTACAAATACCTGAAAGGAGGTTATAGTCAGGTGGGGGACTGTCTCTTCTCCCGAGTAATATGCAATAGGAAAAGAGGAAAAGGCCTCAAATTGTGCTTGGATCTTAGGAAAATATTTTTTGGGGAGAAGTTGTCAAGCATTGGAACAAGCTGCTGAGAGAAGTGGTGGAGTTCCCATTCCTGGAGATGCTTAAAAGACATGTAGGTGTTGCACTTGGGGACAGGATTTAATGGTGGACTTGGCAGTGCTGAGTTAACAGCTGGACTGGATGATCTTAGAGGTCTTTTCTGATGCAAATAATTCTGTGACTCTAAGTTCAGTTGCTTATATTTGTACCTAACAACAGGATTTTTCTTTTAAATGGAAGAGGAGAAGAATAGAAAGAAAAACATTTCCGTTGTACATTTCCAGGAAAAGCTGAAATGGTGCTCACATCCACACCAGGTGACACAGCAAAATTTTGACTAAATCCTTCATGATCTTTTAAGAAGCTGTAAACTTTAATTGATGGTTATGTTTAGGATAAGAGGTAGAGGTAATCTCTGCTCAAGTTTTCAAAGGCAAGTATTATCTTCTACTGAAATTAAAGGTTATTGTGTTTACGTTTTTAGTGGCTATGTAAGACTCAGCTTTTGCTCTGCAGTGCTCAAATCTCTTTAGTTTTATGATTGTTTTAGGATTCCTGATCAAAGGATAGTATTGACCTGGGGTCATGACAAAGGTGGTACATGAAGGATGTTGTATATATAACTGATGTGGTACATATAATTGTAGTACTTGTCCTTAAAGATGAAGAATACTACCTTTTCTAAATGTGTGTAATAAAAACCCCAGGCTTTGCTTGTTGCCTACCAGCACAAGTTGGTATTCACGTATTCTTGTCATGTATTACAAGTGTGTCCTCCAGGCCTCTCTAGAAACATTTGCTTGCTTGTTGAGTAGCTGGAAGTGGGATTTTATGCTCATTTGTGGTGTTCTCCAAATACTTTAATTTTCACGTGTCTTAGTCACACAAGAAGTAGTAAGAGCTGTTCTGTTCAATAACACCGTATTTCTGGCCTAATCTTCTTTCATTTCACTAATTCCTGCTGTAATGTGGTGATGTACATCCAGTTATTTTAAGAAAGTGTTTTCCTCCTTTTACAGCATGAGAGGTTTTAGGTGCCACATGTGTTTTGGTTCCTTACAGAAAGTCAGCAGATTCTACTTCTGCAGAAGATGTCAGAGCAAAGAGCTTCAGCATGGTCTGAATTTCAGCAAAGACAAATTCTCTGTAGATAAATCAAATACATAGTGTTCATTTATATTATTAAAAAATCACACCATTTTACTACTGTTCAGTTTTAATTCGTCTGATGGGATTTGACTATTGAGAACACTGAGGGACCAACTTGATGGATTAATTTAATGAATTTCCCCCAGATCAAAAATAATCCAGAAACATAACTGACTTCTGTAAATACCCTTTTTCTAAGTTGTATTTCTAAAATATACATGCAGCCTAAATATACATTCCATCAAACTATCAAATCCCTTCTCATTTGAAACGTTATATTCTCTTTGCCTTTTGAATAATTTTGAATGATCAATCTGTTTTAAATGAACTTCCTTCCAATATGTCTGACTGTCTTTCTAAACTCAGAAACTATTTCTTAAATTCTTCAAACCATCTTCTTCTACTTTCCCTTATGATGCCTTGCCTCATGAACAATATGTGATACCATAACTTCAGGTTTTAGCTACTGCCTCTATGTCTTGCTTCTTTTGTGATTCTCAGGGCCATCATATTTTTATATAAAAACTATTTTTTGAACCAGTGACTGACTATTCAGGGATAGTTTCTACTCCCACTATCTGTCCAGTGGCATTATGCAGGAATTTGTAAGAAGTTTATTGCTTTTTTTTTTTAATCCAGCAGTGAGGAGGTATTGACTTAACTCTTTGATTCATTTGCTGAGGTGTGCTGATCAATTTGAGACTTAGATATAGTATTTTCTGAATGAAGACTTCATGCTCTTTATCATTTGTGTACAGGCCACATTTGAGATTAGGTCTCCAAATTCTGGAGGATATAATTGCCAAGTGTAGTTAAGTGTTTTCAAAATCCTAGCAGACACCTCTGTGCATCTTAAAATATCTAAACAGCTTTGCAGTGTTGTCTAAAGAATATCTTATGTGGCTCTAGATGAAGTTGAGGGCAGAACTGGGAATGAAGCCAAGATCATTCAGGGCCTAGTCCAGCACTTCAGCTCAAGTCATCTTCCTCCTGGAATTTACTTCAACTGTGCCACAATTCTGTGCTCAGTTCATTAATTTTTAAAAACAGGTACTGTATACCTTAGAGTGAGTTTAAGATTTAATATATTATTATTTATTGATGACATTGAAATCAGGCTATATGGCCCTGAGCATGCCCTTAAACTTACTTGAAGCCAACATATTTTAATGACTTGGCAGAGTTGCTCCCATTTTCTCCAATGAGAGAGCAATTTCATATTCAGTATGTCCACAGTATTATTCAAGCATTCCACTGACATCACTCCACCAACAACATTTGTAAACAAAACAGTACAGGAGAGAGCACTTTTTCAGACAAGACAGTCTAGTGACACCAGTAATAATTTTCAACCAATGCACATCCTAATGCAGAGCAGATGTGCACAGAGGACATCCAAGGTTCATTTTTAAAAAATCTGATTACATCCTCTTTTTACAAATGGTGCCAAGTGTTTTGCCTCCCATTTTCATGCTTTCAGGATTAATTAGAATGCCCCTGATAGTCCTTTCAGTATTTTAAACCTTCTAAGAAAATGTAAGTGTATGAAAGAGTATAGTTTACATTACTGTAGTTTTCTCAGGAAAAGACTTCTTTTTAGAGAAAATTAATAGGAGGTACTGGCTGTATACAATCCATGGTGTTACTGAAACTGCAAAAAGCATTGCAGATTCTTTCATTGTTATAGTAGCAATCTGAGAGCTAGATACTAAATGAAGAACTTCTGCTGTCAAGGTCAGGTGATAGCCCAGATTCTATTTTTATTAATTAACCAGTCTGAATGCCTAAAGACATTGTGTCCCTGCAGAATTAAAAATTCTGGACTGAGTTCTCTCGGGCAGTGTTTCAATCCCGTTGCTCCAGGGATAGAGAAGGATTTACAGTTGGGATCTTTCTCATTCTCAAAAGAAAATATGGTGGTTCCACAATATTGGAATTACCTTCTTAGCAAGTGTTAATAAATACCTTAATTAGACCCATGAAATTGTGGAAGGAATCATGTAAAGTTCTGCATAACAAGTCATTAAAATATACCTGAGATTCAGAGAAAATCCTCGTTTCAAAAAGACATACATCGCAAAGGCATCAAATACAGGATATTTGAGTAGGTTTGTAATGAACACTACAGCTTAATAGAGAGGACACATTCAACCAATGGTGGTTTTATTTGATGTCACATACTTTTAATATATAAATATTTTAATATATTTTACTAAGTCTATATAAGTTGTGTATTATGCTAGGTTAGATATTTGGAAGTCTGAAGGAGTAGTACTGTAAAATTTTACAGATATGCAGTTGGGGAGAACTTAATAGGCTAAGTTGTGTGTGGAAGATATCCTTCAGCATTAAAAGAAATTGTGATTTCATTGTTACTTTCAGATGGAATTGGACTAAGACTTCGTTTATCATAAATGGCTGTTCCCTGCTCTTATGTTCCTCAATCTTCTGTGTCACAGGAGATATTGCCTGACAATTGCCTGACAATTGCAGAGTTTGAGGCTCCTGAAACCATGTAAAGCTTTTTTTAACCTTGACAAAAGCTGCTCAGCTTGCTAACACCTTTTTCCTTTTTTTCCCCCCCTTTTTTCTTTTTTTTTTTTTTTCCCCTCAGATCCTGGCCTGATTAAGAGGGTGGTTTTATCACATATGAATTTGTACTTAGATACAAAAAGTACAGAATTGGAAAGTTCCCTGGCAGAGAATGTGAACATTTGATCCTTCTTTCATTCAAAACTCTCCCTTAAATTCCTTTTATTCCTTTTGTGATACGGCTGAACAATAATATTGGTTGAAAGTGTGTGGGTTTCTTTAAACTAGTATTTCCTTTCTCCCCCTTCCTGTTTTCAGATACATTCAAAACCTGAGACCAAGAAAAACCTGGGTATTTTTAGAGTCAACTTTTTAATCAAAAGTAGGATGTTCTGGAATTTCAGTGCACTTCAAGGAATTGCAGAAGCATAGAATGGCTAGTGCTGAATTAAAGTGTCAGCTCTATTGTCTTCTGATCAATAAGATCCCTTAAAGAACCCAGAGACACTGACAAAAGAAGAAAAGTAAGTCATTTAGAGAGCAACACTGTAAATGTGGCAGTCATGATGGTTTGAGTGCAAAGTCTGTGAGCAGAGCTGCAATAAAAGAAATGGAAGCAAACATAGCCCCAAAAGAAATAAAATATCCAGAAGATTTTGGGGTTTTTTAATTGACTGTGCCATATACTATAAAAATTAGCAATAAATTATTTTTTTCTGAGAATACTAATTATGATACGAAACAGGAGGTGATGCTGAAAGGTTTGATAGATGTGAAACAAATGTTTAGTGAGACAAAGGACAGTAATGAAGGTCAGTAAATTACACTGCTGTTTTAATAGCCTGTCACCAACGGGATATTAAGGCTATGGGAGGTATTTGCAGGTGAATGCTTTATCTTTTTCTTTTTTAGGAAAGAGAATGTAGTTGGATGATTCCTGACTAAACTTGTCATTTCTTAACTGCAAGCCTTTTCTATGTACCAGTAACAAAACTTTCTGTCCTTGACCTTTCTGTATAATTTTCATTTCGTGTTTTTGCAGGAGAAAGGGATGGGAGGGAGTGACAGGAAAGAACAGAAATGGAAGGGGAGGAAAACAGGAAAGGAGATGGTGTATTTAACAGATATTGAGAAAACAGATATATTTCCTGTTTCTGCTACTAAATTAAAGTATGATTGGACCAGTAAGATACTGTTTGGGGCTCTAATATGCTGGAGTCTATGTCTTGAGGATTGTTTGTCTCTAGGTACATGAAGAATAGAACAGATGTAAATATATTAAATCTCTTGTTTGTAAGTGGCTTAGACTAGCCAACTTTTTAATGGCTGCTCTTGTAGATTGAAATGAACCTCTTTTGGGTTCTGATCCAGCAAGGTCCTGAATTTTATTGTTATCTTCAAGCAAGAGCTGAGTTCAATGGGTCCATGTTCAAAATTAGTGGTATGCCGAAATGAATGACTGAATGACAGCTTCATTAGCAGTATTTTGAAGTGTTTGAGAGCTTCATGAGTCACATTTTGAATAGCTACATTGTTTAGAATGAAAGCATTTTGTTCCATCTTGCATGTAAAAAAAAAAAAATAGACCCCCTAACACTATGCAAATACACTTTATGATTCATATCTGCAACAATACCAGCAAGGGAAAAAAAGACTGTCTAAAACGAAAGACACAATAAGATATGTCAAATAAGATTTTAAAAGCTTTGCCAGTGAGGAAGAAGTGAAAATCCTACACTTGAAACCTAATGATAGAATATTGGCTCAGGTGTTATAATTACTTTTGCAGCATATTTGTCAAATTGCTACTAGGAAAATATGGCTGTTCTTCCTGGAATCTGCATTACCTTGGTGGTTTTCTCTGTTCTGCATATAGTGCTGTGTTGAATTTTAAGAGATCTGAATTTGGCTGAGGATGAGCAAGCAGCTGTAGCCTTCAAACATTCTTCTCGAGAATTCTACAGGAGGTCAAAAGAGAATATCTGATTAATGACCCTGTCCCAAACCAGCCACAGGAAGCCATTGCTTCTGGTATGTCTGGGCTTGACAGATGTCTGTTGGATTGTTGTGCATTACTGTTCAAATGTCTCTGAAATTTTCAAGATACAGATGTAAGAAGAATATAAAATGTTGAAGTGACACTGTTTTGTAAGATACAGAATAACTGAGAAAGTGACAAGAGATAAGAGCCCTCAAGATGTTTAAATTTTTCTTGAAGGTTTGACTTTTCCATGTGTTAATATTTCAACTTGTTACTCACAAACCAACAGCATGAGACACTGCTTGATGTTGGCTACACAACAAACTTGGAAAGCAAAGCACAACAGCAAAGATCCTTATCTGACTGTACGGGACACGAACCTCATTTTTAAAGAACTGGCTCTGTAGCCCATCTATGTCTTGACAAGTGATTAAAATGAACCAGCTGCTGGTTTCAGATACTTCTTTCCGTGCTTTAATAAATTGCACAGTTGCTGTTCAGAACCTTTGTGCAACCAAATGTATTTTTCAAAGTGTAGCCAGAAGACTGGTCTTGATGTGCGGGATGGGTCTGACTTTTGTAATAATGATTGAAGGGATCAAGAGTGGGTGCTGGTAGCAGCCAAGCCAGGAGGGAGCCCAGCTGAGCAGAAAGGCCCACAGGGGACTGGTAGGAAAATGTGCTTTTGTTCCCAGTGGTAAACACCTTTTTGGGGGTAAAACTCCTCTTTTTGTAAGGTTTTGCTGTTAATATTGCTGTTGTTTTTGTGCGTGTCTTATCCTTGCTTTGTGCTTTCAGGAAAGTATGACCCTGACCCATATTCTCTGCTTCTTGTCCCTGCTGTACCAGAAAGGGCCAGAGAAGGGGAGTGGATTATTTGGATTTTAATTTGTCTGATGCTGAAAGCAGCAGGAAATGTCCAGCACGAAGCACTACTATGAATTCACCTGTACTTTTAGTAGTCTTTCTGTCACGTGGGCCAGTGGGCTGAAAGTGGGTAGGACAAAAAGAAATAACTGTTTTTTCTTTTCTCCAGTGTGAATCTTTTGCAAGGGGGAGGAAACAACTAATGTCAATCTGAATAGCAAGTAATATATTAAAAAATTATATTACTCTCAATGTTAAAAGGCCTAATGAGCATGGATAATTTTTTCTTTAGTGTATGTCCTTAGAGACATTTGGTCCATTCTTTCCCACTCTCTCTTCTTAGACACTACATGGAATAGGTTTGGGCTAGATTAAGAATTTGAATGAATTCTTGTTTGCTTTCACTAAAAGCCCTACAGATTCTGCCATGATTTTTCTTTCTGTACTCCCTTTTCTACTTGCACTGAATTTTGGTTTGTAAAGAACTTTTCTACAATGCTTGTTCTATTCTGTGTAATGAATTAATTGATTAGATAGGATATAATTTTAAGTAAAATAATCCTTAGCAATATTTATCTGGTGAGATCCCTACAGGGATATTCTTGGGACAAGAATAGGGCCAGAACTGTTCAAAGAGGGTATCAAAGGAAATAACAAGAACTCAGACCCAGCATGCTTTGCAGTTTGCATTTAGATAAATACTTTAACAATTACAAGAAGCAGACAGAAAGGCTGCTGGTTTTCCTGGTTGATTAGCAAATCTTTCCAGTAGAGGCAAAATATCAGTGATGTAGTGATGGCTTCTGATAAAAATGGTTGCAGCAGATCTGAAGTTCTGGAAGTCTCTTCATTAACAAGGTGTTCAATGCCTTTATTTAAAATTGGACATGCCACAGAACCTACATAGCTGTAACTGTGCATTTTTTATTCTGAAAGAAAATGTATGCACTGCCATACAATGACAATGAAAACCTTTATTTCCAGATGTTTAGACAACCAAGTATTTTCAAAATCACATTCAAGTACCTGCATAGTAGAACTGAATGATTATAATAGAGTAATTAAATTCAGAGACTGAGATTGTATTTTAATGGCAAAAATCCATTTCAAAGGGAACCACTACTCCCTGGCCCTATTAGGGGAACAATTTCTGAGAGAGGAAAATTTGGTGGCTGAGTAAATTCCTATGCCAGTAAAAAGTTTATGTGGCTGCTGCTTTGTAATAGAAGTAATGAGCCCTATGTTGCTGTTCTCTGTGAATATCAGATTAGTCTGGTAAAGTCAATTTATAATTGAGATATAAATTATCAACAGATAATTTGCTGTTTTGTATTCAGGGGTTTTTTTTCCCCTAAAATTTCCTTATTTGTCGCCCTGATTTTTCAAGCTTTCCTGATGCACTTTCTAACTTAATGTTTTCATAGTTCTTAGTTCTTTCTCACACACGGGTGTTATAATTAGAACATGTTTATGTTAAGATGAGGTTGTTGACATTCTTTCTCTTGGTGTGGAAAAACAACTGATGGGCAGTTGTCTGGACCAATGGGATGGGAGAGGTGTCCAACTTCTCCTCCAATCCCTGGTCTGTGTGAAAATACTATAAATTTGGAGTCAGATCTTTTAATAAATAGTTTTAACCTTCTCATGAGAAAATGTGTCCGTGTGTGTCCTTGCATGTCCCACAGCGACACTTATTAGCATTTTGCACTTATAATTATTATCATAAAATTTAAAATCTTTCTTGCAAGCTCAGGATTAATTCCTGTTCAAGCAAGAACTCACAAGAATAGTTTTGATGTTACTCAGCTTTTTCAGTAAATATTATATATTTTTATCCAAACATCCCTTGGTTGTATTTTCTGTGCTTTTTTTCTCAGTTCAGCACAGAAATACCTGTATTCAAGGTAGCTAACACTGGTGGCTCTTGTTTTGAGAATCCTTCAGACTGATTCTCTGGTAAGATCATGGCTTGTTCATAATGGGCAAGTGCTGTTTTATGAGCAAGTGACTGAGTTGAGCATGTAAGATAGCAATGTACACAAAGTTCTCTTTATGGTGCTCCTTCACCCAGGCATGTGATATTTCAAGCCTGTAATTCAGCACTGAATCTTGATTAGCCCTGGATTCCCTTCTGGTTTTGTAGATGGGTCTGAGGCCACCTATAATATTTAACTTCATTTTCATGTCAACCTGTATTAGAAATCAAAACAAATTCAAGCAGAAGATCCCAAAAGAATGAGATAAGGTTATCCCCTGATCAGTTTTAATCATATTTTGACTTAAAGAAATCACTGGCATAATTTGTGATGCAGATACATACTCCCCATGTCCTTACCAACAAAAGTCCTGTTAGCTTCGGTTGCAAAAGAAATGCTGAAGGGTGAGAATCTTCATGTGAATACAGAAATATAGGAAAAGAATGCTCTTGGGAGTCTTGGGGATTTTCTCAAACAATGTATAGCAGAAAAACAAAATTTAGGGGGTAAATATTGTAAATGTGTTCTTTTGAGAATTGAATCATGGTAGGAATGTTTGCTGGGAGGCTCTAAATCTCAGTGTTACTCATCAGCTTATGAAAAATTACAGTATTTAAAAAGCCCAGCTGCTTTTTAAAGATATGTAAGGCCAGAAAATCAATTAGTGAATCAAGATAAGTAATGGTAGGCTTCATCAGCCTGGAATTTTGTTGGAACTTCAGTTTTTCTATACCTATGTTTACAACAGAGACAGAAGTCTCAAGTTCACACTCTTGATTTAGAAGTAGACATTAGGTATCTGTAAAACCCAGAAAGAGCTCTTCTGCCCAGGTTGTTTGACTGGGGGAAATTAATCCAAACAAACAGATTAGCATTACACTCCCATGGTAGTGAATGTAGTTAATGAATATGACAATAAGCTGAAGCATATCTAATCAAATTGAAATGAAATTATTATTACCAAATGATAGTGTATAACTCCAATTTGTAAATGGAATTACATCAAATATTAATTTAACATAAAATACACAGGTAATTTCTCTTGGACCATGGTCAAAGATGAAGGTTTTCTGTTTTATTATTCACTTTCACAAGAAGAGTGTCAAAATTCAATCACCTTTTGTTTTATTAATAGCCAGAATTCCATTAGACCTGGCCAGAGGAGAGTGAAGATGAAACATGCCAGCTTTTTATCATACTTGCAAGTAAAAGCATAAAATAGGATTCTGCAAACCTCCTTGCTGTCAGGATTCTAATATGCATTTCTACAATTTCAGCTGCTAATCTACTCTATGTGATAGCTACAGTTACAAATTATTGTTTGCATGTTTTGCTATTCTAGGTCAACTGCAGTGGTACATATACAGAAGTTTTTGCCCATCATTTGGCACGGTTCTCTCCTGACAAATTGAGCATTTCATTGGGAAAAACAAGAATTCAAATCCTGATACAATCAGGCTGTTCAGGTAAAAAATCTCAATTGCAGCTCTGGTACCTTTCTTCTGATGACAGCACTGAACCAGTCTCTTCTGATGTACTGGAGACAAGAACAGATATGTGAGTAATGCTGCTGAGGGTCAGTGTAGTCAAAGAATTTAGCTC
The DNA here is from genome assembly GCA_013397295.1 of Polioptila caerulea. Lineage (NCBI taxonomy): Eukaryota > Metazoa > Chordata > Aves > Passeriformes > Certhiidae > Polioptila > Polioptila caerulea. Next base: position 105,322 of record VYXF01007590.1, on the reverse strand, counting down.
TGATGCTACTGAGCACTTGTTCCACAGTATAGCCTAGTTTAGGATCAGTCAGTCTTCTCTGTGACATCAAAGCTTTATCTAATTGCTTGTATTCTCTTTGGATGGTTCAAATGTAACCTAAGACAGTTTTGCAGTTTGAACTATGTAGTATTTATCAATACTATCTTTGCTCAAGATACTGAGATATCAAGTCTCACCAAATGCCTTTATAAAAATTTCTATATAAATGCCAGTTTTATTTACAGGTTCATGAAGTCACAGAGCTCGCATTAAGCATAAAACCCATCCCTTGATATAATACAGGTTTTTTAGGTTTTGTTTCTGGTTTTTTTTTGTATGTTTGGCAATCTTTTTTGTAATTAAACATTTTAGTTGTCATGCCACAGTGCCACATGAAGTGGAACCCTCTGAAATGCAGTACAGTTAATGAAGGCAAATCTGAGTGTAAGGATCCGATGGCACAGAAACACCTGGAGATGAAGTGCTTTAGTGGATATATCAGGTAGCAACATGGAATCAATTTGAGAGTGGAGTTTTTTTTCATAATTTGCGTATTTGGTGCCCATGTTGTGATAGAGAGTGAGCACCAGAACCATGCTGGCATGCAAGAGGGGAGTTCTGGTGCCAGGAAAGCAGCTTTGTTGGTACAGCCGTGCTTCTGGCTCTGCAACACTGGCATCACACAGCGGGCCAAAGGAAAGAATGCATCAAAGAGCTTTTTTTGTTTGCTCTGTATCTCTTACCCCCTACTTAGTGTTAGATTTATTTTTACTTATACATCCATATTTGCTAGATGCAGAAAAGTGGTTGAACCATTATTTATTTAGGAACTGAAAATATTTTCTCTGGGATTTCTAGAAGAGTGTTTAAAGAATTTTCAGGCTTAAATCTAATTTAAATTTTTAATCATCACTTCACTGCACAATCAAATATATGATGACATAATTACTGAAACTTGGATATACATTTCTGTATGTATCTATACAGTGTTACAAGAGAAGTATCAGCTCAGTGGGTTGCTTTCACGTGATTTTGACAGAGATACTTGAAAGTCAGATTTCTTTGTGCCTAGCCAGAACACATATGTATGTTAAAGAAACAACAGCTGTTTAAAGCTTATCTAAAAGATTATGAATAGATAAAAAAAGTATTTCTCATCTCTCATATAATCTCCAAATGGATAATCAAGAACAATGTGAAGCAAAGGGCAGGGGGTGAAATTCTTAAACATCTTAAGTCAATGGGAATTGTATTATTGACTTTCACGGGACCAACCTTTTAACTTGTACATTGAAGTTCCAACCCTTATGAAAATGCCACAGGCAGATCATTAATCATAACCATGTAGGGTTACAGTAGTACAAAACTGTACATTAACTTCTGATATGAAGAGCTATTGTTTTATTTGTACCCGTGGGAGGGTGTGGTGACAGTACTCACAAAAAAGTTAAATTAAAATGGGGCTTCTTTTTCAAGACAGAAAATATATGCTGATTCCAGCAGAAGTACTTCTTTTTTTGCTTTTTAAAAGAAATACAGTTATGAACCACAGCCTAAGCCTGAACCTAAAAACTTTAGCTCAATTTCTTCATATGTCCTACAGCTCTTATATCAACAGCCATTACTTGAAGGTTGAGACAGATACAACACTAGATATGAAATTTATATGGATTATTTGAAACAGAAAGGTTATTTTAAATTAACACTGTTCACAAATATGTTAAATCTTTAAAACTGAAAGTATGAACTTTTGCAAAAGAACTATGAAATGCCATTAGTAATTTGGAAGCATTTCCTGCTGATAGCAAAAATATCAAAAAGGGAACATTAAATAACTCCTGAATCACAGGGTTCATTCTTCATTTTCCATTGCAAATTTTTGAGTTACAAACTAGAAGATTTTCAGTTTTGTGAAAGTACTTTAAAATGTTCTATTGGATGCTAATATTGGATTGCTAAATGTTCCATTGGATGCTAATAGTAATTACATTATTTCTGTAATCCCCAAGCTATAAAGCTAGGACAATAATAATTACAAAAATAAATGCATAGAAAATTAAGAGAGTACCTCAATAGTTTTTTAAACTGAATTTTTACTATGCTATTTTTCTAATGAGTTGTCTATTACTGCTTTTAATATTAAACAGATTCTTAGAAAGTATGAGAATCAGAATTATATAATTATCCAGGATGACAGACTGAACTTTGAAAGATAAGGAGGGCTTACATAGTATTGTTTGTTTCCAAACTTGAAACAAGAAAAAATCTAGAATATGCCTTGCAGGCTAAAAAGATATATCCTAGGGAAAATATTTCTCCTATTCAAGAGATTGAATAAGTATGCTGAGATAGAAAAAGAAGTTCTTCTCCACCAAATTTTAACTATTTACAGCATTATAAATTTCTTCTATAATATTCAAATAAAATCATCTTATTCACTGAAAAAGTACTCAAATATGCAAATTTTTGTCATGTATCTTGAGAATTTTAGGTCAATTTTGAACTGCTGCCAAAAACATGAGGAGACTGTCAATCTATTGTAGGAAGGCAGATAGAAAAAAAAGAATTAGTCTAGTGTAGCTGTATCCCTTTGAGGGGATATAAAGTAAAATACAGCCAAATACAAGTGACTACTCAGTCAGGAAAAATGCATTTATCTCTTATTCTGTCTACAGATTCATCTACAATCTTCATCATTCAACCTCTTCACTCACACCCAGTTGTAAAAATAGCTTTCAGTCTGAAACACTGAAAAAGCTGACACAGCCAGAAGAATGAAACTTGCTCAGTGATTCTATTATTTTAAAAGGATATTATGTAAAATTTCCTACACAAGTGGAAGGAAAGAAATCTTCATTCTGGCCCACTTCCTTCAGGCAATAATAAGTGTGATAATTGTTTTTGTCCTTAGTTTACCAATGATAATTTCTGCTACCAAAAAGAGAAGATGGAGATATTATACCACTGTGCTTTCATTCATGAGCATAGATGCAGGACTCATACTATTATTCAAGTACAAAATGCTTTAGCCATGAACCAATAGAGGAAGATGCCTGCAGTGAAGACAATTTCACAACGTGGCAGCAGTGCTTCACTAAAGCCAGGCAGATAATGAAATGTCATCAAGTAGGAATAGTAAGAAGCAAATAAGATATATTCAAGTACCCAAAACAACCCATGGGACAAAAGTTCTTTACTGTATATGTAATGTTGCTTCTCTCAAAAAATTTTACTCCTCTTAAAAAATGGCCACAGGGAAAAAAAATCAGGCAGAAAGCACCATTTTAATTTTGGTGCAGATGACACAGTGCTTCCAAGATGTATTTCTGCTCCAGTTGATTCCCTCTTTGGAATGCTGCTCAGGCAGCTGGTGTATCCTGCCACTGCAGCCATGCTCATCCATCAAACTCAACAAAAATGCCTCTGAGATTTCAAAGTCTGGTGGCTTAGGCTGCACACCCAGCTTCGTGGATTTGATACAGTTCTTAGGTAATGAAGAGATTACCTACTACTCTGACACATCAGCACAATTACTTTAAAAAATACTTTATTTGAACATTTTTATGGTGGGCCATAGAAGTTAAACAAAGATATTACAGTGTTATCATGAACCATGGCATTGCCCTTCTAAGAGAATTAGGGTAATTCACATAACAGAGCATATAGAGGCTGCTTCAATCTTCATGCAGGAATTACATGATAGTTACACCATAAAAAAATTTGCTTTTGGAGTTTTTCAATACAATGTTTCAAAATAATCTTTTGTGAAATATTCTTTCTGTGCTGTTTCTTACTTGATGTTTTTCTGATTGCTATGTTAAAAAATAGGCATCAGCAAGACACAATTAAAATAACCACATAAAAGGGGATTACTTTCCTGAAGGATTAAGGGAGGGGGATTCTAAATCTAGCTGGATAAATAAGGTCTACAAATGTAACCCAGTGCATTCATTTATCTAATTGGCAGAAACAATGTAACAGCCAGCTGAGTAAAGTTGAAATTTTTTTTATATTGTGCACTTTTATCAGATGCATGCTAAAGAATTCCAGCTCTATCCAGTGTCACCTTATGCACTCTGTTAGTGCAACTAGCCTGAAGAAAGGGTGTTTGGGAAGTGAATCTGTAAGCTTTGTTGTAAAAAATCTGAGCATCTTTCTGCCCTTCATGTACACAGGTATACTGATTGAAATAGGACAGAGTGTGAATAATTTTGATGACTAATTCAACTAATGCCCTACTAGCTTTAGATTTCTTTCCGTTCTGTCACATTATTTCACCTCTGTGTATGGCCATGCCATCTCCTCTGCAATTCTGGACATACAGGTGGCTTCCCTACCACTCTACCTTGCCTGTCTTATCTCCCCAAGGTAGTGCCAATAGTAAAAGGCAAGAATTCACAAAGATACAAATACTTCTAATATAGAAGCAGACATGGAAGACATTAATCTTCTTAGAGTGAAACAGTTTTGGATAATGTGCTGCTATGTGGTAAATGGCTCAGTATTATCTCTTTAAGGTAATACTGGAAAAAGTGCAGCTGCATTCTTACTGCCATCTAGACCCCTGTCACTGTGTATCTGAATTGCCTATCCTGCCATTCAGAATTTCTGTCTATATAAAAGATGAGGAAAGAGAAGTCACAGTGATTTGGGAGGTTTTTTTTGAATAGAACTGGCCACCCATATCCACTCTGGAAACCAGGGTAGCCACCAAGATTGATTTCTTCCAAGCATGCTTCTGTCAGTAGGAGAGGGCAGCCTGAAAAATACTACCCTACTATTTGTGAAAAGCTTTCAGAGCCCCATGCTCAGCTGAAAAAGCTTTGAAAAGCAAACTAGCTGTGCTACATGTCAGAGGGAAGCAGAAGGCAACAGCAGTTACCTTTGGCAATTTTGACCCTAGGAGGGCGACTTTAATGGCAGAAGTCAGAAGCAAAGTACTTGATGAAGTATTTTGATTTGCTTTTTGTTTCGTCTTTTGATTCCTATAATGTAAATAATAGGATAAAAGAATGAACTAAAAGATCTAACCAGCCCATCAATAAATGAGATACAGGAATCCAGCTGCTGACATTGCTACCTGTGTTTTGCCTCTATTCTGGCAAACAGATTGGCAAAGTCTTTAGTTAGCATCAAATTCGACTGGATAGTGTAAAAGACTCCATGACAATTAATTAGCTCAGGACCCATTCCAAACTTAGGCAAGCATGAAACAGTTGCACAATGTCTACAAATGAAGATTCCTGAAGCAATAAAAGTAATTTAATCCTGACATTCAAAAAACATGGAATGGGTTTATTCCCAAGGACAATTTCCTTAATAGCCCAGTAGCTGTAAACCATGGTAGTCTGTGGATTTGAAATCCAGTTTTATTCCTTTTAATTGTTATATAGCTGTAGCAACAGGTCACATGGTCTTTCTTCTCTTTTCTTCCATGGCCAATAAACCAGAATATATTTACAGTGATGACTTAAGTGCCTTTAGTAACATCCAGGTCACTCGGCTGAAACCAGAACTGATGGAGGATGGAACTGAAAATAGCACTTCTAGTTGTCTTTAGTTTTGTAAAGTTTCCTTTCAGAAGAGGGATCTCAGGCTGTTTCATCTTGCACTCTTTGTGTACAAATCTGAATTATCTGAAAAATTATCATACGCCTATTTTATGTGAATACTTAGGAACCTATTGTCATGTAAACTATGCTCAATATATGAAAAAAGCTGTATAACATCACAAGGGCATTTTCAGTGGGTTTTTTTAATACTGGAAATAACAGAACTTAACATATTATGGCTTTCTATATTGTTTTCCCCTTTGAATGAAATACAAACTTCAAGTATTTCCAACAGTTCTGTCCCATCTGGATGCTCTGGTGACGAATGACTCCTGCACTCAGGCTCTGGTCTTTCCATCTCTGAGAGAACTAATAACATCTAGACCCTCTGCACATAGCTGCCTGGAACTTTTAGATTTTTAACAGCTGACAGATCTACTTTTATCAAATCTGGCTATGATTGGTCTTTGTATTTAGAAAAAACAGTGTGAGGAGGGCAGGGAAGCAAAACCAGTAGTGAATAATTTTTCTGGATATCCTGAAGAAATAAGCCTTAGAACAATGGTGCTGGCACTGTATTTCCATATTTTCATCTTTACATCTTTACACATGGTGATTGACTTGTGGACCTCCTTCTTTGTTCTTGGTGTCTTTGAAAACCTTTCACATTTTCATATTCTGATGACAACAGGGGTCGTTTCTGTTGACTTGCTAGCAAGAAGCTGTGCATCCAACACGTAGGAAATGCAAGCTTGAGAATTCCTTTCCCCTCCTCACTCTTCCTGTGCCTTACAGCTTCTTCTGGGAGCCCCTTGCTGCAGAGATCCTTCCTGTCTGATTATCTCACCATAAACTTCTTAGGCAGGTCAGAAGGGAGCAATCTTTCAGTTAAGTGGTGATTCATGAAGTGATATATTTCCTTGGTGTATGGGGGCTGTGACCTAAATTTTGATATTTTAATTTTTTATTATTCATCTGTTTTACATGTGAAGCTCATGTATTCAAGTAATTTCTAAACAATGTGGGTTCTGATGTTGGAATGAAAGGTGTTTTTTTATTCATTAAGTATTGTTTCTGCTCACATAACAGTTATCAATAGTTCTTGAGGTAAATTCTTAAGCCAAAATTCTACTGAAGATTGACAGTCTTGCATGATGTTCTTAAACATGCTTAACATGTCCTTCTTGATTGGCAAGTCACCAGCATGGATATAACTTCTAATTTGGATGTGTGATGTGCTGAAGTTAATGGAAAGCTGTTTGTGTTTTGCAACACTCCAAAGTCCTAAAATAAGCCTTTAATGTAGCCCTTTAAAATAACTCTTTAAGTATCAATTCAAATTAAAACCATATGCTAGTCTATATTTGTGACTTTTTCATAAACCATATACAGAGAGATATGCTACTAAAAAATGTAACAACAAATATATCTGTGTGCTTAGTTGCTGGGGTATTAGAAACAGCATTTTTGGTTTATGTCAGTTTAGCATTTATTCTTGCAATGTCTTTTCTGGTTACATGTATTTTTTTCCTCAAAAGGTACCAGTAAAGACAGTGAACACTTTTTTTTTTTGTTATTTTTTTTTTTTACCTTGTAAGTAGCCTGTGAAGCTTTGGTGCGACAGCCAAATCTTGTGTAGAATTTTTGTGTGTTCCTGGTTCAGAAGGTCAGTGTTGAAATTCTACTCCATTTCACAAATGTATGGCCATATGCTGCCATCTATCTGTTCTGCAGCTGGAGCTAATAGTGCACCATTAATGTTATGTACCAAATTGCAGCTATTTTTTCTGCGTGAAAAGCTGTTAAGACTTCTGATTTATTATTTTGTCTCATTTTAAAGCAGTTCTTTTGGTCTGCTTTGGCTCTTTGTAGGAAAGCAAATTGCAAGGCTGAAAGGTTTGACATCTCTAAACAAGTAATTTTTTCTCTCCAAAACAATGTCATTCTTATAATTTTTATAGAATGCAAGAAGAACTGTATTAGTGTTGTCTGTGATACCTCTCATTCTCACAACTATTATTGTGTCACTGTACCACCAAATTCAACATACTATGAAAAGTTAATTTAAACCAAAGCCAGTGATGCACTTGTTAACTCATTTAGTAAAAGTCTTGAGGCTGAATTGGGACTGAATAGCAACCTGCCAATTCTGTACATTAAATACTATTACACATTAATATTGTGATAAAGATTGTATAGGAAGAAATAATTTGCATGTTGTAGTTTAAATCCAGCTGGGAACTAAGTACCATGCAGATGCCTTTTCACTCCCCTCTGTGCCTGCCCTCCTTTTGGGGAGGAGAATTGGGAAAAAAAAGCAAAACTCATGGGTTAGACAAGAACAATTATGAGAAAAATTAAAATAACATTAATTATAATAATTACAATCAGAAGAACAATGATATTACTTAATTGATAATTATTAATAATAATTGTCATGAAAAGGAGAGAGAGAGAAAGAGAGGAATAACACCCCAAAGAAGCAGGATGCAGTTGCTCACCACGTGCTGATGGATGCCCAGCCCAGCCCAGCCCCAGCAGTGACCGGCCCCTCCCGGCCGACTCCCCCAGTTTCTGTGCTCAGTGTGCCCTCCCGTGCTGTGCAATCTCCCTTTGGCCTCAACGGGTCAGCTCTCCTGGCCACGCTCCCCCCAGCTCCTTGTGCAGCTTCTCCCCCACAGAGCATGGGAAACTGAGAAGGCCTTGACTATGGGTAAGCACCAGAAATGTGTTTTGTGTTGTCAAAATTGTTCTCAGACTGAATTGGAAGCACAGCATTGAACCAGCTACTATGAAGAAATTAAGTCTATCCCAACCAAAACCCAGACATGGCACAATATTAATTTATCATTTTCTCATGATATAGTGATATTGGCACTGCAAGTTCTATAAATTTATTCAAATTTTTTTGCAGATGTTAACATTTGACTCTTGTTTAGGTGCCATTTTGTCCATTTGAAGTTACAGTACATGACCAAGGTACATGACCAAGTCACACAGTGAATACAAAATACTTTGTCTAGCTCACATCACATCCATTAGACCATGTCAACGTAAGAAATTTGATAATTTGATAATTTCAAATTAAAAAAATAGCTAATTTGAAAAATGTTGAACTTTATCAATTTCAACTTTGAAATTTTCAATATTGTCTTTAATATTTATTACTTATAATTGTACTGTATTTTAGTGAATTCATGTCTTCAAAAAATAAGAAATCAAGATATGTGTTTTTCAGGCAAGAATTCTAGTTTTTATGTAGATCCTGTGTCCAAGATTTTTATTTATACTCCAAACTATTTAATCTAAAAAAAAAAGTATTTGTTATTCAAATACTAAACATTCACACATCTGCTTCAGACATTGATTTTCTTTATCTAAGCCCTAGATAACCCGTTCAGATTAAAAGCAAAGTTATTTGTTATTGCAATAATCATAAAGAATAAAAGTTACATTTACTAAAATAGGAAGGCAACTGTGCCTATATTTCCGTGTCGTCAGCCATTTCATGACAGTAAAACAAATCAAGAGAAAATATATTTTATAAAATATTGTTTCATTACTATTTAAACTATAATTCTCCCAGAATAACAACATTGTGCAGTTTACCCATATGCAAAAACACTTGTAAAATGGAGTGATTAATGAAGGGTCATCATTGACGTCGAAGTGTAGGGGAATGAATTCTGTATCATTATGTTCCTGTGAGGAATATGAAGGGAATAAAATCAACATTTGTTTGGAGGTTTTTTTAGGGACATGTGCTCTTAATAGTATTGCTAAACTTAATACACAGGCTTTTTTTAATTAGAAAATTAAACAGAGTTTTTAATTTTGATTTTTTTAAATTGAGAATTATCAATTAACATGAATGCTTTTCAGTGAAGACTGGTTTTGTTTCAAAGTAGTTCTGCTTCCTGCAAATAACACAACCAAGTTGCCAAAGCACCTTGATCATTACTGGTTTAGAAGAAGGTCATTTATTAAATATAGGATTAAATATAATAGGTTTGTTGTTTTTGTTTAATATTTTTTTTTCCTTTCCAAGTAGATCATATTCTTTATGTTTCCAATATAGGCATTATGAAAAATTCACAACAGAGACCTGTAAACCCTGGGCAAATGTTTTGTGAAACAGACTTAAATGATGTAATTTTCAGTAACTTTTTTACAAACCATATTTTTAGTGGTACTCACCCAGTAACTGTGCCTCAGTGTATTTTTTCATGAGAATAATGTGAAAGGTATTTCTTTCCTAGTTAGAGCTTGATTCAGAAAGCAGTACCTCTAGCAATAATAGCTTAAGTAGTCGCTTGAATGCCTTCAGTGTTTAAACAGCTGCACAGTCAATTTAACTCAGAATGAAAGTATCCATCATCACAGAGTCCATTTGGGTTAGACAGGCGGGGGTTGTTACACAGCCTGAATGGCTGGGAGGGTAAATCACACAATCAAAATGTGATTCTAAATAATACAGCTCATCTGAAACTGCTTAATCCTATCTTCTGAGGCCATTGTAACAAAAATGATGATTATATTGTATTTATCAAAGCCACTGAGAGTTGTACTATTTTCTGTGGAGATTGCATGCTTTTCCTTTGTTCCAGGTCTTATTTGATAAATCCATGGGTAAAACTGAATTCTTTCTGCTCCGTAGATTCTGCATGTAGCACTACCTAAAGTTACTGTAAAAACTCAAGAACATGTCCAGCATAGAAGTCTGAATGAGAACTTCTAGTGCTTGAAGGATTCCTTCTGCCATGATCTCAGTGAGGATTCTTGCATCCTTAGCCTTGTCTTTATCTGTTCTTCATTTCTAGGTTGCCTTCTTCACAATAGCTGTCTAAGCACCCTTGCTCGTGATGTGGTTGTGGTTGTCAATGCAGTGTTCTGCAATTTAGGGATCACAGCCATACTGAGAGATCAATAGTGGATTTTTTAATTTTTCCTAGCATCAGAAGCTCTGCTAGTAGATTTTCATCAATGTTGGGAGTTAAATCAGTAGAAGGAGTTACAAAGATAAAATGAAATGAAATTAAAAATGAAATGAAATGAAACGAGACAGATTAAATTTCATACCCATGGGGAGCTTCACAATTTCTGGGTTTTCTTTTTGATTCAGAGTGAAAACCTTCCCAGCAGAATGAAATTTAAAAAGTTTGACCATATCTATTTTGAAGTCATCTAGAATTGTGTTCTCTGAAAGGCTCCCAATTACATGGATTTTTTTTCTCCTCCTATCTTCTGTTCCGACCATTAAAAATGTGTATTTTTCTTGAATTTTCCTTCCAGTCTTCCTTCCAGTTTGTCCCCTCAGACTTGCTCCATGGAGTTTTCCTTCTGCCTAAGTACTGCAACTAGTTATTTCTTTTTTTTCATGATGCAATCAACTACTCATGCTGTATTGAAAGCATAATGAGTAAATGATACTGTTTAATGTTCTTATAAATGTGTATCATTTTATCTGTGAAAATAGTGCAATTTCAGTGGTCAGAAATTTATCTCCTAGTACCAGGAACTCTCTGATCTTTGTGTGACAGAAGTCCACAAAACAGATCAAAGTGCTGTTTTGTTCAGAATACTTGAATGCATCTTTCTGCACAAGAAAAGAAAGAAAAAAAAATAGAAAAAGGATCTGTTTCAGGATCTGTTATTTCAGCAATCATAATCCTTTGATATTAATCTGGATGCTCAGGCTCTCCAGCAACAGAGTGATCCCCTTTGAGGATCTAACTGTCCTCATAACACAAATGTGCCTTTTTTTTTTTTTTGTTTCAGCCTCTGAAACAAAAGCTAGCCTAGAATGCCCTTGCTAGGAAGAAAATTCCTGCTGGAGAGGGACTGCTAATAAATAGTGTCTCATTAAGTTTCCCCAAGACTTTCATCTTGCAGTTACTAGTGGAAAACTGAAAACAGCTCGCAAATCTCCTAAAGCAAGCCTTTAAAAGTGTAATCCATTTATAAAACAGACTTGGTTGCTCCTGTTTTCTTTAATGTGGGAACCCTCCTTGTCTCATGACCTGTGAGTCTGCTTTCCATCTATTTGTATGCTTCTCTCTGGAAGTGTGGGACCAGTTTAACAGTAAATGAGTGTTCTTGTCAGGCTTTCCAGTTGCTGAGCTCTCATAAAAGCAGGGTGAGATGCTTCTGCACAAATGAAAGTTTAGGTCTGTTATATGAAGGTTAGTACTCTGGCCTGATAATATTGGATGGGCTGGAATAATTAGTGCAACAAAGAAACAAAAATATCTCAGTTGTACTTTAACCTTGTTGGAACCAGAATGGTTGTGCCATCAATGTGAGTTATCTAGTGGTGTGATGAGAATAAACAGTCATGTCAATATGGAATATGGTATACCTGACAGGCACTTAAAAGAAGATGAAGTTCACATTTGGTAGATGCTATTAGTAAAGCCTCACAGGCACCATTTAGTCAATCTCCTGCCATATGGCTTCCTGTCCTACTGCCTGCACTGAGTGAAACCAAGTGAGAATTTTGAATGTTCAGTGCTGGAGAGAGGAAAGGCATAAGCCAAGACAGGGCTCTTCCCTGTCTTCATTCTCTCACCTTCCTCCAAATTCAAATTTTATAGCAGTCCTTCAGCTCACCTGTCAAATTCCTGTTATTTTTATCTTTCATGTTTATATAGATAAGGTGTGTAATGCACCTCTGCTGCTTGAAAATAAGATGCTACTCATCTCTGGGTAAGTAGGTCAAATTCAGCTTTTTATGATTACTGACAATCTCTTTATGGCCCTGTTGTTGTAGTCCTGTCAGCTGTAATGCACACATGGAAGCACTCAAGGTAACATTAAAGATGGATGGGGTAATTGCTGCACCCTGCTGCTGCACTGAGATGCAGTGCCACTGCCTTTTCAGTGCAGGTCAGCTTCCAGTGGGCACACAAAGCATCCTCACCATTTATGTCTTTGATCTCAGGTTTGAATGAGTGAGTGTTGGGACTGAACTGTCTGTCTGCCCAAGGTCCCCCCTTATCCTGGAGATAAGGAAAGCTTGCTTTGCTGTAAATCAGAGTTTTCCATCTTCAGGAAAATCAGTCCAGTGCCTTGCAAGACAAATAAGAGCTCTGTGGATGTACAGGAAATAAATGTACTTCATAAAAGTACAGGAAGTAAATGAAGTACATTATCAATTGCTATTCCTTGGCCTCATGGGTAACCTAAGTGTTTTGCATGTTCTCCTTGAGGAAAGGGGAAAAAAAATCCCATACTGTGTAACAAATATTTTTTTTTTTTCATATTTATAGTAATAATAGTTGTAAGTTTCCTAGACTACTAGTATTTTTGTCCTTTTAATGTAAATACTGTATTACACATGTGGTTGTCTACCAGGTATTAATAGTCATATTTTTTAACAAGGGTGTAACAAGGATAATGATGGAAACAAAATACACAGAAGGAAACCAAACACAGTGTGTCATCTATTATAAAATTTTTGAGTCTCAGGTGTCAAATGCTTCCAGTCTTACTCATCATAGATATATTTTCCTATTTTAAATCCTCCTAAAATACTCAAAATTCCCTAAAAATTGTTTTTTTGGTGCTGAAAGAAGAGCCCCAGCTAGTTCCCTATAGCGAGAGGGAAACGTTTCAAGGAGTCTAGAAAAGGTGATGGTCTTAGAATTGTAAATATTAGTATAGTAAACATTATTAGTAAATAAATACAATTTTTCTCTACCAAATACAGTTGTAAATAGTTCCAATTTTCACTTCCATTTGATTTGGGCCATTTAAAATTACTGTGTGCACCTTGATCTAGTGAAAGGTAAATGAGGAAAAGAAATCAGGCTAAATAAATATTGAGACAGAGAACAGTAATTAATAGTACTCTGCTAAAATGAAAAGTGAGAAAAGGTAAAACAAGCATCTAAAGAAACTGTTACCAGCTTAACACATCAGGACATGAATTTCCTTTCATTTCACTCATTTCTGGCAGCAAATGGCAGCTATTGGAATTATTAATCCTTAATAGGATATTAGCTTGGATGAAAATAATTTTCCATTAAAAATTGGTAATTCTATTCCTCAGAGAAAACCTGCTTCTTCTGGAAACAATATAAAACAATCTCTGACACTAAAAGTTATAATTAAAAAATTATTTAACAGTTCAAGATCAAGTTGTCACACTTCATTCTTATGTAAAAAAATATTTCAATACATTTACTGTTCTATTCACATAGTGTGCTTAAAGTTTTCTCTTCTGTTAATTATGTCTGCAACTTAAGGCATGAAAATGACTTTCAATTTTTTAGTTTTCTTCCTAAATCAGTGATGTTATTCTTTGAACTACTGCTAGTCAACAGAAGTGAATCAGGGAGTGATTAAGAGAGGTTGCCCTCAGTATTTCATAGGAATGGCAAAAGTTCTCAAATTTAGCTACAGTACATAAATCAGGAATAACCATGTACTCCTCAGTGCAACTACATCTGTAGATAAGATCACATTCTAAATGTACCAGGAAATAGACAAGGCAATGGCTACAGATCAGACTTCATTTTAAGGAAGGAAACTGAGTGAATGCAGTATCTATGCAGATCTCTCTAACTACAAATTAGCAAAATCAGAAAAAATAGTGGAACCTTTTGAAATTCAACTGAAGCAAATGCAGGGCCCCGCACCTGGGGAGGAATAACCCCAAGCACCAGCACAGGCTGGGGGCTGAGCTGCTGGAAAGCAGCTCTGTGGAGAAGGACGAGAGGCTCTCCCTGAGCCAGCAGGGCCCTCGTGGCCAAGAGGTCAGTGGTGTCCTGGGGTGCATTAGGGAGAGCATTGGCAGCAGTTCAGGAGGGATCCTGCCCCTCTGCTCTGCCCTGGTGAGGCACCTCTGAAGTGCTGTGTCCAGTTCTGGGCTCCCCAGGACCAGAGGTTCTGGAGAGGGTCCAGCAAAGAGCTACAAAGGTGAGCAGGGCTCTGGGGCACCTCACTGCCAAGGGGAGGCTGAGGGAGCTGGGCCTGTTCAGCCTGCACAGGCTGAGGGGAACCTCATCAGTGCCTGTAAATGTCTGAGGGGAGGCTGTCAGGAGCATGGATCCAGCCCTGCTTGGCACTTCCATCAATAAGACAAGAGGCAGTGGGCAGAAACTGAAGTTGCACCTGAACACAAGGAAGAACTGCATTGTGAGGGTGAGTGTGCACTGAACAGGCTGCCCAGAGACATTGTGCAGTCTCCTTCTCTAGAGATACTCAGAAGCTGTCTGGACACAATCCTGGTAGTGAGCTCTAGGGCACCCTGCTTGAGCAGGCAGGGTGGACTAGATGACCTCCAGTGGTCCCTTCCAGCCTTACCCATTCTGTGATCCACAGAGGAGTTGGCAGTGTGTTTACTGGTTTGCTACAAAGGAATGGTACATCTTGTGTTACCTTCAGTGTTACGTATAGAAAATGCTGGTAAATACTTTCCATAGGACCACAGAGCCATAGAATTGTAGAATGGTTTGCACTGGAGGGAAGCTTTAAGATCATATGGTTCCAGTCCCCCCTGCCATGGGCAGGGACACCTCCCACTAGACCAGGTCACAGCCCTTCCAACCTGGCCTTGAACACTGCCAGGGATGGGGCATTTAGTAACTTTTTCCTCTCACGATACTCCCCAGAGGGTTTTCTTCCCTCCTAAAACTTTTAGACCTAAAATACCTTCTGCTGTTAGCTGAGGGTGCCCTCTTATGGGGACCGTGAGCACACAGTCCTGGTGATTCCAAGAATTTTTAGTGGCCTTACTAGACCTGGTTTATTTTACAAAACAACACTGTGGACACAATAACTACAGCAGTAGACAAGTAACCAAATGTTTAATTTAGAAAATAAAGACTTACTTTGAAGTAATAATTTTGTTTCTTCAGAGCATAGTCCTTTGAAAATCTTTCTCTTTATGGAAGTTTTGCTTTTGATTTCAATAACAATTAAATTTCTCTTTCAATTTCAAGTATAAATTGTGCAAGTACAATTAAAACTGATGGAGACAAAAATTAGTCAACATATAGGGAAAAAGACAGTAAATGTGAACGGCTAGGGTAAGAATTGATTTAAAGAAATACATTTTGAAAAGCACCTAATCTCTGCCCACAATAATTTTCAATATTAATTTATTAGCACTTATTTAGGTTTTAAGTCAGAATACAGATATGCATTTCATATATGTTGAGTATATCCAACTTCATCTGCATTCATGTTGAAAAATGAGATAAATGCTTACATTGATGGAGCTGTGAAATTGAGATTTCTACAAACCCATTTTAGGAGTACAAATATTTTCTTAATTTCATAGTAAACATTTATTATTAAATACATACTTTTTTGTTTTATTTCTACTCTAAAAGTGCTTATAAATGGTGATTAAAAAGCTAGTAATATTTTTCATCTCTCCACACTTTTCTGGTCTTTTCTATTCCATCCTCTCAGATGTAACAGACATGACAGACATACACAGCAATGCAGAAGATTTTTCTTGTGGACATATCAGGATAATGTCACTGGAAGGATATATGAAAAATCCATGTCACATCCAGGTGAAATTTGATGCTCTCCTGCAGGACAAACGAATCAGTTATGATACTGAAATACTGTATAAATATTTCTAATAATATTCAAAATTAAGCAGATTTATTTAGATATTAGCATGCAAATTAATTGCTTACACAAGGTTAAAATAAAATAGATTTTTCTGCACATTTTTCCATCCACTTTTCTATGTCTTTTTTTATTATGAAATGGCAAAAAAATGTGTTTCAAAAGTAAAATCAGTAATCAAATGTTGCAAGTGTCAAGCTATCCAGTGATGTTTTGTACTAAATCCTTAGTTAGATTTCTCTACAGTGTTGGCTTAGTCACTCATATTGAAACCAAACACCAAGCAATTCAAAAGATGTTTTAAAAATACTCATTTTTGTTAAAACTTCTTATAGTCAACAAGAAGTCAAGAAGTTCAATTCAGCCCCTGTAAATAAGATGCATTTGTGGATGGCAATTCCAGTAAAATAAATAAACTAATATACAAGTCTTGAGCAGGAAGTTGGAGACCACTGTTGGTGGGCAGATGAAAGAGTGAAAGCAGTCCATCAATTTCTGTGATTCAAACCATTGTCTTGAAACAGTGTTTTCTGACACTGCAGCCCAGTGAGACCTTTCAGATACTGCTTCTACATTGCTTTGGAATGGGTCTACTACAGGAAAACTTGCAATTGGAAACTTTGGCTGCAGCTTATTTTTTCAATTTTTTGTTTGTGTAGTTAGATAATCTCATGGCCACATTTTAATTAATTAGCAGATTTTAGAAGACCTTAATACATTGCTGATAATAGTCCAGGATTTAGTTCAAGGCAGTGGTAGATATCCTATGGAGGAGCAGAGGAATCACACAGAGCAACACATAACTTTCTGCAATTAATCAGCAGTTTGGTGAAACAGCCCTTCAGAACACTTTGCTTTTGGCTTTATGGCTAATTATTTACATACTATGTATTTTGGGACATATATTGTCTATGATAATATTGACTCATTTCCTCAAGAAACATATTGCAAAGGGCTTATCTTAAAGTACAGAATAAATGGTAAAGAAAAGTCAGGAGAAGATAGACAATATAGTGCCAGAAAGAAAAACCTAACTGTGCAATGTCAGTAGGGAAGTCTGATGGTACAATTTTTCAGAAGAAAATTAAAATTACTAATTAAGAGGAAGGGAAGGTTAAAATAAATAAGTGTTAAAAAATTCCAATGAAAATTTATTTTTGGACTGTTGAGGAAGTTGCTGATCTTGGCGCACTGCAGAGACATCAGTGAAGCAGTCCTGAGACAGCAATAATTCATTACTGACAGAAAAAAGGATTGCTGGAGAAGAAAATAGGATAATTTTAATTTCCCAGATAGCCAATCCTTGTGAGGAGACCATGACATTAATACAAGCATTGTGACTTTAACATGGCTGGATGCCAAGCCAAGACTTTCTGAAACCAATTATTGACCATCTCCTTGCTGATCATGTTCATGAATAACAAGTTAGCAGATTATATGGTAGAATGTTCTTCAGTGGAAGCGTGGGCAGAGGGTAAGTCTGGTCTGTTCTTCAGGATGATCTATTGTAAGTAGCAAAGTAGAAAAGGAATTAAAGGACTACACATGCCAAAAATTGTGTCTTAGCTTATGGGGAAAAGATGCTGATAACAAACTGCAGAGATTTCCATCCTGTAAATACTTCCATATGGGTCATTTATATGAAGATAGGTATTAAACGTTTTTCTTCCAATATCTTTATGTTCAGCATGTTTGAATCCATGCTTTACTTCTCTCTTGTATAGGATTAATGAGGTTATAAACAGTGTCATCACTGTTTTTCTTCAGGTGGCAATGCAGCTGTTAAGAAATGTACTGATTACAAAGCCATATCCACTTTGAACACTGAGTGGTGCTATCATATTAAATATTGCAATTCAGTCTTCACCCTTGAAAACAGGTTGTAAAACCTGATAAACCCCAGCACTTTTCACTTACTAGATTGCAATTACAGTATGGTCCTAGTAATAACAGTGGTGTCATTGTTACTGTTATTATTATAGAATTGTGCATCACTAAAACTTTGTGAAACCAGAGACCAAATAAGGAAAGTAGATGTGTTGCATTCATTGTCTGTGCAACTCCAGCACTGAGTAATTGCAGTCGAGTAATGAATTGCAGTAGATGTTTTTGTATAAACAGATGAAAACCAGAACTGCTGTGTATAGATGCTTTTGAATGATCTATTTCAATTTAATTAATTACATATTTAGTATTAATTTAATATTTTGTGTTGTAAGAAAATCTCTTAGTTGTATAATGCATATTAATTTTAAAAGCACTGACATTATTTGCTGACTACATAATATTCATTCTATGGAATATCACAGGTATGCCTGTCCCTAAGACAGACATGACTATTCCAGTAATATATACTGAAATATTTCAGATTTCAACATAGATAAGGCATTCAGAAAGTAATTGTGCATCATCACCAAGATGTGGAAATGATGAAGAAAAGAAAAAAATGGAAATAACTTAAAACAACATTGAAAAAGGGGAAAATTCTCTTTATTTGGGTTGAGTTTTGAGAGATGGGGAAAAAAAATTTCCTCTGCATGTGATCTCTTTCAGTTTTAACATTAAATTTTAAATGCATGCGGAAATCAAAAGGATTTCATTTGTGGTCTCTGAAATCAGGTGTGTCTTGCACTAAGTTACAGCTTCTTAGGATATATGTTTTCAAATAGTGTTACAATAACAATACAGCAGGGAATGTGTACTTTTTTTGTTTGAATTTAAATGGATGTACTGGAGGAGCTGGTTTCTTGCAGCCAGTCAGGAATAATTTGGATACTGTTTCAAGCAGGTTCCATGTGGCTGGGTGCTGCTACCAAATCAGCTAATGGGGAAATGGCTTAAGTGTGCTAAAGAAACTTGTGACTGCTGCCCCTGCTAAAATAATAGACATGAAGAGGAAAATGCCTTCTCAGCATCTCCCCCTCCTCCATGGTAATGTTATGCTGGTGCTGCATCAAGAAAAGTGAGATGTTGGGCAAAAAACCGTGAGCACAGAAATCAGATCATATAAGAACATTTTCAAATATGCTTGTGAGTTTTGATAATTTATTGTTCTAATGGAGGTGAAGATATATTTCTAAAGATTGGAAAAACAACTAGTATTACAGAATTGTCATTCTGTTTTGACAAATATGGCATATATGGAATTTTCATACTCTGTTGTCAAAACTACCCTGTGTTGCCCTTCCCTCCTCTGTAGTAGCAGTGACTTCAATGGTCTTATGATATGACCACAGACAAAACCTACAGCTGTGACCTGTTCATACAGCCCTCAAGATGCACCAAACTTAATGAACATTGGAACAAGGGAGTCGATGCAGACAATGTGCCCAGGTCACAGCAGGAGGCCTTCAGGAATGGGAAGCACTGATTGTGCAAAGTGCTGCCAAGCAGTGGTAGGCTGGGGTTTTACCTTAGGGGACCATGCATTTTAACTTAGGCTTAGCTGTGGCTTTAGTTGCAGCTAGTGATCTGTAAGGGATTTAGATAAACATTGTAAAAACGATGCTCTAAGGCTCTTACGCTTAGTCTTCTTCAGGTGCCGATTTCCCGCTAACATCTGCACTCAATTATTGTCTATTGTCCGCATCCAAAAGCAAGAGGGACATATATACGTTCTCTAAGCAAGAACGTAACTCCTCTGAGACACTTCATTGAGTAATGTATCACCTAAAACACCTCTTTCACTGAGCTGCAAAGTAGCTTCTTTTTCACTGTAGGTTTCCAAGAGAGATTCAGAAGGCATTAGAGTCAGTCATCAGTAAAAAAAAACACACATAAATGCTTGTAAAAGCTCATAAAACAAACGTATTATGTTACTACCTTGAATTACAGGCAAGGATACCATGACTTCCTCTCGGAAACCCGTTCAGCAGTGGACGTGAATGAATAGCAGAGGGAAGCGTGGCTTTGCGCCTGCTGGAGCCGACCCGCGCGCCTCGGGAAGGGGCTCCAGGAGAGGGAGCGGACGGGAGGCGCTGCGNGGGGTCTTGCCCGGACTTGGGTCTAAGCTGCCTGGGCTCTCCTTGGATGTGGGCTGGAGCACTTGAGTAAAAGTAGGTAGGGCATTCGGTTGTCTCTTCGCTTTTGTCTTTCCCATCCCTGCCGTATCGAAGC
>VYXF01007590.1:67778-84966 GCA_013397295.1 Polioptila caerulea | reverse complement strand
GGGGCGGGCGGCCGCCTCTCGCTCTCCATCGGCCCGGCCCTGCCCCGCCCGGCTCCCCGGCGCAGCGCCCCGCGGCGCTGGGACCGCTCCGGCTCCCGCGGGGCTGGGGGTCCGGGGCGGGCGGCCGCGGGATGGCTGCCCGGAGGAAGCGCTGTCCGANAGGAAGCGCTGTCCAACCATCACGTTCCTGCGTGGCCGGCAGCAGCATGCCGCCTGCAGCAGCTTCCCGGCGGCGCGCCGCTCTCTGCGCGCTTCCTGCGCGCTCCCTGCGCTCCCCACGCGCTCCCTGCGCGCTCCCTGCGCGCTCCCTGCGCNGGCTGGAGCACTTGAGTAAAAGTAGGTAGGGCATTCGGTTGTCTCTTCGCTTTTGTCTTTCCCATCCCTGCCGTATCGAAGCGTTCTCTCTCTCTCTCTCGCTCTTTTTTTTTTCTCTTATATTCATTTTTGTATTTATTTAATTGGCATAAGTATTTGGGGAGCTGTTTTACCCATAAGTTTCAGGTTCTCCTCTAGCTTAAGTTTTTTCCTGTGCACCCACCAAGGAAAGAAAATTGGTCTCAGGTGAAGCTGCATATGAGGTCCCACTTGGCACCTCTGCGATAACAAAGAAAACATAGTCTTCCTAATTTACTGTGAAATGTAGTTTGCTGCTGTGTAGGTGGAGCAGGGTGAGCTCTAGATGCAGGATTTTCCTCTGTGTCATCATGTCCCCTTGGTTGCTAAGCAGTGTGACCACATCTGTGGAAAGATGGAAGAAGCAAAGAGGAGAGAGCAACAGGAAAAGCCAGGAAGAACAGCAGAATTTCCTCTCGGGCAGCCTTACCTGCTGGGTGTTCTTGTAAACAACACCAATGCGTGAATCCTTCTTATGCACCTGTTTCCTTAACTCTAAACTTCTGGCATTCCAGTTTATAGTTCAGGTGCAGCAAAGTTATTTTGGTCAATCAAATTGGTTTGTCATGACTTTTATACACAGAGAAGTCGTTTACAGAAGCGCACTTTGTGCTTAAGTGGCTCTGCTTCAGCCTCAAAAAAAAAAAAGAAAGTCTTGATAGGAAAACAAATGATGGGAACAATCCTTACACAAAAGTGCATGGTGATTTATGAAAAGGAAGCTTTTAGTCACAGCAATTCATTTCAATGCCCTTTCCCCTGCCTTTTGTAAAATCAGATTTTGCTGTTTAACTTGAGGACTCCAAGGT
Organism: Polioptila caerulea; assembly: GCA_013397295.1. Classification (NCBI taxonomy): domain Eukaryota; kingdom Metazoa; phylum Chordata; class Aves; order Passeriformes; family Certhiidae; genus Polioptila; species Polioptila caerulea. Next base: position 83,764 of record VYXF01007590.1, on the reverse strand, counting down.
ATTTAATGTTTCTTTGTTCACCAAAATATCTCATAGTTTCTGGATTATAATAAAAACCTTCTAGTTTGAGTGGGATGGAAAAAGCAAAATTAAGTTGTGGAAGGGTAGATTTAATGTTGTTTTTCCCAGCTGAACTTGTTGAGCTTGAGCAAATACGTGCATATGAGTTATTAGCAACAAAAAAGGCCCATACAAACAACAACAAGCCCCATAAACCAACAATCAAGGAAAACCCCCAAACCCTCTAACCAAAACAAAACCACCCACCAAACCCCCCCAAAATTAATGTTACTGTATTATATGTTTACAATTTGATGCATAGCACCACAACACCGTTAAGGTGGGAATTTTCATATGGAATGAAAGGCAGTTCTGACACGGCCATTTTCATGTCAGTTGTATGTGTGTCTAATTTTTCAGCTTTTAAGTGGACTGAAAATTTACTTTTATTAGAATCTGCTCAGTTGCTGCGTTGCTGTCATGGTTTGCCAAACACAGCTGTTGTAGGCAAATAGGAGGAATCCATCCCGTGTGCTGGCTCTGATTTCCCTGTGAGAAACACAAGGGCTTCTTGGCTGGTCCTGATGGGAAAGGGTGTGTCAGGGTGGGAAGGGAGAGATTCGGGGAGCTCAGAGGGGTGTACGAGATGCAAGATTTGGCCAGCAGCCAGTCCAAGGGCTTTGATGTCACCCACCCCTTCACCCCCACTCAATCTCTGCCATTTGTGCTGCGCATTCAAGAGGATAATTTCATGTAGGCTCTTGGGGGTTTTTTTTTTCTTTTTTCTTACCTGTATTTAAAAATCCTGTGGTTTTTAACTGGCCATCTAAAGGTGTATTTTGCTAAAGTTTATACAAGTGCAGGCTTGATCAAAATACAAGTTCTGTGTAAATCTGAGGCATTGATAATTTTATATTATTCCTAAGAGAAATGAAAGCAGTCATTGCCCTTTCCGTATTTAAAATATTATTCAGTGTTTGCAGATGAAATTTAACAGAGAGAAATAGAAGTGGGTAAAACAGATAGTTGATTTTAAAACTGCACACATTAAAAGAAATGCTAAGTGCAGATAAATAGTATAAGACATGAACAATTTTATGGGCTTTTATACAGATTGTTTTAGCCTAAGGTTTTATTACCAGCTTTACAATATTGATATTGACAGCTTTTGCCTTCAATATTTTATCATAAAACTTGTTTCTCTTATTTGAGGCAAAGATGAAGCTTTGAGCTAATGTTGAAAACCACTTTTTTTTCTTCATATAAATAAATATAATTTATTGTTAATACATACATACTACTAATAAGCGGTGTAGAAGACATTCCCTCTTATTCCAGTCCAAAGAAAAATACTGTACCTGGATCTAATGCTTCAAGAATATGTGTCCTCATTTAATAATTTTATAGGGACAGTAAGCTGGGTGCCTTCTGCAGCATGTCCTTTGGGACTGCATGAGTGCATATAATCCAGAACACATGGAGATAGAACGGGTATAATTTAATCTTCAAAAATGTTTTCCTTTCCTGTTGAAACAAATGGTAAACTCAGCCCAGGACAAGGATGTATTTATCAATAATAATCACAGATGTCATGGTCCTTAGAGAGGGTTGAATCATCCTCAATGATGAGTGATTGCACTGGTTGAAGCACTTGTGTTCAAGGCACACTGTCTGCTACCAGGGAAGATTTTCCATTAATTGTCTTGTTCCTCTTGTAAAGATTTCTGTCATCATTAACTAGTTGATTTCTAGACAGGAGACTAACTCTTTCTCAAATTTTTAAGTAGAAGTGTCATTTTCTCCTGTGATGTAATAAGTTCAGTATAAATAGTTTTCTTAAAGTTGTGGAAGAAATCCATTCTAGAAGTTTAGTATCAAAGCAGAAGTTTAAAAGCAAAATTAAATCCTCTTGTGTGCAGTTGTTGCGTACTAGACAAAGCCCCTCTCCCACAACAGAAATTTGAATATATTTTCATATGTAAAGAGATAGATTTAATACAGTTATTTCCATAGAGGTTCTGCCATGTTTTCTATGAGGACTGGGCTTTCTTGCCCAGATTTTGAATTTTGAAAATCTCACCATGAAATTTTCTTGCTGGCAATTCAACAAGTAAGGAAAAACAGCAACGATGCTCCAGCAAGCCTCTTCTGTGCACTTTTGTGAGGTATTTGTGACATATATTTAATGGGAGTCTTGGGTTATTACTGTGTTGATGAAACCAGTGATGTGTAGATCTAGGCTGGGGTTTTTTTAGCTTGAAACTATGGCTGTCTCAGATGATGCATTTGCAGAATCCTTTTCCAGTGTTATCCTGTATGTTGGACTTAAAATTCTTGTTTGAAGTTGCCATATCCTAGTGGGGCCCGAGTGGCCAAGAAACTTGAAGAGTCTCTCTGTGCCCTTGCAGTGTTACCAGCTGCTGCAGGGGGGCTGGAGCAATGTTCTCCAGCAGCTGTCCCCTGTGTGCAGGCAGGGGTGGGCAGTGCTGGGATCCCTCAGGGCTGGCACTGTCCCCAGCTACTGGCCAGCATACAGAGAGGTGATGCCATTTATGCTGCACCCAAAGCAGGAGCTGGCAGGTCATCTCTAGTTTTTTCTGTCTTGGGTGCTCCCAAAACCCCACCAAGTTCTGAGGCAAAACAGGCAACCCCTTTGTGTGTGGCTCCCTGTTTGGCTTTGTGACTGGACAGCTCTAATTCACTGAATCCTGGCACGAAAATGAGTAGATAATCAGTGATGATATTCTACAGGGGAAAAATAACCAAATACAAATGCAATCTTGACACTCACTTTGATTTAATTTTAAAATGCATGTAACTTTACAATGCTTTTATAGATACTGATTTACCTTCCTACTGTATCACTGATAAGGGGCTTTTTGTGCCTTAAGCAGGAAAGATGAAATCCTACTGTGTTCATTATTATATCTACAGGTTTCCTGAATGTATAATATATGTCTTAGAATATTTACAACATCTCTGGGAAGAATTTTGCCACACTATTTTTAGTGTGTATAAAAAAACTTATATTCCAGGGTTTAGGTTATTGCAGATTGTATAAAGTTTGCATCTTTCTCTTCCTCCTGCATTTGCTGTATTTCTTTTCTTTCCACAATCTCTTTAGTAATTCTTGACTATTTCCCACCTCACTTCCCTTACCACAGTCACCCTTTCCCTCTGATGTACCCCTCCCACAGCTGCCTCCACCCACTGCACTGATTTCCCTCCCAGGTTAGACACAGTTCTGTTCTCATGCTACATGTTTAAAGGAAGTGTTTGATATTTGATCAGACAGCAGCCAGGAAGGAGCTTTTTGTTTCTGTTACCCAAATAATTAATGTGGAAATACTTCTTGACCACCTGGCTTGCCCAGCTAGCATGCAAATTCTTCATAATAATGAGAAATGTGCCTTCTGAGCAGCTGGCCAGCCAGTGAGAAAATATTTATTTTGAAGGTGTGCCACCTATTGGGGACTTGTGCTTCTTTGCCCTTAATCCATCAGTGGCTTCTCTGGGACCTGCTGCCTGGGAGCTGCATGTTGGCTCAGCATTGAGATTGTGGTTGTTCAACAAGGGGTGTGTTTTTATGTGCTCGGCTTTTATATCTCTACCCTGATTCTGTCTGGGAACCCTTCTCTTCCAGCAAGAGAAAACATCAAAGGAAATTAAATAAATTCAATTATTTGGAAATATGCAGTACTTTCAGTGTTTTTAGGATGTATGGCCAGATTAATTGGTACAATAAGAGACAGAAGAAAGCATTTAGAATGTGTTTATCCACAATTTGTTTAGAAAGGCTTTGCAGCATTCTATTGAAAAAAAACCCAAACCTTCTGATTTGCTACAAGTTTTACTGGATTTATTAATCTGGTGCACAGGGTATTTTAAAGTTTTGAGGCTTTTTCCTACCTAGATAGTTTGTTGGGGAAAGAGGGGGTCATTATCTGAGAGCTGAATTACTGGACAGAGTGTTTCTAGTATTGGTTGCCTTTGATTACATACAGGCCAACCAAGGCAGGAGAGAGGGGGCTCGAACAACTGGCACAGTGAGGAAAACAATGTGTGAAGGTGCTGCTTAGGCAAACATGTCTATAGGAAGACCAGTGGAGACAAAGGAACTTCATATTTAGAATCACCTCATATTAAGGGTAACATGAAGGTGACTGCTTTCCATATAAATCCACCAAAATCTGAAAGGCTTTTATGACAATAGAGACCTCAGCTTCAGCAGTCAGAGGGATCTCATCCAGGAACAGAGCCCCTTACTGGCTAGGTAAGACCAATATTCATGGTGTAGGTTTTTTTTTCTTCTATCCCCATTAAAAGACAGTTTCTTTTCTGTTACAGCACTTCTGCTTTGGGACTTGGACTCAGGCTTTTGTGTAGGACAGTGGTGGTACTGAGGTGTGTTGAAGTTCTCCTGATCTCCTGGTCTGTCTTAGGGGATATAAGAGAGTTGCTTGCTTGACCTTGACCTCCCTGCAGGCAATCCTGTTAGGTACAATAGTCCTGATCAACACAGCCTGCATTTCTTCCATAGCCTACACAAGAGATTTCCAGGCTTATAAATACATGACATAGTGGACTACTGTGTTAGATAATTTTGAATTCTGTATTTTTATTAAGAAAAATACATTAATTAACTTACATTTGGATTCAGATCCTATTTCTTGGAAGCTTGTTTTTTCTCTTTACAGGTTAACTGCTGTATTTTTAAGGAGTTACTACATTTTCTCTTTTAAAAAGTTTATACAGGTCTTTCTATAAACACAGCTCTTGACTTACTCTCAAGTTATTCACTTCTTTAATAATATGACCCTGAGTTTTGGTGGAAAAATGTACTTCAAAATTGGAGTGATGCCTTGCACAACTTTTAAAGAATTTATAAGGAAGTAAAATCAATGAGAATTTTTATGATAATTTTCTGTTACAATCTTAAGGATTTAAATCTTATTTTATGTCTTTCAAGTAATGTATCAATTATCACTTCTTTTTGTTAGACAAAGACTGTCATAGGCAAGAGATTTAAGATGTTTTAGAGATAATATTTGATAATATTTTGTAGAAGTTTCTGTGGCCTAATAAGGATTATTTTTTAAAATTGGATTATATAAATTGAATGAAAGAAGAGTCCTTTTGTCTCGAGCACCTAATAGCCATGATGACCTATTTTATCTTTCTTTCCTTCATTTTCCTTCCATCTGGTCACTGGAGACATATTTTGGGTTTTTATCTTGTTATATCTTTGTTCTTTCACTAAATTCAATCAGAGTTCTCTCCTTTGTAGTCAGGATACTACTTCATGAATGATGAGAAAGAATAAAATTACAGCCTTCAGAAAATAGTAAATAAGGATAATCTTCAAGTTTTTCTATTAAAAATCTGTTCTCAGATTGAGGACAATATTCCTCTCATCTTTGCACAAATGTGCCAAATGACAGTAGCTTAGTCGTTTACCAGTGAATTAGCTAGCCACAAAATTCTTTTTCATGGTTTTTGCATCACTGATGATGTGTGCTCACTGGTGTCTTTTAGATGGAGATGGGTGTTTAATTGAAGAAGTCTCTAGTAATTGTTTTTCTAAAAATAGTGTTTTAGTGCTGTTCCTCTGGTTTCTTTTGCACTGTGGATTTTCTGACTCTTTTCTAAAAGCTGTAACATTATATTTATAATGGATTTGTATTCACTTCTAGTTTCAGGAAGTTGTACATGAATTTGCAGATACTTATTTCTTTTTTTTTTTCCTAAACTCATAGAGCTGTGTTTTTGACTAAGCTAAAAAGAATGATGTACACTTCTGGAAATCTAAGGGATACAAAGAAGTGAGGGGGAAGGAATGCAGACACAGACTAATAGGATATTCCTCTCTCCTGATGAATACTTGATTAAATTATTTATTCCCACTCTATCACTGGGAAGGAAGAAACACAGAAGGCTTTGAAGCTGAATGTCATTCCTCAGTGCTGACAAAGTACAGTGGCTCTGGTGGTCTGGACTGAAACAGCTGTTTTCTCTTTGTCTGAAATAGAAAATGGCGGTGTATTATGTAAAAAAAAGGAAATTACTTTTTAAAAACCAACTGCTGCACTTTGTATCCTGCTCTTTTAATGACTGTTTTCTGTGAATGCCTTGCAATTCTGTTTTATATTGCACAACCACAACACAACTAATTGCTGCAGTCAGGCAGAGTCTCCCTTGTTATAGGGAACTATGTAGTATTGCACATGTAGTGAGAAAAATTGTGTGCCTACAGCGAGGAACAAGATCAGAGTTAGTTTTGGTTGGGTTTTATTGGGTTTTGGGACGAGTAGGAGGAAGGAGGGTTTTTTCACTCTCTGTCCCCTAGATGCTCATGACAACTTTTGTTTGCTCTTGCTGTGGGTGTATTTTCAAACACCTCCCCGTAGGTTGATTCTGTTCATCCAGTGCTTTGTTGTGCAAAGTGAATGATGATCCAGTGTCATTTCTGGAAGTATTCCTGATGGCTCTCGATTTTAGGATGAACAAAGGTGATAACTATCAGGCCATCTCGGGATGTTTCCTGTGCTGATCTCGCAGTAGTAACAAAAGTGGGACTCTGACCAAGTGCTTTTGTGTGTGGGAGGTGGGGCCTTTCATGGTCAAAAGGGTATTGACCTCTCTGTACTGGGGACAGGGGCAGGCCTGTCAGCAGGGACATGCAGGGACATCTTCTACCCATCAGGGGCACACGGGGTCATCTTCACCCCATTGGGGCACACAGGGACATCTTCACCTCATTGGGGCACACAGGGACATCTTCACCTCATTGGGGCACACGGGGACATCTTCACCCCATCAGGGGCACACAGGGTCATCTTCACCTCATTGGGGCACACCGGGTCATCTTCACCCCATCAGGGGCACACAGGGTCATCTTCACCCCATCGGGGCACACGGGGACATCTTCACCCCATCAGGGCACACGGGGCCATCTTCACCCCATCAGGGGTACACGGGAACATCTTCACCCCATCAGGGCACACGGGGCCATCTTTCAGCCCGGGGCTCAAAGCCCTGTCCAACCTGGCGTGTTGAACCACACCAAGGTGCAGGTGGGTTTGTTCAGGAGGGTTATGAATCACTGAGTTCAAGCAGGTGATTCCAAGTCAGTAGATGGTTCTGTGACTTCTGACTAAGTATTATTGACAGACACTTTTCTATGCAGTTTTCTTCTACCAAGTGGCACATCCTGATGAGGCAGTGTGAACTTGGCAGACTTTTTTTTTTGTATAGTCATGCTGCTAATAAAATGATTGCAATAAGTTTGAATGTTTCACAATTTAGAAAAACTAGGTCAATAGAACCACCAACATTGTCTCCTTATTCTTAATAATTGAATTTTTAGGCATGCATCAGGAAAATAAGAAAACTGGCATTCTAACCTGAGGTGAAAAAGAAATTCTTTTTCTGTTCTTTGTATGTTGTCAATGACGAGAAGAGGGGATTGAACCAGAACACTACATTTATATTTGTCTAAAGATTATAATGAAAAAGCTTATAGAAGTCTATCCTTTTCTTTCTGATCTTCAAGAATCTTTTATACTTAATTGCTGAACATTACTTTCATTGTACAAGCAGTGACATCCTTTAAAATGAATTTTCAATCAGGTAAATTGATTGTAGGATGTATTTCCTGGCTAGATTCTAGTACTATTAATGGTAGTACTTCATGAGTAATTGTCAATATTTCAGTATTTTTCAATAATCTGATGTTATATGGTGTTTTACTGCTGCCTCTTATTCATTTTTCAGCTGCCAATTGGTATCAGCCACTGCAGTCTTAATTTTGAAACTCTAGATTTAAATTCAGAGGGTAAAACATGTTCAGTGGGAAAAAAAATTATGAAATTAGATTAATATTTTGGAATTGTCTTTTCTTTTTCATTCAGCAGGTTTTGTTTTCTTATAGAGGATACTGTCATTTCTGTTTATTTGTTTATAATTTCCTCTGCAGGCACAAGAGTAACAATAACTTGGGGGTTTTGTTTTATAACAGCTTAATCTAATCCAGTTCATTTTTCTTGTCCATAATTTTTTGTTTACACAATCTAGAACGGGAGTAATTTTCAAAAGGAAGTAAATATGGAAAGTAAATAAAAACATGAAGTGTGTTTCCAACTGTCCTTTAGTTTCCAGGAGTGAGGATTTTGTATGAGAAAGTCTCCTATTGTATTCTTGCCAACTGGATGTAATGCCAGATACATTTGAATGCAGACCTGTCTCACAATATAAAGCCAAGAATAAAAAGGAATGAAGGAGGACAAATACTTCAGAAAATGTTAAGACTTTGGGATTCAAGCCCTAGAGAAAACTACTGCCAAATGTGCCTTGAAGTTCCTTTGTTCTGGCTTATGACCACATGAATGTCTGAAAATGACTGATAAAGACTAAGAGAATTGCCACTGTTTATAGGAAAGACTCAGTGCTCATAAGAAAAAATTTCCTTTTAAAAGAAATTACACCCCTGAACAAAACTGAGCAAAACAGATAGTGTAGTAAATCCAGGGCTTATTTGTTTGTGAAAGAGGCCTGTAGTTATCAAACTAGTTTCACCTTGACACTTTCTAACACTTTAAACTCAAGTAACCTGTTTTCCAAGTTTCTGTCACAATCTTTTTTCCTTTTGTCTTTCACTTGTGATAGGAAGCAGTTTTGTATTAAACTAATTCTGATTGTTAGAACATGGAGAAAACCCTAAGGAAATGCTCTCTAGCTCTTTACTCCAGCCACTGGCATAGTTGTTTAAGAGTTGATAAGTTGATTAAGTTTGGTTAAAAATTGGCATGAAAATGATGATGATGATGATGAGGGTGTCTGGTTTGTTACAGTTTTTTTTGTCATGAACCTGACACGAGGAAAAAGGCTGTCAATGCTTCCCCTAATTCTGTTGTGTGCACTCTAAGTGCTGTGCTGTTTGTAATTTTACCGTGTTCTGCAAGTTCCTACATTGCTGTTAAGGTGTACATATTTTGTGTATATATTTTCTGCTTCAGCTACAGGAGTTTCTTTGAATCTCCTAAATGTTTTGATTAGTTTATACCCTCCTGGCACTTTTGCTTGATGGTATTCCTGTGGCTATTCCATAGCTACTGTGTCAAAGAGAAGACATGGTCTTACATTAGTTTTCATATTTGTAAAAAACAGTGATTTTTGTAAACTCACAGAAATACACTGTAAGTGAACTTCTAATATTAAGTGTATTTTAATATTAAGTGAATTTTTAATAATGTAAGGGAATTTTTAATAGTAATGTGCCATATAAATTGAATTGGTTAGGACAGAATATGCAGATGACAACTAACAAGGTACAAACTAGTAACATACTATGGAACACAAGTCACAGGATGTCGCCCTGATTCTTTCAGGTTTTCTAGTGGACTTTCTAACTCGATGTTTGGTAGTTCTTAGTTCACTTTCTCACAAATAGACGCTATTATTAGAAGCGTGTTTATGCTAAGACAAGGTCGCTGGAAATTCCTTCTCCTGGGAGTGGAAAGTGACTGATTGACATTTGTCTTGACCAGTGTGATGGGAGAGGTGTCCAACTTCTCCTCCAATCCCTGGTCCTTGTGTGAATACTATAAATTGGAGTCAAATGTTTTTATTAAAGTCTTTTCAGCCTTCGCTTGAGATCGTGTCCTGTGTATGTGATTGATAGTGACCCACAGCGACAACAGGAGGTAAGGACCAAAGCAGACAAGTAAGAAAAACTTCATTCTGTGGCAAAGCCTTGACTTCCATTTGAAAGTTCTGACCACAGGATTGAGGAATTTTGGAGTGATGTTAGTGCCACTGGTTATACTGCAGCCAATCACAGAATCACAGAATGGGTCAGGTTGGAAGGGACCACAGTGGGTCATCTGCTCCAACCTCCCTGCTGAAGCTGTCAGGCAGGGTCATCCCAAAGCACATGGCAATCTGAAAAAAAAAAAAAAAAAAAAAAAAAAAAAGCTTTACTTTCTAAACTACTGAATCTCCACAAAAACAAAAAAACATCCAACCAAAAAATGAACAAATGGAGTTTCAAGCAAATGGAGTTTCAATTGCCATCATGGTGTGAAGTGTTCTAGCATATTCTTGCTTTCCTTCTCATGCTCTCATGTTCATTGGGAAGCAGGTAGTGAACTTTGTCAGTGAGGCTGACAGCCTGAAAGTCTTTTGTACCAACACAACATTGTGGTTCAGGCTGTTGAACTGAGTGGAATAATTGGTATTGAACTCTCATTTCAGTTTTACAGGCTTATTCTGCTTCTGTGGCTTTTTTAATGGATGTCATTAGTAAACAATTTTTCTGATACATACAAAAGTTCAGTAATATACTGGATGGAGCAAAATCCTTTTTGAACCTAACAGGTGAACCTTTTCAAGAACATCCTGCCATACATCTCTGGGTTGATGTATGCTGATGCCATTTTCCACTTTCGATGTGTTTGCAGGAAGCCCTAGAATGGATGTGGGAATTTTGCCCCACATTGCTATAAACTGAGCTGTGTTTTACCAATCAACCCAGCCCATATCCATTTGCAGAACAATAGCTGAATCTTTCTAGGAAATTAGACCAGCACAGAAAGTAGACTCAGATTACACTAATGAGGCCATTAAATGAGATATAGGGAGCCTGTCTGGCCAGAGGGAGGAATGGAAAGAGATCTGGCTGTACTTCTTGCTTTATGTCTTTTACATTCTGCAGCCAGTTTTCACATTCTGTGTGTTTACTTTGATGGGAGAGTTGCTTTCTTCCTCCCGCTGCCCCCCTCCTTCTTTTTTCCTGTGTTCTCTTATTTGCCAAAAGGAAAAAAAAAATGTTTTAAAATATTTGAGAGAGAAGACGTGACATAAGTGGTGTTTTCAGGCTAAAAAGCTCATGACAAAGCACTAACAAAGCACATTGGCTTTCTAATGTCTTCCAAGTTATATGTCTGTTCAGTTATGCTCTCTGACCATTTTACAGAGGTCTTCATTTTCTTTGTGGAAAATCAAAGTGCAATGAAATGGCAAAGTTTTAAAATAGTTGTTGGAAACATGTAATAAAATTCCATCATGTTTATTAGGTCATAATATCAATGTTACCCATTGCAGCAAATAAAGATTGCTTCAGAATTTTAGCAGTTTTCAGTCAATAGAAAAAATTATTTTCTATTATAGATAGATATGTTCTTTTCTGCTATGCTCTAAATGATAATGTTTTGAGCTTTCTGGTAGATAAAAAACAGACAGTGTACATTTTAAGGATTCAAGAACTTTTTTTACTGTTCTAAATCTAGTGAAACAGCTTTCTGTTCTGTAGTATGCTACTAACTTGTATCTTTTCAGTTTATTTTTTGAGAGGACTTTTCTAATATAAATATCTTCAGGTTATTAAACTTTGATTTGGGGATGCTTAAAGAGCTCATTTAATTTGAGTTCCTAATTCACTTTTGTTGTTCACGGGGGAAACTTTCAGCAGTGTTTTTTTGGGAGCTGTGCTGGTTTTACTTCATTTATCACTGTTGCTTTGCAGTGGTGACTTGTGTGAGTGGTGGCCCAGTAATGAAGCAGAACATAGAAAGGAAAATGAAATTTTGATAACCGGCAAGCAGCAATTATTGCAGAGCTCCACCTACAAGAATATGAGTCAAAAGGTTGGAGGCTGCAGCTGGTGCTGAGGGCTGCTGGACAGCTGCTGAAAGAAGCTCCTTGAGGAGCAGGTTGGAAGACCCTGTGCAAGAGTATGGGGTGGCAACCACAAGCACATCCCTTGAACATACTTGTACTTATTGTGGGTTGTGTCAGGTAACCTGAGCCTCCTTTTGAGCTGGATTTTCAATTATCTACCTTGAAAAGGTGCCTACCAAGCTATTTTTTCCTTTTGATATCTGCAATCTTATTTTACATAAGTTATTATGAATTCAGCACCAAAATTTTGCCTTTTTTTTTTACTCTGTCTGCAGTTGATACAAACAATACATTTCTACTTCAGACACGACATACACATTCCTTGTGTGGAAAAAACAAACAGGATATTTTCTTCTATCTTTCATGAAATTGGTCATAAATCAGAATAATGCTGCATTAATGAAAATTATTTCTGTAACCACAGCGTTGGTACAGCCATAGGGATCTCAATACATTAACTTTATCTGATAGAGGTAAGACATCCAAGATAATTCTAATTTAAAATAAATTTTACAGTGAAGTTATCAGAATGATAACAAAACTCAACCAGTCTAGTCTAAAAAAATTATACCAAGGGGTTTACCTGCATAAATTGGGATAAATCACCTGGAGGTGGTATCATGTACAAACTCTGAGTGATTTACTTGGAGCATTTTGATTAATGTGGCTCAACAGATGACACTTGTAAGAATCAAAGTAATGAAAAATCCCATGTACATGGATGTGTGCAGTTTCTTTGTTGTGCACAATGTTTATGTACTTTGTAATATAATTGCATTTAATTTATTTAGTACTGTATGAATAATTCATTAATACAAACTTATGAGGCCTGAGCAAGTTGTGCAGCAGTTCCGATTTGCTGCTGAGGCAGTCTCTGGGGAGTAAATGAACTTTCAGGGAATGTATTTTAATGGTTCAGCAATGGATTCCCTGGGAAAATTCTAGCACCTAGCTATTAAAAAATGAAAAATCTCAATTTCTTTCCCTGTTCCCAGAACTACAATTTTGTGAATCTGGCTGTTACATCCTAAGAAGTTCAAATGGTTAAAGCAAGTTTAAGTGGTGTACTCTGTTTTGTAACTAACAATTATTGGGTAATAAGGACTCTGTGTGGAGAAAATAAACTTATCCTTTGTGGTGGTTGCCCTTCCTTCATGCTCTCTTTCAGCTGAGGAATGCAAGGAAAATAAACACTGCACAAGTACAATGATTATTTGAAAATATCTGTAGATAGTATTATTTCATAGCTTAATCTCTAAGCAACTACATTATTTTGTTATGTAGTATCCATTGAGATATTTCTTTTTTCTGTTTATCTTTTAAGCATCAAAACAAGGAGTTAGATACATAACTCATTGCAGTCCCCAGATGGAAGTTATGGTTGTCTTTGTTATGAATTTATACAGAAAGATTATCCAAACTTATAAAGATGAAGATCATAATGTAATTAACTTGGCATTGTCATCTTTGGTGTCTTAAAAAAAGTGTTTTGGAGCAAAGATCACGAAGCACACATTACCAGGGCTTTGTGAGAGCCCTGATAAATAAAGTGTTATTTTGTCATAAATTTGTTAAATGACACATAAATAACAACAGAAAATTGAAGAAGAAATATGGAGAAATGAGGAAGAAAAAACCCAACACATTGATATTGAAACCTTGCAAGACTGAACACCAGGATTTACAAAAACTAATTTGCCCCACAATATAATATAAACACAAAAAATGTAAAAATAAAAATAAGTTTCAGTGACTCCTATCATTTATGTGACTCTCAGAAAAGGTTCACTGAACTCGTATCACCAGATGAAAATTCTGAGAGAAGAATTCTTGCTATAAATACATGAAGGTAAGAAACACTGATGGCCTATTGAAGTGAGTAACAGCCTTAGTGTAGGAGCAAATCTGATATAAACTTGTCTTTACATTGTAAGAGGAGTTAACAGGCCGAGGAAGCTTTGAATTAAGCTTATTTTGCAGAGAGTTGGCTGCATGGCTTCTGTGGACCTGACTAGAAGCAGGGTCATGATGTTTTGAGCAATGTTTCTGTGGTATGGAAGAATGCCCAAGTAGTCATGCAAATAGCAGAAAGATCCTTGCTAGAATAAAAATATATGTATATCTCATTCTGGCAATGTATCACATTTTTCACAGTTCTTCCATGCCTTGCCAATAGTAAAAAAATACAGTTTTTTATTTGCTGTGTGTTGGCTCTATTCCAAGTTAGCTGCTTGATACATGGGGATTGAATTACTTGTTTGTGATGACTGAATTTCCTAGATCTGCAGCCAATGAATGCATTTGCTGACATAAAGGAAAGGCAAACTGATCTGCCCCTAAGTGGTTGCAGACTCTAAAAATGGGTTTATATTAGAGAATTCTTTAAGATCAGCTGTAGCATCCTCTATCTTTTAAACACTTTTCATTCCTGCAATATTAATATTTTTTATGTCTTCTTTGTATTACCATAAGTTCATAAATTGAAATCAGAGGCTATTGAATTGAAAATAGCTAGTTTAGAATACCTTTGGAACTGATACAGGTCATGTAAGGCAAGTTTCATATTAGGAGTAGAATCTATTAAACTGAACAGAAATGCATTTTATACGCATTTATTTTTGTTTTTAAATTATTTTTATGGACAAGCTATAGAGAATGAAATTACTTACAGACAAAAGAATGACATGGTAAAATATTTTCTTTAAAAATCAGCTGTCCCACTTAGTGCTATTGCATTAGGACAATTTTTGTTGAGAAGTATCAGGGGTGAAATGTAGCATAGGTCTAATCTATTCAGTCTCAAAGCAATAAATAATTCAGAAACCTTTTAGTTCTTATTGATGTTTGGGAGCAGATCCTTTCTAGATTAATCCACTGTCCTAAGAAATTTCTGGATTTGTCTTACAGCCTCCTGCTTGTTTTGAAAACAATCACAGAATTGTGAAATTGGTGTAGCAGTAAAAGACTCAGCTTTTTTTCTGTAGAGACTGAAGGCTGCATCACTGCTCAATGACAATATGTTAGTTAACAGAGTAAGTCTTAATTTATATAGTAGAATTAAATATCTGTGAAAAAAAAACTTATTTTTTTATATACAGAAATGCATAAAAAAGAGCATAGCAAAGAAAATATCTGTAAATTTGCTGGTCAGATTTGAGGACTTGCCTAAATGAAATTCACACGGCATCTTTACCTGACTGTCATGATGGTAGCTTCTTATTTTTAATGAAATTTCACATGTGTGAGACTTAGATATTTTTTGAGAGGTAGTAATTTCGGTAATATGGCTTCTTAAGTACACTGAAAGCTTTATTCAAGTTAGTCAAACAACCCTATGAAATATACCATAGCAGAGAGAACATGGGAAACAATACCGTAAAAATTCATCGTTATGTCGTAGAATATAAAGTAGGAACAGAGGATGTGTTATTTCTATCTCTGAAAAATGTTAAGATAAAAAATCTACATTAGGGAAGCACATTTTGTCAGTACTGACTGGTTTGGATTTAAGCTTGACCCTTAATTTTGCAAATATTAAAAGAAATATAGAAACAGGCACATTTTTTTTTCCCTTTATTTATATATATATATATATATATGGAAACAATAAAAACTATATATTCATGCTTTTTTTCATAGCCTGGTAGACTCAAGCTTGAAACCTCAAATTTAGTAGTCAGACTTTGATGCTTTTCTGTATATGTATTAAAAATACTTTCTAAAAGATCATTCAAAATATTAAAAATATTTTCTAAAAGATCATTTAAAAATTATTCTTGCTCACTCAACCATACTCCATAAGAATATATTTATGTTAACATTAGTATCCTGTTGTTAACTGACTCATTCCTGCCCCAGGAGTTTCCTCCTACTATTGTGCTACTACAGAGGCTGTGGTTATAGCAGTTTGCTGTGATCTTTCATTTGTTGTTTGAATTTTCTGTCCTGCTTGATGGGCAGAGTCTCCAATCAGGCTTACATGCACAACATAGCCATGAAAGAATAGAGGCCTATTTCTAAACAGTAAGCTGAGAAAATGGGGATTTATGTGCTGGGTTTTGTTTTTTACTGATGGTAGATTTTTTAATGTTAGGCTTTCAGAAGGACCTTTGTGGGATTTTGTGGATGGAAAGCTAAAAATTTCTTCAGAATTCATATTAAATATTGTTTTCTGGTTTGATTGTTGTTACTTCTTAGTTCATAATACAAACACTGTCAAAATTGCAGAAAAGAGTTACATTTAAGTCATTAAACCAATCCATCCTGCTTTATTTTTTTTTTTTTTTTTTTTTTTTTTTTTTTTTTTTTGG
>VYXF01007590.1:0-67755 GCA_013397295.1 Polioptila caerulea | reverse complement strand
TTTTTCATTTCTTTCTTGGGTCAAGTGATTTCCATGAGATAACAGTATAAGCAGCATCATTTTCTTCCACAGTGTTACAACATTTATATATTTGCAGTACTTTGAAACAAAGTCATGACAAGGAAACAGTCACTGAACTGTGACTCAAGAAGTGTTTAATAGGTGTGGGTTTTTTCCCAAGAATGGGCTGTGATGAGGCTGCTAGCATAAGGCGTTCACAGAAGAGATTTGTCGTGTAGTGGAAAATAACTTCCTTTTGTTTTGTGTTAACACTGAGAATTGTGCTGCAGTCGTTGGCTGTGGTGTCTCTGGAGAGAAATGCTGGAGTTCACCTCAGCCCTAAGGGTACCACTTAAGCCTTGCTGAATAAACCAGCGAAATGTGAACATGCAAGCAGAAAGATTGGTTTTCATTCTGATAACAACTGCAATAGCTCAGAAAAACTGCCATAAGGCCGTAGTGGTATTTGGGAGAATGAACAGTCATGAACTTTTAGTTTTACGCATTGTAGACCTCTAAAGAGTAAATTTAGCCAACATGCATAGACAGACATAACAGTGACATTTTCAAGTATGTGTTTGACAACAAGTAGTTTCTGTGGGCATCAGATTCGTCACTTTCCAAGTCTGTATGCCTAATGTTGACTAGAAACTATTGTTAAAGTTTTGTAGAGTAATGAGAAGATCCTCCAATAGACTAGCTGAATGTTACAGTGTATATTTGCCTTCTCATCCAGTATCTCCGTTTTTTTTGGTTGCTTGGCTTTGTTGGCTTGGCTTTGGTTGGTTTTTGTTGTTGACGTGCTTGTTTCTGAAGATGATCATTGAAACACAAAGTTGCCTAAATACTTCTTAGACTGCCAAGTGTACTCCTACTTGTTCATAGGCGTGGTGGGCTGGTCTGTGGTGTGTAGATGTGCTGAAAAGCTTGTATTTTATTCAGCCTGTAAAGAGCAACATTCCTGTGACAGGGCAGCACCATGTGTACAGCTCCTGCTGCATTTGGTTATAAGATAGAAGTTGCTCTAATAGCTGTAGATCTTGCTTTCTTGTCTCTTCAGACTCCAAAAGACCTTCTGCAGCCATCTAACCATTTTAGATAACAACTGAGTGTGTGTAGACTGCTTATAATGCCGGTAACTGTGTTTGCATAAGTCATGAAATACAAATTTTATTACAAATGCTGTCCTCAGAATCTGTTACAATACATGTAGTACTGGTATACAAAAAGTCATTCCTATTTGATAGAGACTTCTTTTTAGGAAAACATACTACTTAATACTGCTGCCACCTTGGTGTGGGAGAAAGCCCGTACTAGTAAGAACTTACTTTGACTTTACAAAAAAAAAACCAAACAAAACTATGTAGACTCAGATGCTTGCACTACGGAAATTCTTTATTATTTATTAGGAAATTTCTCACCTCTTTACTAGTCAGTGTAAAAGCACCCCCTCTTTTTGTGTTTATTGTGGTATGTGCTGAAGGCTTGGAACCTGATGTGGCTCAGCTGAAAAAGCAGAGTGAAGCCTGTCTGTAAACTCAACTGACTAATTTTGAAGAAGAGATGGCTTGCATGGTGACTTGTCTGTCTATGGCAATCTAGTTCCTGTTGTAAAATTGTTGAAAATATCTTTAATTAACATTAAGTTGACCTAAAAGTTGACATAAAAGAGGGAGCTGTCTGGGATTCACTGTGTCATGGGTTATTTGACTTTGGAACTGTCACACTTCATAAAAATGTCTGCCATCCATATTTTTCCTTCCCAGGGCATCCTCGCTGCACACACTGGGATCAGAAGTGGCTCACTCTGTGACTTTCGTGGTGATAGAAGCCTCTAGCATTTGCCCTCACCTAAATCTGCCTTAAGTTTTTTCCTCTTGAGAGTGAGTGCTGTGGTCACCCTGAGCAGTGGTCACGGTGTGTCAGGGCTGGGGGGCTGCTGGACAGGCTCCGTGGGGAGAGCCCAGGGCTGCCCTGTGCACAGCTCGGCCAGGATGGCAATGCCTCAGGGCAAACACATCTGGAGAGGAGCAAACCACCACAGGTCAGTGAGGAACACTCCGTGAGAGTGTGAGGAACAGCTCCGACTCCAAGGTCAGGGCTGCAGGGGCTGGAGCAGAAATTCCCTGGAAGCCTGTGGGACAGACCATGTTGGAGCAGGCACTTCCCTGCAGTCCACAGAGGAGAGTGCCAGAGCAGATACCCAACCTGCAGCCTCTGGGGCACTGGGCACTGGAGAAAGAGAATATTCCTTCAGGGAGAGGCACGTGCAAGGCCCACATTGGAGCAACCTTACCCTGAAGCTTTACAGCCTGTGTGAGGGACACATGCTGGAGCAAGGGAAAAACAGGAGGAAGGAGTGGCAAAGAAGTGCTACAGTCTGACCCCAGCCCCTATTCCCCGGCCCCATGCCTTTTGATAAGGGAGGAGGTGTACAAGTTGGGAGTGAAACAGTGAAGTTGAGCCTGGAACAAAGAGGCAAAGGGAAAATTCTTTTAAGATTTATGTTTTTTGCCTTCCAATTCTGTTTAAATTGACAATAAGTTATTTTCCCCTAAGTGAGTCAGTTTTGCCCATGACAGTAGTTAGCAAATGATGTGCTTGTCTTTATTTTAATACCTGGTCTTTTTCACTTCATTCTCCCCTGTGCAGTTCCTTTTGTGGAGCATAAATGGGACAGCAGCCAGCCAAGGTCAACTCACCACAATGCTGTGTTGACAAAGGCTACAACACTTCATGACTGCCAGCAAGTGGGACTGGATTCCATCTTGTATCTGTTCAAAAAAATTGGTTTATTCTGAAGATACTGCACCCTTAGGTGTTAACTGTACACTCACTGTGGAAAATACAACCTAGAAAGAAATGATCATTTATAAATTGTTGTAATTTAATGAATTTATTATTTTTAATTATTTTGAGAGTATCCTTGGTCTCAAAGAGAGTACTGTACTTTTGATTATGCTGTGCTTTTTGTATAAATCTAAACCATTTCATCCATCATAACTTCCTTAATTATAGAGACAGTGCCATCAAAATTACAATTGAAAATCAGGTAGATACGAATCAGAAAGCCTAAAAGGGAAAGACTAAACTTCAGACTAGTTGATTTCTGCCTGTGAATATGGCTTTAAATATACAAAGTGTTTGTGTAGTACCTAACAGTATAATAGAAACATTCGTTTGGCAATCATAGTATAAGCCACCAGATGGAGTAATGTTGCCATCAGAAATTGAGAGTAATAAAAATAGCATGTTTTTTCTTTCTACTTTTGCAATATAAATTCAAGGTTTTTTAAGGTGGTGTACCAAAAAATGTATAAATCTGCAAGTTACAGGTTGTAACCATTGACTGCAGCACTTAGCTGTGCTAAAACATTTTTGACTTTTCCACAATGACGTAACTTAATGTTAGGCTAGGGAAAGTGAGAATGTTTTTCCTTTTTTTAAATTGTATTAATCTGAGTTGAGTTGACAAAGTGTAAGAAAATTTGATCTCATTTTTTCTTTCATTATTTTTTTCTTTACTTCTTAACTTCTCTTTGCCATGAGTAGCTAGTTTTCTATTCAATATCTGACTGTTGATTGAAATACTTCTTGCTACAGGGCTTTATAAAGAGAAAAGAGGCAGATACTGACTATGCCAAAAGCTTTTATTTGGGGATTTTGTTGGTGGTGCAACCTTCTAATTCTTCTTTCTTTTTCTTACATGTCCTCCTAGGATCTTCTTGCTCAAGAGCCTAGGAGCGTTTAAATTTGCAGAATGAAAAGATGGCGCGGGCAATGCTGGTACCACCAGGACCTGACAGCTTCTTCTATTTCACCGAAGAATCTCTTGCAGCCATTGAAAAACGCATCGCTGATGGAAAATTTCCTTGTGACCAAGATGAGCCTACAGATGATGCTGGTCATGAAGAAAATCACCCAAAGCCAAATAATGACTTAGAGGCAGGAAAGACACTGCCATTTATTTATGGTGATATTCCTCCAGGAATGGTGTCTGAACCCCTGGAGGACATGGACCCGTATTACATGAATAAAAAAGTAAGTGTTTTTTGTTAAGAATGTAATTGGAGCGCTCCTGTTTAACTGTAACCTGGTAAATGCTCTGCTGGGGAGTTGGTCAGAAGCACTGTTTGAAGGTATCATGCAGTAGATGCTATCATTTTAATAATTTTGATTTCATTGTAAAGACAGCTGTAACTCTTGCTTAAGTTGCCTTATTTATTTTTAAAAAGGGCAGTTTTCTTTTAACATCTTATGGTATTTTAGTTAAAGGATTTTGTACTAAATGTCCTGTAATCTCTTCAGATCTGATTTAATGCTGAACCATTTGAGCACTTCCCATCTCTCTGGCTAACTCATGATACCTGAGATCTAGTTAATGAGAGAAGTCTTTAGACAAAGTGCTAATTCAGTCGTATGACAAAACAATCACTGTCAAACATTCCTGAAAATATAATAAAAATACTAGGCTTACAAAATTAAAAAAAAAAGGTATAAAGACGAAACCAATCTTTGTGTTTTGGTATTGAGTCTATGTTACAGTCTCAATATAGATCTGAAGACAAAATCTAAATTGATATATACTGATTCAGTTTCATTTATAGATATAATTAGAAAAAAGGAAAAAAAGAGCAAGGTGTTTCCTTTAGCAAGTACAGATAAAGGAAAGTAATTTTTATATAGGCATGTGAAATGAAATGATGTCAGCAAAGAAAACAAAACTGAGTTTCCATAAAAAAGGCAGTACAAAATAAGCACCAAGTGGTTATTTTATTGTGTAATCAATAAAAGGCTTGTTGAATTAAAAGCATAGAATGGATTCTTGAAATTAAATACTGGATAATCAACAATAATATCTTGTAAGAAAACAATTTAACCAAACAGCTGTATTATATCTGTAATAATCAACCTAATTAAAGCAGTGTTTTTTGTAGTAAAAAATGTTGAACACTAATAATCAGATGTAGATTTTTAGGGTATTTTAGTTTTTGTTCTCTTAACTTCATAAATGCTATTGACAAATGACCTATTTCTTTTATAGTAAAATGTCATTGGAAAATAGAAATATTCAGTGTTATAATTTGCTTATTTCCGGATATTAGATTTTTGGGAAACTAATAATTAAATGTAGCTTGAACTACGATTTCATTAGATGATATTTTCATTGTGTCTCCTATTCAAAATCAAAAATGACTACATTGATGGTACTAGTGACAGCTGCACGAACAATAAAGGCAGTAAAGCCAAAGATTTTAAAAGTCAAGGATGCCTCACCCCAAAAGCAGTTTAAAGTGTTGAAATGGTTAAACAGTTCCTTGTGAGGTCCCAAAAATGTAACTTAGTTGCTTTGTTTTGCATTGCCAACTTTGTTATGAAAGTGAAAGACCTAAATTAAATTTAAATGTAAAAAAGTCAAATTTTTGATTACAGTTTTAATCTAACTACTTAATCCTAGAAAATGAAATCCAAAATGCAGATTTTAAGAGCATAGAGACAACGCATGGTGTATCATTTTCATTATTCATGTGAAAATTTAGAATCTGTTACAATTTCCTTCTGTAATTCTACTGAAAATAAATTTGGTTACTTAGATGTGTGTTAGCAGCCTCTATTCTGGCAAGGTTGCTAAAGAGTATTCTTCCTTTCCTAACCCTGCTACTCCCATGCCCTTTTTGTCTGTTTCTTAAAGACATTTATAGTATTGGATAAAGCGAAGACAATCCACAGGTTCAGTGCCACACCTGCCTTGTACCTTTTATCTCCTTTCAATATCACTAGAAGACTAGCTATTAAGATTTTGGTTCATTCATATCCTTTTCAAATGGTTTGTTAAAAGTTGTTACTGATTAATATTACTAATGTTAACACTAGGAATTTCGATTTAGTGTTTGAATGTGTCCCTATCTTTAATTCTTTCAAAATCGATCTGAGCTAAGATTCGTCACTTAACCTGCTGATTAAATTCAGGAGAAGAGGAGTCATTAGTGGAGTTCCCTATGGTGCACTATTGAACCCAACCCTGTCTAAAATCTTTGTGGACAATCTGGATGAAGGGAGCGAGTGTACCCTTGGTAATTTTATGGATATCACCAAGTTGTGTGGGAGTGTCAATATGCTGGAGGGCAGGAAAGCCCTGCTGAGGGACCTGGGCAGGCTGGATCGATGGGCCAGACCAGGGGCATGAGGTTCAACACGACCAAGTGCTGGGTCCTGCATGTTGGTCACAACAGCCCCATGCAGTGCTGCAGGCACAGGGGGCAGAGTGGCTGGGAAGTGGCCNAGCTGGGGCTGTTCAGCCTGGAGAAGAGGAGCTCAGGGGAGGGCTTGTCACTCTCTGCAACTCGCTGGAAGGAGGAGGGTGTAGCCAGATGGGGGTCAGCCTCTTCTTCCAGGTAAACAGTGACAGGATGAGAGGAAATGGCCTCAAGCTGCACCAGGGGAAGTTCAGGTTGGACATGAGGAGGAATTTCTTCACAAAAAAGGTTGTCAAGCATTGGAGTGGATTTCCCAGGGAAGTGGTAGAGTCACTATCCCTGGAGGTGTTCAGGAAATGACTGGATGTGGCTTGTGGTGCCATGGTCTAGTTGACAAGTGAAGAGTCACAAGTTGGACTTGGTGACCTCAGCAGTCTTTTCCAACCTAAATGATTCAAAGACAGGTGTATAACCATTATTCTTGTGAAATATCTTTGCATTATTTATGACATTGTTAGTGAGAATGAACTGATTTGTATCGTATATGTTGTCAGTATTCTATGTCTTGGTTATTTCCTTGTATTTTGTGTTATGCAAATTTGGCTTTTAAAAGTGGAATGTTCCTTAACTACAGTCAACATTGTTCAACAAGGTCATTATGCTCACTATTTTGGCAAATTGTGTATTTATGACATGGAGGAATCTTCCAGAATGGGCGAAGAATGTAGAGTAAGTATCCTTAAATAGGCTAATAATTTTTAAAGTGCTTTAAAAATGAAAAGCAAATTAAGAGTTAGACCATGCAGTTTTACTTACATGCATAATACCAGTATTCTCCTTTTTCCTACTTGGAGTTTGATACTAACTGCAACCCAAAGCAGCACAGTCCTGGAAGCTCTGTGAAGGAAAGAAGCTTTGACATTGTAATTTTTTTCTCTGAACAAAATGCTGATAAATACTTGTCCTCAGAATGTTCGTACAAGCAATGTTTTGTGCATTCTCCCTCTTGAGCCATTCTTTATGATTAAAAAAAGAAAAACCAAAAATGATAATTCAACCCAAAACTACTGCTTTTCTGTGTGGAAGATGCTTTCTATAGCCCCGCTGAAACACCTTTATTTTGTGCAGCAAAATCTAATTATGGGACACACTCACTCTTTAGAGAAAATACCTCTGCTGAGGATTATTGTTTACCATTCTTAAGTCTACCTGGTCAGCCATCAAGTACCTTGAATAAATACTAGGTTTCACTTACCCATGGACTTTATTTCTGATGTGGCAACCATGCTCAAATATTACTTGAACAAAAAATATTTTTTTGGTGTTATTCATGATTATTATTATTAGTGCTGAAATTTAAAAAATCTTTTGTGCTAGGAACTGAAAAAATCTTTTTCAGATAAAATAGGAAAATATAATCCTATTATCTCATAAAAGAAGGGTGGAAAAATGGTCATACTAATGTGAGCTTATAACTGCTGTTCAGTGCATGTACCAGTTACTGGGTTTGAGTGATTTTCCTGTATGCTCATGATGTATCACTGAACAACACCACAATCTTTAACTTTTGCTTGAACGTTTTCTCATAGGTACACTTTCACTGGAATTTATACTTTTGAATTTCTAGTAAAAGTCTTTGCAAGAGGCTTCTGTATAAATGATTTTACTTGCCTTCGTGACCCCTGGAACTGGCTTGATTTTGTTGTCATTTCCTTTGCGTAAGTATATAATATTTTTTTAAGTAAAATAACAGAATTTTTTTTGAACCTCTAATAGTTTGTTTGGCTTATATTAGTTTGTACAAAATTAATTGTAGCTGAATTGCGTTTGAAGCTTTTCCACTTGAATCTTTTATACTAATATAGCGCCTAGCAGAATTAGTGGTATTCCACAGTACAGAAGATACCACTTAAACAGTCAATTTAAAATAGGATTTTAAAAATAAAGGCAAGTCTAGGTTTTCTTTTAAATTTCCAGTCAATGAAAAACCTTAAGGGGTAATTTCTTAGGGAAAACTTAATTGAAACAGGAAAATATGAATGCAAGTCTTTAATTTAAACTTTTTCCTTCAAAAAAAAAAAAAAAGATTTCTGGATTTCAGGTCCAGGTAAGTAGTATAAGCTCTGCCTCAATTCTGAATAACTGTGATTTAATTCTACAGGTATATAACAGAATTTGTAAACCTAGGCAATCTTTCAGCTCTTCGAACTTTCAGAGTATTGAGAGCTTTGAAAACTATTTCTGTAATTCCAGGTAAGAAGTAACTGTGTAAAATAATAGACACTTACATCACCTCTGTTTAATTTTGTGTGTGCTGTATTGTGTTTGTGTGTGGAATCCTTCACTACAGATATGTGACAGAGTTTGTGGACCTGGGCAATGTCTCAGCGTTGAGAACATTCAGAGTTCTCCGAGTTTTGAAAACAATATCAGTCATTCCAGGTGAGAGCGAGGTTAAACACTGAGGCTGACTGAAACTGCACAGAAGCTGAACTCAGGTTTTTAACAGAAACATCCAGATTTTTGTCTTAATTTCAATTTCATTTCCTTTTTTAATTCTCTAAAACAGTCAGTCTCAGAGTTTAATCGTCAATTGCATGAAGACCTCATTTACATATTCCTCCATTTAATTATGTTATATTTTCTCTCCCACATTAAGGATCAAAATTACTCTTTTTAATGTGAATGTTGCATATTCGTATTTGTGAAAGACATTTGGGATTGAAAATTTTAGTGTTTTGTAAAAGATGAATCCCTGACAGAGGAATAAGATGATAATGAGTAGCATGGGGATTGCATGATGTAGTTATTAGTTTATGATGCCTATCTTCACCAAACCCCACCTCCAACAGAAGACAATGTGTTAGAATGAAATAAATTGAAATAAAATTGTGATCTCTTTTTGTTTGCTGTCATAGAACCAAATGTTGTGTATTGGAATAGAATACTGGCAAAGGTTTGGAGCAAGAGGCATCAAAAAGAAAATAAAATTAACTATTTTCTTTAGATGTTGTGTACATGTATAGAGAGCATGAATTGAAAGCTCTTGATTTGAAGAGCAGGTGCTTTGGAATGTATGCCATTCATTCCCATTCATATTTTCAAATGATTTTTCAGGAATGATGAAACTGGTAGCTTTTCCTTTGGAAAATGCTTTTAGACTGTTTTTTTGAAGCTGTGCATGGTATTGAGTAGTGTGTTAGAGACAGTTATATTGCATTTTAGCTTAGTTAAATATTTAATATTATAATAAAAATCTGCCTCTGTTTGCAGGCTTGAAGACTATAGTGGGAGCCCTGATTCAGTCTGTGAAGAAGCTCTCAGATGTGATGATCCTGACTGTGTTTTGTCTGAGTGTATTTGCACTGATAGGACTGCAGCTGTTCATGGGCAACTTAAAGAATAAATGCCTGTTCTGGCCACCAGAAAATTCAACAGCCTTTCAAAAAGACATGGTTCCATACTTTAATGGTACAGAATTTAACTGGACAGCATACATTAATGAAGAAAGTAAGAAATACTCTTGTAACTAGCTAAATTTTTTTATATTTAAACCAACACACAATCACGAGATAACTGTTTTATACTGCAGACTAAAGATTAAAAGAAAAAAAAAATCAATTGGATGGCATAGAATAGGAATTTGGATATATTGCATCCCAAACTCATACTGACATGATTGCTCCTTCCTTTAACTGCGCTTAGAAATGTGTGTAGAGGCTTAGATTCATTTTAGAATCATGGAATCATGCAGGTTGGACAGGATCTCCATAGTCTGACCAACTGCTGCTCAGCTGCAGGTCCAGTTAGAGCAGACTGCTCAGTCCCTGTTCCACTCAAGTTTTTGATATCTCTGAGGATTGAGATGCCACAGCGTCTTCTGGGTAGCGTGTGCCAGTGTTTGACCAGTCTCGCAGAAACTTTCTTGAATATCATTTCAGAATTTCCCATACTCAAACTTCTATTAGTGCCTCTTATCTTCCTGGAGTACAGCCTTGCATGTTATACTTGTAGTAGAGTGAAGGTCTTTGCACATCCCTCCCTTCCTGCCTGCTCCCTCCCTAGTCTTCTCAAGGCAAATCAAAACCAATTATTTTAGGCTCTTTTTGTGTCTTTAAGGTATGAAAAAGACAGAGAAGCACTACATAACTATGAGAGCCTAGTTAAGATGTGCTTTTACTATTAGGTAGAGGTAACAAACCAATTGATTTCACTGATATACAACTCCCCAGGCAGGACAAGATTCTGGTAGGAAAAGAGATGATGTTCAGCTTTAGGATTTGTTACTTGGGACTGAAAAACCTCTTTTATCCATGCATTTTCCAGCAGGCTTAATGTCTGTAGACTGAGGAGACAACATCCAGACTGGTTCAGAAACATGCAGATACTTATGCTTTGTATTTCTGTCCTTTTAAGTGATAGCATCAGTAATGTTATAATATGCAATGAACTGTGAGATGTAGTATAATAACTTCTCTAATTGCCAAAAATCAGTTTTCCTGTGTGGATTTCTACTAAAAGTGGATTTACAGGGTGTTGCTTAGTGATTAATTGTAAAAGTAGTGTATTTAAGTAAAAACAAATTTATAGGATAATAGATGCTAGCTTTCCTCCTCAGTGACTCACAAAATATAAGGAAAAATGCTGTTGTTATAGGCTGAGTTTTGATGAACCATATTTTCTCCCATTTTAACATTGGACATTAAAATTGTCAGCTGTTTTCTGCATTTTTTGATTAAATTTCTATAGTTCTGAATTATTTAAATTCTGTGACTGTGTTTATATTTATTGGAAACCTGTCATTTTAGCTAGTTTATTTACCTAAGAAGGGATGGAGTGGAAATGGAGTGGTGATAGTGCTTTTTGGGCAATTTTGGCTGATAGTTTACATGCTGCAGAACATTTGTGAATTCTCTCTTCAGATAAAGATTATACAGTACATAGATTCTCTATTTCCAGTTTGCACTAGGTGGCAATCTGAAAAAAAAAAATCCAGAATGTCAGTTTCTTTCTATGCTTTATGTTTTGTCTTTGCTGGGAGTCTACAGAGTGCTGATGTATGCAAGGCTGTGAGGTCTGGTTGTGTTGTATTCCTCCTTTCTCATAGAACTTTCCTTAATCATTTGTATAATGCAGTGTCAGCTGCACTATAAGTACTGGTTTTGAATGGTAGATTTTGGCATCACTGTATTTAAATGCTCAGTTTAGAATCCTCCTATGTTCAAGTATTCATCCTCTTATATTCATGCATTATGGGCTTTTTCTGACTATTTAAATACAGTAGTTTTTTTACCCTATGAAAACCAAAACCTTTGTCAGCTTGAAAGGTACATTGAGATCATCAGCTGAGAATGACAGCAGATTGATTCGTTGAGATAAGAGCGTTTTTCCAGATTTCTGTCTCTTTTCCAGATCTCTGTGCCTGGCTATCCTTGTGGTGAATGGTTTCTCCTTATATCTAGTCAGAACTTCTCTTGCTTGTAATTATGCCTGTTGTCTGTCGTTCTTCTGCCATGCACAATTGAGAAGTACCTGTCTGTCCTCTTGATCACTTCCTTGTAGTTACTGGATGCTTTCTGCCAGCTCCCCCTGGACCCTTCCCTTTGCTGGGCGGAACACGCACGGGTTCCTTCAGCTCTTGGCACGTGGTGAATACTCCAGCCCCTCATGACCTTGGTGACCCTGTGCTCCATTTTAGCAATATCTGCTTGCACTGTGGTGCCAAAGCTGGACACAGGACTCTGGGTATGGTGTAATGAGTGCAGAGCTGAGGGGCAGTCGCTTCCCTCGCTCTCTGAGCTGCCCTTCTGCTCCTGCAGCCCTGGAGGCTGTTGCCCTTCTGGGGTGTCAGGGCACACTGAGCACTCTCCTGGCTCTCTGTCCAGCAAAATTCCCAGTGCATTTCTGCAGAGCTGTTGTCAGCCAGTCAGTTCCCAGCCTGTATCACTGCAAGGGGCTCTTCATTCCCACATACACAGCTGTGTTTGTCCTTGCTGAATTTCATGTGTCTCCTGCCAGCCTGTTTCTTCAGTTTGCCTAGGTCCCACTGAATGGAATCTACCCTCACTCTTATAACTTCTTCCCTACTTCATTATCATCTTTCTAACTGTATTGTTTTTCTTTTTTTTTTCTTTTATTTTAAGGACAGCACAGTTGTTAATCATTAATAACAATATATATTTCTTTTTTTCTGAAGGCTTACACCTTAAAACTAAAAGAACAATTCTCTAAAGTTGTTTATAGTACAGCAGCTGTTAGAACATCATAATTGGAACACCTGTCTTCTTTTTAAATGCTGCCTTCATATTTTCCCTGGATGTGAAATAATCACAGGATGTGCTAGTTAATGTTGCTCTGGCTTCAAAACTGCCAGAAAGCCATTATAAATGTTCCATTTTAAAGGAGATAGGCTTTGTCTGATTACAATCTACTTACTGAATGAAAAGAGTTTTAAGTTTTGTATTTTCTATCTCTTCTCTGTTTTGGAAGGTATTCAGAGTGCAGTGGCTCAAGAAAAGAATATGGAATTTATGTTCTAATCATTGTTCTAGGATTTTATTTTTTGCAATATGTTTTTATTTTTTTGCCCAGAGAGGTTGTGGATGCCCCATTCCTGAAAGTGTTCAAGGCCAGGTTGCATGAGGCCCTGATCTATTAAGTGCCATTCCTGCCCATGGCAGGGGTTTTGGAAATAGTTGATCTTTGAGGTCACTCCCAACCTGAGAAATTCTATGATTCTGACAGTATTTGAACCCACTGTTGGGAAAACATAATTGGGAAAATATGAACATTCAAAATATGATGACTTGAACATAGGTTCACCCTCACAAAAAAAAAAAAAAAAAAAACCCAGGAAAAAAATCTCCTTTCATTTGTAAACATGTTACTTCTTTTTTTTTCTTTAGGTCATTTCTATCGCCTAGAAGGAGCAAAGGATTTTCTGCTTTGTGGCAATAGCTCAGATGCAGGGTAAGGTACACTGAAAATGACATAATATCTGTTTAAACAACATGTAAAAAATATCAATCTAAACTTTAAAAAGATGGCTTAGTTACCTAACATCACAGTCAATAATATGGTCATGGTTCTTAGTAGCTTGACAGTTGAATGAGTAAAAATTTTAAATGACCAAATACTTTCCTGGAAATTTGGTTTAAAAGCTCACATATAACTAGAAAAATCCACTTAGCAGATAGACCTTGTGTTGTCAATGACTTAAGAAATCTTTATCATGGATTCCCTCCCATTTCTCAACCCTGAAATAGGCATGAAGCACTGAGACTTATGACCAGATTTAGGGAAGACATTTGCAGGCTTCCTCTGTCTGGCAACTGCATGCATGGCAGTGTCTTGCACTCTTTCTGTGACAATTTTTTGTAAAAAAATAATGTAATTCTGTGTGCTTATGAATTATCATTTCATCCCTTGGTTTTTGTTGGAAATAGCTTTAAAACATACATACCCAAACTATTTTTGTAAACATTTAATTTATATGTGTAACTATGAGATAATTTTGTATATGTGTCTAAATGCACATCAAACAGACACATATAAATTAAAAGAAATCTTCATATTGTTTTTCTATAGACAAGAGTTTCTTTTGTCCTAATTGAAACTGTGTGCTTACACTTGATATCAAGATTGCATCAACTCCTCTCAAAACCAATATGAAAAATTTCATGAGATAAAAGTATCCCTATGCTGGTTATTTGCTCTTGAAAAATTGGTAGAATTTGTTAAGTAGGCTCACAGATGGGAAGAAGCCAAGAAATCTGGTATGTTAACCTCAGTGACAAAGTTCAGAATAAAATATGTGTGCTGGCTGTCTTTTTCCTCATGGAAGTATCGATGTATTGAAATCTCTGTGTTAAGTACATATATTATTTTCATTGAAGAGATACCTGCAGAGGTGATATCAAACTCTTGATAATGAATTTATTTTTTTTTTAATTGGGAAAGGAGATAGAAGGAAATATTGTCATTACTTGTTTGCATTCTCTGGATTATTCTTTAAAGAGCACACTTTTAATTCCTCACTAACTTTTGAATTATTTTAAGCCATAAATAGCAGCACCCTCCACAGATGAAGCTTCATAAGACGTTCAAGAAACAATAATTTTTAAAAAAATTGTCATATGAAATTTGTGTATGGATTGTTTTGCCTCTTCCTTTTTTTCTTCCTTCTCCTAGCAAATGCCCAGAAGAGTTTATCTGTGTGAAAGCTGGTAAAAACCCTGACTATGGATATACTAGCTTTGACACATTCAGCTGGGCTTTCTTGTCACTGTTTCGACTGATGACTCAGGACTATTGGGAAAATCTTTATCAGTTGGTGAGTATATTTTTAAAATTTGGGTTAGTGTATTACTGGCCCCTAATCAATCATGGAAAGGCCATTTTTATTTATATTACATACCATTGCGATTGTTGGCCATTAAAATTTATCAAAGGAATCAAATTCTGTTGCAAAACTAAGCAGATATGGACACTTAGTACAGAAGCTCACATGATTTCTGAAGAGGCACATGAGGTGGTTTTTGATCCTTAATTTAATTTTTATAGTGTATGTTTCATTTTGTGCCTCATGATTTTGAAAAATATCAGTATTGAGTTTGAATTGTAAAAAGACTTCATGAAAACCTGAACCAGAATTTCAGTACTCTTAATCTTAATTAATTATTTTTTATAACTTAGAATGTATGACTTGTTATAAATTAACTTTCTTACCATAGCTTTTCATTATATGGTGTGTGCAGATGTGTTAATTACAATAAATACCATAATAAATACCATCTTCTAATTATCTAATGAATTGTGCCATTTTTAATTCATTTGGTTATTTCAAAGGAAAAGCATGCTAATACATGGTAAGCATTCTAAGCCTCCAACCTGTGATCTGTGACTTACATTAATAACTCTGATCCCACATGCTTCTCAAGATTATTAGGCACTGAAAGAGGTTTGTTGCAAAGCAGCAAGATCCTTAGGCATATTTTTCACATACAAGAATGCTCCCTTTATTTTGATTACTTTATAATTCAGAAAACTTGTATGATTTTACTACAGAAGGAAAACCAACTAAGTATTAGTTTTGCACTTTTCAAAGTCATTAATGCTTATGACCTGCAGAACTGATGCATTTCTTCACCAACTGGTTGATTTCTATTTTCCTCCTATAGACACTACGAGCTGTTGGCAAATCATACATGGTATTTTTTGTTGTGGTGATTTTTCTGGGCTCCTTCTATTTGATTAACTTGATTTTGGCTGTGGTTGCCATGGCCTATGAAGAACAAAATCAGGCAACAATTGTTGAAGCAGAGCAGAGGGAGGCAGACTTTAAGCTGAAGCTTGAACAACTGCGGATGCAGCAAGAAGAAGCTCAGGTATTTTCTAACTGGACCTTAGTGTGTTCCTTTGGATGCTATTTGTTAAAACAAAACCAATGATTAAATTCACATATTAAAATAAACCAATCTTTAACATACATTTCAAATACTTTAGACTGCATTTTCTATGCCTCTTTATTGCTTTTTAAATATATAATATCTAAAGTGTTAATGAATTTCTGAACTGAGAGCAAAGACTAGTTTCCAGATCAGAATAATAGTTTTAAATAAATCTCTCTTATCTTGGGGTAGTGTCTAGTAAACTGTCAGGATGATTTTCCAAATTCTCATCTTAAGAATAATTTCAATACTTTTCAAGCCTTGATTAGAGTATAAAATATTTTCATCTACAAATTTCTAATTCATTTTTGCTACTTGTGCTGTTACCAGTGAATCAAAGACTGGAAGCAGCTTAAGGAAGCTACTTACAATGAAAGGATTAGTTTACTAAATTAGTACAGACTGAAGTGTGACTCTGTTTAGCTCTTTTGTTTGCTGTTGCATTCACTCAATATATTTATTAATTTTAAAATATTTTTGAATGAACTTTGGGGCTGTAGACGATGTGGGCTAACTCCATGGTACAGATGCTAAGTAGAACTCCAAATTCCATTCATACTACAGAATTTCATTTGTAGTTTTGCACAAATCCAACTATGCTGTTTATTAGAAGTAATTTGATGCAAATCTTAGGAACAAGGGCTGTATCCTTCTTTAAAAATGGTGTGATTTATAAATCATCTTGTTAAATAATTTCTGTGGCAGGCAATAGCAGCAGCTGCAGCAGAGATGACTGAGTACAGCTGTGAAAGTGGGAATGCTGCACCCTCAGATAGTTCTTCAGATGCATCCAAGCTTAGCTCAAAAAGTGCCAAAGAAAGGAGAAATAGGAGGAAGAAAAGAAGGCAGAGAGAGCTCTCTGGAGAAGAGGATGACATGAAGGATGAAAAGCTTCCAAAATCCGAATCAGATGGCAGTATCAAAAGGAAAGGTTTCCGCTTTTCTTTTGAAGGGAACAGACTAACTTATGGGAGGCCATTTATATCACCCCACCAGGTACTGTGAGTAATGCAATTATCATTTTTGGAACTTGTGAGATTAGCGTAATATGCAACAAACTTCTCTGCAACTTTGCAATGTAAGGCAACAAAGGAAAAATAATGTAGCATTCTCTTAAATAGCAACTTACTGTTGGTATTATTTTCTAGAGTGTACCTTAAAAAGTGTTTTGTTCTTTTATTATTTAGGACCTTAACATGCACAGCAGTATTGTGTTTTCCTAGTTAATCTGAAATAGAAATGCCTTTTTAATTCATAAAAGGAAAATCTAAGTATAATGTGTGAATTTAGAAGACTAAAGGTACTGATAACTTTTAACATAGTGCGTGATCTGTGTAGATCATTGGAGTTTATGGAAATCTTAGTTTTTCTTTTTAAAGCAGAGATCGAAACTACTATGGCCTAGGTGTTCTTCTTTTTCCTCTCAGGTTATTGTTTTGGGTACAATGTACACTTACCCATTCAGTTGACCTTCGTCTGTAATGCATCTTTGAGATCAGCCTGAGGCAGTGTATTAAAGATAACACTGACAAATTCCTGTGAAATATAAACTATTGGTTTTTTAATACATAGACATTCATTTTGTATACTTACAATCTTCAGACTGACATTTTTTCTGTTTCCTTTGCAGTCTTTGCTGAGTGTTCATGGCTCCCTGTTTTCTCCCAGGCCTAGTAGCAGAACAAGTTTTTTCAGTTTTAGGGATGAGGGAAGAGAGAGAGGATCTGAAAATGACTTTGCTGACGATGAGCACAGCACGTTTGAGGATAACTGGAGCAGAAGGGGGTCTCTGTTTGTGCCGCGCAGGCACGGCGAACGGCGCAGCAGTAACATCAGCCAGGCCAGCAGGGCCTCCAGAAGGCTCACAGCCTTCCCAGGGAATGGGAAGATGCACAGCACTGTGGATTGCAATGGAGTGGTTTCCTTGGTGGATGGACCCCCAGATCTGTTGTCTCCTACTGGACAACTTCTGCCAGAGGTCATAATAGATAAACCAAAGACTGATGGCAATGTAAGAAAGTTATAAATTACTCCAGGTTTCATGGCCTTGCTTTATTGCATAGACAATGTTTCAGTGAAATTATTGCTTTGAAAATGGATGGGAAGTTGTGAATGATCTTGCAGATCTTACTGTAATTAAATGTGTTTCAGGTGATTCAGTCAAAAGTGAGAGGCTGAAGCATGAAAAATAACCAAGTGATAAGTTTTTACATACCTGCAAAGCAAGGATATGCATACATGTGCTTAGTGAATCAGATTAATAATGTTCCATTGCTAAATCTGTTTTAGAGCCCAAAATAGGATGTTCAACTCTGAGCTTCCTGTACATTATTAGATTATTTCATTTTTTTTTCTTTATGCTTTTAGCCTTCTTTTAAGTGTATTTTCTGATTCTCTGTCAGTAGTATGCTCATTGTGCTTTTCTCTCCTGTTCATACATTTTTTATTGTGCAAATATAACATAGTCTTTAAGATTATGTTGACATTTTAAGAATTCTGGAAGCATTTTTTCTGCCTGGGTTTCAGAGACTGAGTTGCTCACTGCCTAGGATCAGAGTATAATTAAAAAAAAAATAACCCCCAAATCAACAGAAAATTTTAATTCTGCTTAGTTTCTCCTTTTCCCTCAGTCTGCTTTAGGAACAGAGCAGAGCAATCTGCATGTTTTTTCCTAAAAATGTTATTTTACTGAAACAGAAATTTCTATATGGGTCACAGCAACTGAAAGTACATCAGCGAGCTTCCTTGCAGTTATCGGCCAGATGCCTTGCAGTTATAATCTTCTTGCAGTTTATCATTCTTTTATTTTCATGCATTTATTTAATGTACTGAAAAAAATTCTACCTTATGCATTCAAAGCTTCTTCATAACTGGGGTGTGCTAATACTCTAATTATAACACAGCTTTCATTTTTTAAAATAAAATTATGTAAAACAAGTATTCATTCTTGAGCTCAATTAAGTCAGACCTGTGCTATTTCTTCAGTTGAAATTCATAAATAAATCAGAGTTGGTAATGATTCAATTTAGAAAATATAATTTAAATAAGTTTTGAATGGGTATTGAGATCGAAACTGATCTTTAAAATATAGTCTTATGGAACAGTTGTTGCTGCAGAATCTTCCTAACATTAATCACTTATTAGAAATATCTTGTGAATGAGCTAGTTTGGAATGGAAATATTGGTAGAGAAAATATGGAACTGGGATTTTTTTTTGCACAAGTTCTGCAGGTCTTGCTTTGTTTTCTTGGCTGTAGCCCCCTCCAAAATTTCTTGGTGTCTGAAGTGGAGTAAAGTTATTTGAGTATAATGCAGTGGAAATATGGGAACTAAGTATCCAAATGTTTTTCTTAATGTTTTATAAGTATTGATAGTAGTAAGGAGTATATAATGAAAATAGTAATTTAAAAAACATCACTGAGGTTGAATTCAATTTACACATTTTTTCTTTTTTCTTTTATCTTTTTCTTTTCTTTTTCTTTTTTTTTTTTAATAGAGCACTACCACAGAAATAGAAATAAAAAGCAGACGTACAAGTTCGTATCAAATACCAGTGGAGTTGCTGGAGGATCCTGATTTAAGGGAAAGGGCCATGAGTCTGGCTGATGTTATCACAAACAGAATGGAAGGTGTGTTATAACTGTAGATTCTTGAACTTTCTTGACATAATCTTGGACTTGCTTGAAGGTATTATATCACAATGCAAATACAGAAGAATAAAAATATGTAGCCATTGCAAATACATAAACTGGATAACAGGATAACAGGAAAAAAATGCATGTACAAAGTGAAAAAAGAAAGGAAGGAATCTGATAAGCAGGCTGATGTAAAAAAATCATTCTAATTAAAATAGGTAATATGTATGTGTTTTATGCTAGTTATCCCTGCTTAGCAATGCAGTTGTTGGAAGAAATACTTTGTGATACATTTTCCACTAACTATACCAAAAAATATTGGAGAAAATTAAGGGCCAGACTTTAGTTAGTAAGGAGAAGAAAATTTTTGCAAGGATTACTTGGAACAATGGAATGACTACTAGTGAAAATCATGAAAAAAGCTTAAATAATTTTCAAAACTCTATTCAGGCAAAAATTAATGTTACTTTTTCCTGAAAATAAGTACTTAGACATTTAGAAGGACTTTGAAGTTGAAAGTTTTACTGAAAAAAAGATCCCTAACCATAAACATAGTTTTTATGGCCTTATGGTTTTTTTAAAACAAGATTGTATGTAATTAAAAATAGACAATTTAAAAAATTATTTGCTCAGAACACTTGAGGTTTTTTAGTCTTCTAAAACCTTTTGTGTCAGAAACAATAAATGAAGTTCCTGGAAACCTGAGGATGTTTCTCCAAGTGTCCTTAGTGGTTATAGGTATAAAGATTAAAATCTGAAAAAGCAGATAAAAAATTACCTTCACTTTCTCCAAAACTTGTTCACTGTAAATTTCTCTTTTTCTCCAGAACTTGAAGGATCCAGACAAAAATGTCCACCTTGCTGGGATAAGTTTGCCCACACTTTCTTAATTTGGGAGTGTTGTGAGCCCTGGTTAAAAGTAAAGAGTGTAGTTGAATTTATTGTAATGGATCCATTTGTTGATCTGGCTGTCACTGTTTGCATAGTTTTAAACACACTGTTTATGGCCATGGAACATTATCCAATGACTCAACAGTTTGACACTGTACTTACAGTAGGAAATCTGGTAAGTCCTTCAATCTATAACATTTCATACAGTTGGAACCTGGTTTCTCTGTGGAATAGAATTACATTTATTATTTTTATTTTCATCTCATAAAATAAATGTTAAAGATTTAATTGTACTTAAAATAGTCTAAAAATACAATTTGGAACATGTTATATATAGGAGTATTTGAGAGATGTTGTGTCTTAAAGTTTTATTTCTCTATTACAACTTCTTCAATAGAGTTTCTAACAGCCAGGGTTGGAATTACATGAAATTGAAAGAAATCTGACATGCTTCTGTTTCGTATTACAAAAATACGTAGCAGCCAAATTAGTTCCTTTTTAGTGTAGGTACCACTGATAACACAAGAAGAGTTGAATGCTATTTTGAATTATTTTTTTTCACTACTATTTCTGTGTGTTGATTTTGTATTTCCTTGAAGAACATTTATTTGATTTGTCCCTAACAATTTGGAAGGCAAAGAATACGTGACCTATTCTAAGAGTATTTGTTGATACAGCTGGGTTTTGTTCCTCAGTGGACACAGTCTGTGGGTTGGTTTTGGTGAGGTAGCTTTTTTTGGTTTATAACAGCAATAATACAGATATGTTAACCTTCTTATCCTATGCTTATTCTAAGTGGTTATTCTCATGATTGTGATCTAGAAAAAGAATAAAACTATTTGGTGATTAGAATAAGTGAAATTCTAATACATGTTGGTAACAGACTGAAGTACAGAGTTAAATATCAGCATTTAAATTGTATGCTGGTATTTTTAACCAATGCAATGTTGCCACTTATCTACTCTGTGGGGTTCAGCTTGGGATAATTTTACTTGGTGACATCCTGCTGTAAGAGGGATGTTACTTCTTACTTCAGTTGTTCCTTATCTGCTTGTTCAACTTCTTCATATTTATCCAGAGAGTAACATAAAATTTTTTTTCTTCAGGTTTTTACAGGAATTTTTGCAGCAGAAATGGTTCTCAAGATAATTGCCATGCATCCTTTTAATTATTTCCAAGTTGGCTGGAATATTTTTGATAGTTTCATAGTTACTCTTAGTTTAGTGGAGCTTTTTTTGTCCGAAGTGGATGGATTATCCGTTCTCCGGTCATTCAGATTGGTAAATAATACATTTGCATTAATTAATGAATTCCATTTGTGTTTCAACTCTATTCATATAAATAAGGCACCTTTTAGCATTAGGTATACTTTTTAGTAAGTGACACAGGATATCTCTGCAGGCGTGTTTTAAAACTTATTTATATTTTATCATTTGAATACTATGTGCCATTTTATTGTTCAGAAGCAAATATTCTTTCAAGGGAAGGAGCTGTGATTTTATTGTAATTGTTTAAACATAAATGGGTAAAGTTCAGTGAAATGTACAATTTGTTTAGTGTATATTGAGAAATAGAAAACATTTGTAGTCTTGTTGACTTTCATATCTGGAAATAGCAAGAAGGCTGGAAGTGTTCTTTTAAAATGTAGGAATTATGAAGTTCATGGGCTTAATAAATTTTAAGAAGATTGATTATTCTTTTCCTTTTAGCAAAAAAACCCCCACATCTTGATTTTATTAGAAAAAATATTTTTATTTTAATTTGTTTCTAAATGTAATGTCCAAGGTGTATGTGTTCAGAATCCACTGTCTGAACAAATACAACCAGTGTGCTGTTTCTTTCATGTGGAAAAGAATTAGTATACTGAAAAAAAACGAACCAAAAAACCCAAACCAACCAACCAAACAAAAAAAAACCCAAACCAGAAAAAAAAGAGCAAAGTCTAAAATTTATTACTTTTAAAAAGTGTGGGTTTCATGAAATGCTATGATAGTTATGGTTGTTGGAGTCATGTTAAAGTTGCTTCTTTTTGCTGTTGTTGGGAGTCACTAGTTTGCAATACACTGTTATTTCTATAGCATTTCTGTAGCTACTGCAAATAATGCCTGTGTATTTTTTTTTCCAGTTGCGAGTTTTCAAATTGGCAAAATCTTGGCCAACCCTAAATATGCTGATTAAGATTATTGGCAACTCCGTGGGGGCTCTGGGGAATCTGACCCTGGTGCTGGCCATCATTGTGTTCATTTTCGCTGTGGTTGGGATGCAGCTGTTTGGGAAAAGCTACAAGGAATGTGTCTGCAAGATCTCCAATGACTGTGAACTTCCTCGCTGGCACATGCATGACTTTTTCCACTCTTTCCTGATTGTATTCCGAGTGCTGTGTGGAGAATGGATAGAAACAATGTGGGACTGCATGGAGGTTGCTGGCCAAACCATGTGCCTTATTGTTTTCATGCTGGTCATGGTGATTGGAAACCTAGTGGTATGTAGCCAAAATAATTTTACAATTGATTTAGAATATAAAAGGTAAGTAACAAGTAACTAATTATAAAAGTATTATTAAATGTGATTTTTAAATATTGTTTTTATTGTTTTGGATTTGTTATGAGTATGGATTTTGAAATGGAGTTTTCTATTTGTTAGATTTCTGGTCCTATCTAGAGTGCTCAGCTTGGAGGATGACCCCCCTCAGGGGTCCAGAGTGCAGTGCAGAGGATGTGGATGAGAGCCTGCAGCCCTGGGTGTTCAGGGTATTGTGCACTGCTGGTTACCTAGAGAGGGAGGGAAGAGCAAAGGCACCTCCAGTGTTGGACTTCCAGGGGGGAAGTTTCCTGTTTGCAGAAGAGGATATAGCAGGGCCTCTTCCCCTAAGTGATTGAGTCATTGCTTCCAATCACACATAGGCAGGTTATTGGGCCTTTTTCTGATCTCTCCTGTCTGAATGACTGCTATTGCATTCTTCAGACTCTGAAGAGTATGCCATTTTGAAACCTGCTAGATGCACAGCCAGCATTTTACACAAATGGAGTAAGGAAACTTGAATTAGAAGCAAGTTGTTACAGATTCAATTACTTCAGGTTTTCTTTTGCTTCTTCACTTTTTTGCTTCCTATTTCATAAGTGCTTTCTACAGATAATTCTATTGTGGCCTGTATTATGTCTGATTTTTTGCTTTTTCAGAGGAAAGCATCAGATTGGTACTAGTTTTTATGAGTATAAATTTCTCTGTTTAAGTGTTTTATATTTTTTAAGTTGCCAGTATTTAAAACATTATTTCCTCTGCCTATTGCTCTGCTTTTCTTATTCCCTCTGTTATTCAATACCTCTGCTTTAAACAACTGTCAGTAGCAGAAGATATTTTGAATTAGCCATCCTGGAATTATTCTTTAGGAATAAAATTTCTGAGAGGAATAAAGTAAGTATCTTTAAACCAAGCCAGCACTGCTTCTGGTCACACAGCCCCTTGCTTGAGGATTTTCTATAAATCTATTCTCTTATAATGAAGAGAACTGTGAAGTTGTTTGATTAAACTCTGTAAACAGTTTTCTAAACCAGAAGATTGAACTTTGTGGAAGCGTCCACCTATGTGAATATTTCCACAGTGTCTACTATATTCTGATTTTATTTCATAGCTCTAGGAAAACTTCTTGCATGAGCAGACATCCCTGCTGTATGTTCTGGCTGTTTTATCCATTTGTCTTTCTGTGTTCCCAACACATTTTTTTATCTTATCTTCCAAGCTGATAGAAGAACTGATTTGAAGATTTTTAGAGATTTTACTCTGCTGCTTTGGCATTTGGGTTCCTGGTAACCTCTGGGCTTTTATAACTGATATATATTCTATGTTTTGTCATGCTGCGGGAAAAGAATTACTTGGGGGTTAAAAGACAGGGTACATTATGCTTTTTTTAAAGTTGCATACAAAAAAATATTTGTGTGTGTTTGGACTAGCATGTAGGTAATGTGTTTTCTGCTAAGACCAGAGTGCTGCAATTTGCCAGAAAAGTAAACATGTTGAATCTGTTCAAACAATTCCAAAGAATCATTAATTTCTGACCTTCTACAAACATAAGCAATGTAAAGCCACAAAATCCCCTTTGTTGAAGTATAGGGAAAGTAGTGTGCTTAAATTGCATTTGCATTTTATTTACTGTGTACTTTCAGAATCGTATACTGTAAATGAAAACACAAAGCCTGTGTTCCTAATGGGTTCATAAGTAGCATGTGGATGAAAAATGAGAAAAAAAATCAGCTCTCTTGTCTTTGCTTTTTTTTTTTTTTTTTTTTTAATTAGGTATTGAATCTTTTTCTGGCCTTGCTTCTGAGTTCATTTAGTTCAGACAACCTTGCTGCTACAGACGATGATAATGAAATGAACAATCTCCAGATTGCTGTGGCAAGGATTCAGAAGGGAATAGATTATGTGAAGAAAAAAGTGCGTGAATGTGTCCGAAGGTCTTGTTTGGGAAAACAAGCTGCTGTAAATCAAAGAACAGCAACAGATCAGAATGATGAGAGAAACCATTGCATTTCCAACTGTACCAACACTGAACTAAGAATAGATATGAATGATGGCAAAAATGAAAATGGAATGGCCACTGTTATAGGTTGCAATGATTATACATCATTCATAAACAACCCAAGCCTTACTGTTACAGTACCAATAGCTCTTGGAGAGTCTGATTTTGAACATCTGAATACAGAAGAGTTTAGCAGTGACTCAGATATGGATGAAAGCAAGGAGGTAAAATTTAGATATTTTATATTTTAGATGAACGAATTATGCTAACTGTATTGTTTCATAGTGTGATTCTTCCTGCTTAGAAATGCAAAGCAATTGTAACTCAAGATTCTTGGACTGTAAAGAGTGAATAATCTGAAGTGGGAAAGTGGAGTTTGAGAGAGTAGCAAATCCTGGAAGAACTGTATAAATTTATGTGAACCCATTTATAAAGATGTTTGAAAAGCAATCTTTACCAAATTGTTAGTTGAATAGAGAAATTAGTATATATGTACAGAATAAACAGTGTCAAAATACTGGGTTTTTTAATAATTGTAATGTTTCTGTGAACTACGAATGTAAGTAAACTGCTATTAAAATATTAGAGAAGATATTAATAAAGAATATTAATACTCTTTAAGGAAAATCAGCATTATTTTTACTGGATAAACTTAACAGAGGTGCTGACTCAGGCTAATGAGAGTAGTAACAAATTCTGGAATCAAAATGATGGGGGAAAGCCAAGGGAGCAATGTTTGTATTATAAGGTGAATGTATCAACTAAGAACTCAAGAAAAAAATTGAATTACTGAATGACAAAAAAATCCTAATTTTCTACTTGTTTTGGGGAGTTTTAAACCAGTCACTTCTAAGATAACTGCTTGATTTTAAACTGGGTCAGCTCTAGGATTGTAGTCATTTGCCAGCAGCTTCAGTCTGAGGGGAAAAGCAATATCATGGATTTCAGCAGGATTTTGAAAGACGCTAAAAAATTCAGATTGCAATCTGTGGCTCAAGCAGACTGTGTCTAGTATCTCCGCCTCTGGCACCTGAAGACACGAGGACAAAAATAGAATATCGTCGCTTGTGCAGACATCTGTACTCCAGTCTGGATTGCTTTGTCTGGATTGTTTTGGGTTTCTGCATGTGATTGTTTTTTGTGCACTCAGTTGATGAGTCTGAGAGCTTTTTGATTGGTTGTGGGCTTTTTAGGTTGTCAGGTGTTTTGTTTTGAACTGGCTATTAATTTTCCAGAATTAC
This sequence comes from Polioptila caerulea, assembly GCA_013397295.1. Lineage (NCBI taxonomy): Eukaryota > Metazoa > Chordata > Aves > Passeriformes > Certhiidae > Polioptila > Polioptila caerulea. The sequence continues at coordinate 41,823 of VYXF01007590.1, read as the reverse complement.
TTCCAAAGTTTAGAAAATTAGTTTGTTCCAGCAAAGTGTGGTGAAATTAAAATTAGGAAGGTGTAATAAGGTGTCAGGTGTTTCTTTCATTGCAGAGCACTGTGTTTAGTAGTATTACACTAATTTTTGTTATTTCAGTAGCTTATTTCCTCATCCTTGATTTTTGGAAATTTCAGTATTATCTCAGCAGCTTATTTCCTCATCCATCTACTTTTTGGAAATTGTGTTACTGCAGATGTTACATTGACCACTCAGCTGAGAAGACCATAGATTACTAAGAGGTTTCTTTAAAACAAAACATACAGTATTATAAATCTGTTTAAAATATTAACTGCTCTATAAAATGAAGCTATAATGTTTGCTGAATAACTACTACAACTTTTATGTATTATTAATCTGACTAAAGATTACTGGATTTCTTAGTGTTTTAATAAAACTTGGTTTTGTGGAAGGAATATTTGATGAATCCGGATAATTTAACTTTAAATCTACCACTTGCCTGGAAATTAGCTTTCAGTTGAAGACACCTATTCTTCAGTATTTTACAATTTAGAATTGAGTGACAAAATCTGTGCCTTCTTACCTCTAATACTCGAGATGATACAGAAGAACCTAGCTGTTTATAAGATACTTTTACCTATATCAATTTTGTCTTGCTCAGAGCTGGAAAACTGGCTGAGAATTGGCAACCACAGGAGAGAGATAAATTAACCCCCCCACCCAATTTCATGTACAGTTGTTCATAGCAGGGAAATTGTCTTTCATCTCGTAGATTAGTTTAGTTCTTTCTTTCAGACTTCCCCTTTAAATGGAGCAGTTTGTGTTGGAGTTGTTACATAGCTACATTACTTGATGGATCCTTGAGAAGTAATTGCTAAGATGTGAGATCAGGTTTGTAGCAGAAGATAAATTGAAGAACTTACAGGTTTATTGCTAAGCATAAGGTTTTGTTTTTCATTGCTATGTCTGCTGCAATCCATAATGCACCTTGAACTGTTTGAAAGGGTTTTTTAAAATCATTCAGTTAAATCTATAAAGATGCTGGGGAAAATTACTTATACAGACGTTTCCGTGTTTAACTTGGTATGACTTAGTTTCTGTTCTGCCTGCAGCTTTTTTCTGAAAGAAAGGACCTAGATGTATCCTATTTAGTATCTAGTGAAGACCAAGAATAGCCTTGAAAACCAAATGCAAGGAGAAATATATTTCTGTTATTTTAAATGTCTAGTTAATACCACTTAAAGGATACTTAAAGCTGAAATACACATAGAGTGAGTGTATCTGTATTTCTTTTTTGTTTGGACTTTTTTTTTTTTTTTCTGTTGAGGAAGATTTGAGGGTGACAAATGACAGCATTTTTGGTGGTGGTTTTGTTTTTTGTTTGTGGGGTGTTATTTATGTTCAGGCCCAAGTTCAGTATACATCTGTGGACTTCAGGTGTTCTGCTAATCTTACCTCTTCCATTCTATATTTGGATATACTTAAAGCTCTAATCCGCACCCAAAAATGTTATGTTTTGCAAATGTGTGTCATATCTACAAAACACATATTTTAAGTAAGCAGGAATCCACACTTCTGTTTCCAGTACTCAAATGACCTCGAGGGTACCATATTTTAATTTCATTGCGTACCATTCTTCTCACAGGAGTAAAATCAAGCTGGATCACTCAAGACTGGTGCTTTTAAACCAGGCAGAGCAACGTGTCAGCATGTTTACACAGGTTACCTAAACAAATCATACATATTTGATCACTTCTGAGATTGATTGGCCTGCATGCTACAAAATCTTTTTCCCCATATGTTGCAATGTAGTGGGAACATGCGCAGCCGCTCTGTAAGCTGAGTCCCATGGCTCACATCACAGCATGACTGAGGGCAACACCAACATGTTCTCTCCTTGTTACATCTTTGGTATTTTCTGTACTATTTCCCTGGCATAACCTGCATGCTTTGTAAGTTTTGTTATTGTTAACTGAATGATTAAGCATCAGCACTTTTCAAGATTAAAAGAGGTTAACAACTTGTGATTTTATGACAACGGAAAGATTGTCCTCACTTGATGTTTTCTGTTCATCTGTTGTACCATGTTTTTAGCTGTCATGTAATTATGAACATCTTCTGATCACATTCATTTGACCAATGCCTCTGTAATATTACATATATACAGTTAATTGTATGCTAAAATGTTTATATCTTTGCTATAAATTGTTTTGTGTTTGTTCACAGCGTTTTTGTAATTCACATTTCAGTTTTCCCATATAAGAGAAACTAAAATATAGGATGAAAGATACACTCCTAGGAACAATCAAACGTATTTTTTTTATACATATGCATAGTTCCTTTGAATATGGATGTAATGATTTAGTTATATTCTAGTCATGAAGTTTATACATGTCTGCAAGATTGGAATATAGGGAGTAATTTATGTAAGTTTTGTTCTTCATCATAAATAATTGTTTCTTTGAGAACTTAATCAAATTGCTTTTTTTTTAATAAATCAAACAAAAATTAATCAAAATTTCTATACAGGTGTAGACTGTACAAGTCTGGATGGTTTAAAACTATATAAATAAGGGTGTTCAAACAGGAAAGAAATATAAAATAGGAAAACTTGGGATAAAATTAAGACAATTTTTAAAAAGACAAAATAGGAACTTCTACACTCCCAAATCTCTGAATTCAGAAACTCTAGAACTCTAAAACTTACAAAATTTTTATTTAGCTTAATTGTACCTAGCTATGCATTTCTTATTCCTGATGATCTCTTCTCAGTAGTTTGACAGTTCTGCTCCTTACCATTTAGGGTCTGTTGAGGTAATCCTTTTGCAAATACAATTTTTTTTTTTTTTGTGGTTTTGTTGTGGAATCTTGCATTGTATTTCATGTATTCCTTTGCACTGTATTACATATTGGAAGTATTTAGGGCTCTCTTTTGTGTCCAAGGGGACGGTAAACTGTTTAGAAGGAGTGGAAAAATATCTTTCTAGGGATTTTTTGAAGCTATTTTCCAAAAGGCACTTCAGTAGGGAAGAGTAGAACGTGGTTATATCCCATCCTAGTGGTCCCAGGTGTGAGAGAATGACTCTTGATGGATATTGGTTATGTGACACTGCTCCTAACTCAAGCTTCTGCTTACGTGAGTCTGGACACGTGTAGAGCAGCATGCAAGCCAGTAAACTGGGAGCTTCCAGTCACTGGACTGAAATATAACACAAATCTTCTTCATTTGAATGTCATTTTGTCTTACTTACCCTTCCCTGCATAATAAGGCAATGCTTTTTGTTAATAGCTACATGTGCCAATTTTTTCTAAGTTGATCCATTTAATCCAGTGCTTAGTGTACATACAGTGTGGCCTTCTTACCCCTGTTGAGTAAACTGAACAGCAGCTAAGGGTCCTGGAAGTTGGAAGATGAACATTTCTGTCTTTCCTGAAAGTTCTCTTCCTGGAATGATTCCCCAGATCAGTTAGACTTCTGCAAAGACTTGTTTTGTAAATAGCAAAGAAACTAGCTTTCTAATTTTTGAGGGAGTAACTCTTCTATGGACATTGATTTTTACACTCACTTTGTTGTTGTTGTTTAATACCTGCATCTCAGTGAAAAGTATGAGCCCCTCACCTGAAAAAGAGAACCAATGTTTAATTGGATCTGTAACTGTTCAAGAGTAGGATTATACTCTACACGATCTGTAGAAGAAAGAGCAAACCAGACTACCAGGTTTATATCAAAATAGTTCATGGAATCTCTAGTTTTATTTCTAGAGTAAAGAAAATTGCCTTTTTTAATTAAAAATAAATTTTAAAAAGCTCTAATCTCTGATTCTTCTACCATGAATTATATGAAATATATAACTTCATGTTCTAAGCACATTAATTCTTTTCAGTTCCTTTTGTGTTTGTGGTTGTTCATCTTTTACACTTTCATTTGATTAATGTCATTTGCTCAAGCAGTGTACTAAGCTTACAGTTCAAATTACTCAGGGTTCTTCACATTGCTTTAAATTTTTATTACTAATATGAAACAAAGCTTCTTTATTCTTAAAAAATATATATTTTAAAACTAATAATTTGACTTATTTAATTAAATATTTTAGTTTACTCACCACCACTGCAACATTTTGCAATATATATATGCTATGTCATGGAATGATGAAAGCAGCATAATAATAGAATTGTGGAGGGCATATTGTGCTATCCCTGGGTTCAGTAGCAATAATGATAGGAAAAGTTTGCTGTGAATATTGCTATTTTGAAATTATATTGCTAAAAAAGAAAAGACCTTATTACTTACGTTTACCATAAACATGAGTAATATGGGGGTTCTATTCCAGATAATCAGTTTGTAAAGTAATAGCAAAGTAGGAAATATAACAAAACCATTTTTAATAAATGTTAATGCAGAATACTTGGTTACTTATTGTTATCATATTGTCTGTCTTTCACAAACACAAAAAAAAATTAATATAAAAAATAATCTTGTCCTTTCACATTATACAATTGAGGTGTAAATGAAACTTGATTGGATGGTAACTTGTCTGCATTTATCTCTTAAAAATCTCTTAATCATAAAAATCTAAATTAGTAGAAGTGGTGTTGGTTTGACAAAATCAAGGTTGTTTTATAAAGTGTGCTTACATCATTCCCTACAGACATTTACTTGTGTGACTTCATTACTGTTGTTATATATTTCTTGATAATAACATTATGAAATGTCAGAGAATGCTGTGACCAAAACTACTCTGATTTAGTTTGGTACTCATACTTAACTTAAGTGTACAGGACACCACATCTTCCCTTAAAATCTCCAGATCTCTGCAATGCACAGGCAGATTACAAAATAATATATTAAGGCTTATTCTTGTATTGGATGGGGGGGTTGTGTGTGTGTGTGTGTGTTTGTTTTTGTGTTTGAGGATCGTTTTACTAATGTGACTTATGAAGTATTATTTATTAAAAAACAAACCAAAACAAAATTCTTTCTGGGTGTTGACTGTACAGGTATGTGTACCAGAGTAATGGGTAGTTTCAGAATGCACAATGTACTACATATGTGCATTGGCAAAAAAAGAATGCAAATTAATGCCAGTTGAAATGTATAAGAAAGTAATAGTAAACAGCAAAATAAATAGCTGTTAAGTAAAATTGTCAGCAAATCAACTTGCTAACATTTAACTTTCTAGAAATTCTGAAATTCCATGAAAGATTCCATGATCTGCTCTGCATTCTCTAGATAGAAAGTGGATGATTTATGCACATTTCAACAGCATTGACTGCTACATGTGGGTGTTTTTTTTGTATTTCTGGTGAAATATATTGTTCTTCTTATTACTGGCACATGGTGTTGCATGCTTAGTTAATTACACTTCTAAAAATATTAATAAACTAAAAATATAATTGAATTTTATTTTCAGAAGCTAGATTTTTCCAGCTCATCAGAAGGAAGTACAGTTAATTTAGCTGTCTTTGGAGACGAAAAAAGTGAAACTGAACCAGAAAAAGAATCAGAACTACAGGCATGCTTTACAGAAGGTATGAAAATAAAATTTGGGCCTAGCAATTACATTTTGCTTGTTTGCAATGAACATTGGCTTGTTGCAGGAAGCTTGTTGTTCAAGGAAGCTATTTGCTACAGCAGTCCTGGATCCCAATTCATCAAGTCTTAGAGTATGGTTAATTTTGCCTGTTGTAGATAGCAATCCTGCCATCTATGGAGTACTGTTTGTTAAAGCAAAGTTCAATATGTGTGTATATGATCATTAATAATATTTTAAAATAATCGCTGGGCACAAATCTATAAACATATTCTCAGAAGAAAGTAATTCTGTTGATTTAAATTACTTTGTCAGGGTGAAATCTGTGAGATCAAGCCCTACACTAGGCTCACTTCACTGAGAAATTTAAAATGGAGTCATGTGATTATTTATTGTCACCTCCTAGTGCTAGAAAGCAATCCAGTGGGTGATTCAGATCATCCACTGTCATTCAATGGAAAGTTTGTCTCAAACAACAAACTTATTTTGTTGACATTACCCTATTAATGGGGGGAGAGGGTGTATAAATACACTGTGGGTTAAAACAGGCTGATGAGATCCTATGTGTCTTTTAAAGTAAAGAAGTCCTAACAGCATACTTGCATGTCCTTAAATGTTTTGATTTATTTTAGTTTTGTATCGTTATATCTTCTAGGGGACTGCTGGAATTTACTATATAGGAAAGAATTTCTGGGTTTTTTTGGTATTACAGATCTTTATTTCATTTTAAATTGTGAGTAAAATAATTCAGAACAAAATATGGCCCAGGAATAACTCCTCTATCCTGTCCATGATTTTTAGTTTACCATTTTGCAGACATCATTGATTTAGGCTAGGACTTTTGTCCTTTGAATTATTATTTTACTGGTCTTTGTAAAACCAAAATTGTTTTTCAATGTGGGGCTGTATTGATTATATCAAGTTCTTGATTAAAAAAAAAATCAACAAACAAATCTACCTTTCTCAAGTGATTTGACAATATATTACAATTCTTCCTTTTCCTTGTATTGTGTGATACCAATTCATTCTTGGGCATAAGATTCATTTTTTCATAATGTAAATGTTTTGAGTGGTTGAAGGTAAGGTGGTTCATGTTCTTCACAGTGGTAGCTGTTTTATCTGATGTGATGAAATATAGTGTAACTTATTTGTAACATATGAACATAATGACAAGAGGAAAACCAGCATGCCTTTGGACCCATTAAAGTCATGTCAACTTGGCTTTGTTTCTATGTGATTGGTAATTTTTAAAGAATTAAGGAGGCTGCTCTTGGCAAGGCAGATACTGAGGTTCATTGCTAACATTGCCTTGAGGCACCATAATAAAGTAGGGAGCTCTCCAGTGTGAGGCAAATTTCTGTGGACAGTTGCCACAAATCTGTATCACACTGGAAAAGCTCTCATAATCTCCTGTTAAAACATTTGTTTATGTAAAGAGGTCAGCCCTTGGAGCATCAGTTGGTCGTCAGTATAATAAAAATAATATTTATGCCTGATTTATTGAAACCTTTTCTAAAAGGCAAAAGTTCTTTAAAAAGAAGAAGCTTCTGCATTCTTAAGTTCATGTGACAGTTGTCACATATGCTCTTTGTTTCTACTCCCTGACAATTTGCATGTTTTTAAATTATTTGTATATAAACTGAATAGGATGTATTTTTAAATGTGTTTGTAAATGAAAAGTAGCTCAATTAGATTATTGTCTTTACTATAAGCTTGATGTAGCATCAGAGTAGAGAAAAAAATTGTGTACACTCAATTTTTCCTACATCCAAAATATTGGGTGGAAAAGGTAAGTAGCATAAGTAGCATGAAGTAGCTTGAACTTCATGAAACAGGAGCCAGCTAAGTATGATTTGATTTTTCAGGATAATGAGAATTCTACCACATACCAGTTTCTTAATTTTTGTGCTATTAGGCTGTGTACAGAAGTTTAAATGCTGTAAAGGCAGTAGGGAGAGCACAAAAGGAAGAATCTGGTGGAACCTTCGAAAAACCTGTTACAACATAGTAGAGCACAACTGGTTTGAATCATTCATTGTCTTCATGATTCTTCTCAGCAGTGGTGCTCTGGTAAGTAGAGCTTGCACCCATAGAAACAGTACCTATAATAATGTTTTGTCAAAGTTAGCATTATAACACAGGTGTATTCATTAGGTTGTCTTTGGAGAGAACTTGGAACTAAATTCACAGAATATTTTGAGTATTACATGTAATTCACATCACATTAAAATTTTGATGAATGTAAGATGATGTGTGTGTTTGTGAAAGGATTACACTAAAAGTCTTGTTTAAGAAATTATAAAAACATGAAAAAGGAAATGTATGCATGAAACAATTACCCTACTTCAAATGAAAATTGTCCCCAAAAGTAGATACTGAATTCATCATGTTCTTAGTTAATTTTTTGCTAGTTTTAGTTTCAGTATTTCTGGACTGTTACATAGGAATTTCTGAATTTCTTTATACTATTTTTAGTGACATTTAGTGCTTTACATACTTGGGTTCATTTTGGTTGCTGATCGACATAGGATTTGCTGTATATTGTCTTGGTCTCTGCTCCAGCCCCTAAAGCACCATGTACTCCCCTTCCTTCTTCTCTGACCTTGGTGTTTGCAGGGTAGTTTGTCTCACCTTTTCCCTTCAGTGCTCACAGTGCCATGCACTGTTTTGCCCTTTCTTAAATATGTTTTCCCAGAGGCACCATCAGCTCCATTGTTGTGCTCGGCTGGACCCTGTGTGGGACCAGCGGTGGAGCTGGAACACAGCAGCCCCTGGTCTCTTCTCACAGTGGCTGCTTCTATAGCCTCCCACTGCTGAAACCTTGCCAGCAGCACCTAAGACTGAAGTTCACCAGACATCAGCAACATAATATCTGGTCTCTTTGTTATTTGAAGTTGATGTAATACTGAGACTACCTTCTGACAGACCCTGGCTGGGCTTTTCAGGGTGAAAAATTATAACTCTGTGTTGAGTATTGTCGCCCTGATTTCTTCAGTTTTCTGATATGCTTTACAGCTTGATGTTTTTCATAGTTCATAGTTCTTTCTCACACATGGGTGTTATAATTAGAAGCGTGTTTATGCTAAGACGAAGTTGTTCACAAACTTTCTCTTAGTGTGAAAAACAACTGATGGGCAGTTGTCTTGGCCAATGGGATGGGAGAGGTGTCCAACTTCTCCTCCTATCCCTGGTCTGTGTAGAAATACTATAAATATGGAGTCAGTTGTTGTAATAAAGAGTTTCATACCTTTTCACCAGACACTGTCTGTGTGTGTCATTGTGTGTCCAACAGTGACAGACTATTATTGAAATTTCTAAAAATCTTTTTGGCAAACTCAGACTTTATATTGTAATTCCATTTTCAGACAATAATAAAATCTAAAATATAGAAAGAATGCAATTGTAATTTCTGTTATTTTGGTTTTTCAAGGTAAAACATCTAGAGTTGAAAGTGATTTTACTTTGCTGTTTTCATTTAGTTCTGCTTTAATTTGTAACTTTCAAAGACTTTTCAATATCTGACTTACATGTAACCCATTCTTCACAGGCTTTTGAAGATATATATATTGAACAGCGTAAGACTATAAAAATCCTGCTGGACTATGCTGATAAAATCTTTACTTACATCTTTATTCTGGAAATGGTGTTAAAATGGGTGGCCTATGGTTTCCAGACTTACTTCACTAATGCTTGGTGCTGGCTGGACTTTCTCATTGTCGATGTAGGTACTATGATTTCTGAGTAGCCTGTTTCTGTTGTTTAGGCAGGTTGTTTTATGTAACTTCGATCTGATAGAGATATATGCAGTGAATAATATAACTTTGGTTTAAAGGAACAGAAAGTGACATACTGAGGAATAAGATCCTGCTGCAATTATCCAGTGTGTAACTAAATCTGCCTTTGTGTTGTCACTGACACCGTGTGTTCTGTGTTTTACTGTGTGGGGTCCCAGCTGGTGAAGGAGCACTATTTAGTGATTTGACTTCAGTCTGCTGGATGTGACAATAGAGAGTGAGGCAGACACAGACACTAGAAAAGAAAGGGAAATTTAAGTGAGCACATGGGGTAGGGCATTTCATTCTGGGCTTAATGAGGCACTGACAAAGAACTGCAAGGGAGAATTTTTTTTCAACAATAACATTAAAAACTAGTGTTGGTATTGCACTCCAGAGAAACTCAATTACTGATGTTGTGTGATATGTTTGTTTAAAGGAGTTCTTTCTTTTTGCGAAGATTGGAGTAGAAATTCAACAAATGGACAAAAGAAAACTCTTTTGGTTGGATGGTATCTTGAATCTAGGACAGAATTTTTTTCCCCTACAAGTAGAATTGAAACTTTACTAATGCTCATTTCAAAGTAAATTTTTTGGAGGGAAAGGCACAAGTGGTGTTGTCTTCCTCATTTAACTGTGCCTCTCTTTTCAGTGAATCCCCATTCTTAGCAAATGGACAAACTCAGTGGCATGAGAAAACATGTGATATGTCTCTTCTGGGATGTGCAGTTTCCTGCCTTTTGCTTTCATGGCCTCTCCCTTTCTTCTGTTGTGAATTCCTGGTTTATACTTACACCAAGTATAAAGACAACGTATTCCCAGAACAGATGTACTGATCTGTAAGAAACTTAGCAAGTATAAGGGTCCTCCCCCAAGATTAAATTTTCCAAAACAAGATAACCTCAGCACATGAAAGGAAAAAAAGTTAGGACTGTCTTTGAGTAAGGCTGAGTATATAATAATACATAATTTTTGTATATTTGCCTTCTTTGTGGATGCTATGGCATTCTGATTTTTCTTTATTATAACCTAAGTGTTAAAAGAAAAATTATGACCATTTTATAATGGAAAATCAGCAGCAATCATCTAGATAGATTCTGTCACTTTTGCATAAATTGTTGATACCATGTTTTAGACTCTTTTCATATTATGGATAACCAGACAATATGTTTCCAGAACCTTGTGATACTTAAATTTGGAAATTTTTTCCATTACAATGGTCATTGGTAAAAAAAAGAAAATTAAACATAAATAAATAAATCTATTACTATTTATGAAATATTCAGAATTAGTGTCTCTGTACAAGCCTCCATTGGGAAAAGTTGATCTTTAATTGAGTTTTAAGATCAATTCTTCTGATTAGACATATCATACATCCATGTGGAGAGCTATGGGCTCTTCATTTTTTCAGCAATTTCAATGCTTTCATATAGCCATCTTAATCTTTTGTTTAGAGTGTCTGCATTTTGTGGCCCTCTAGCAGCAGATAATTTCATGTTGGTGAGCACCATCTGAGGTTTTAAATTAGCTTTAACCTCAAGGTTAGTTTAGAGAGCTCAGGCTGTTCTGAATGGAGCTTACTTAGCAATCAGTTTGCAGTGTGTGACCTCCTGGATTGTAAACCTCTTTCTTCACACCTCTAAAGTAGTGGTGGTCTGCTTAGCTTTTTCTGGCATTATTGGCAGCCTTACTTGTTATTGTTTTTAGTCAGTAGCAAGCAATTTTGATTCTTTCTCCTCCTGCTGCCATTTTCCCTGCTGGTTTGGCATGCGGGTGCTGCCCTCAACTGCTTAAATAGATCTTTGGTTTATCTTTCTGTCCTATGCCTTAATCTAGCTAAGCATTGAGCAAATTTGCCATACCAGTACCAGTCAAGTTAAATTATGACCGTGAGACATTTTACAGAATCTTTTCAGGCAAACTGTTCTGTACCTATCAGCCTAAACTCCCCAGCTGTTCCTGTAAGGGAAAGAACTTATAGTATACAGACAGAAGTTCTTACCCATTGTGATGTTTACAGTTATTTCAGAAACAGATAATAAGCCCTGAAATAAGTAAAAACACTCGTTTGGCTCAGCTTTCCACATGTAAGTACAAATGGTATCACAGACAAGAGCAAAGATGGGATTGTATAGTGTTTGGCAGCTTGCTTGAGCTACCCTTAGAGGAAAGAAATCTGCAGAAATTTCCTCGTGTAAACACAATAGGAGACAGCCCTGGAGTGGGAGGCTCAGTGAGGACACAAGCCATTGACTTTCACTGGAAAACAGCAGGAAAATCAGCTTTTGAGCTGTTAATCCAGCTGTACTGAAGATTTCAAAAATTCTTGTGGATTAAACCCTTTCTTCCACAGAAGTAGTAATGTTAAAAGAGGAACTCTCAAGCCACAGTAATTGTCCAAAATAGAAACAATTTTAAAAATCCAAAAGAAGATTTTTCCAGCTTACGATAAGAGTGTGTTTTTCTGCAATTGTACTACTTGGTAGTTACAAGAGCAGAAAGTTGAAATGAGGCTGAAGTTGAGTTTCTGTCTCACGTGCATCATTGCAGGTATTTTGTAATATTTACCCTTCTTTTTTTGCAATATACCTTTTGAATTTTCTAATTTTCTAATGTTATATTTAGCATTTCTATATGTAGAAGTCAGTTTATGGCTGGTATCACAGGTTGTCCAAACTACAATCAAGCACATGGCAGGAGAGGAATTTTTTTTTTTTAAATAAAAATGCTCATACACACATATTCACAGATATTATTGTGAATTAAGGTATGTTTTTGTTCAAACGGTTCTGAAATTTACATGCGGTATAAGACTACATTTTTTCCTTTTTTCCCTTTTTTTTCTTTTTTTCCTTTTTTTTTCTTCTTTTTCTTTTTTAATTTATTTTCACTGAAAGATTAGGGACCTTGTGAATTTTTTTCCCAGTATCCAGATAACAATTTTACAATTTACAATTAACAATTTTCTATTTTAAAGCTACTTAAAAAGAAAAGTACTTTTGTTTTGTTTTGTCTCCTCCAGGTCTCGTTGGTCAGCTTAGTAGCTACTGCCCTCGGTTTCTCAGAATTTGGTGCAATTAAATCCCTCCGAACATTAAGAGCTTTGAGACCTCTAAGAGCTTTGTCACGCTTTGAAGGCATGAGGGTAAGGAAAAAAAGGAAATAATGATTCGAATAAATCCTTAAAAATATGCCAAATCATAAAATCATGGAAGAACGCTAATTGCATGTCTCTTAGCAAGGCCAACAGTAGCGTGTTCGGTGATATGACATGCATTACTCCTTTTCTATTTGCATTACTTCAGTGTAATGTAATTTTTTACGTTAAAGCATCTTCTAGATTTAAAAATAAATAACCCTTGTGTTGTCTTTTAATTTTTTTTTTCTGTGTTTATTGACTAGGTGGTTGTGAATGCTCTTACTGGAGCAATCCCATCCATTATGAACGTACTTCTGGTTTGCCTTACATTCTGGCTGATTTTCAGCATTATGGGAGTAAATTTGTTTGCTGGCAAGTTCTATTACTGTGTTAACATCACAAATGGTAAGATGTTCACACCACAGGAAGTCAGTAATAAAACTATGTGTGAAAATATGAACAGAACTACTGGAGGTGTTCGGTGGAAAAATGTGAAAGTAAATTTTGATAATGTTGCAATTGGTTATCTTTCTCTGCTTCAAGTGGTAAGTGCACAAATTTTCCAGCTTTAATTTTAGTAGCAATGTCATTTAATTCCATAATTTTCAATGTTATTTTAAAATAAATAAATTGATATGGACTTGACTTTAAAAATTTGTTCTATAGAGCTAATTAGTGTTGCTTATGGTAAAAATGTGATACATTCTCTGGCCATTTTGGGAGAGGAGGAATATCTAATATTTACCTGATGGAAATAAAGTTGCTTGGCACCCAAATGCTAGTACCTTTTCAAGTGCCACAGAAATACAGCATGTTGTTAAAATATCTTGTTAAAAACTGCAGCTAGGTTTAATTTTCTTTTATTTTTTTATATGTTAAGGCATAGGGACTAATATTTTTACCATGGTTTACATAGATATGTTCTAGGACTTCTATAATCTTCAAACAAGAAAAGAGTGCTAGATTTCTAGGCATGAGCCTTTTTTAGAGAAAATGTCTGTAAACTGCCAATAAGATAAACATATATTCATAATCAGGTTCATCTGACAAACTACTTCTGGGAAATTATTTGTACTCATAAGCAATTGGCAATTATTCCGTCTTTAAAAATTTCCAACTGGTAGAGTTATTAGTGAGTATTGTGCTAGCAGGCTACTATCTGATGGCTTCAGGGGGTAATAGCTATTGCTAAACAGCACTGGGCAATTGCATAAATTACCAGCTTGGAGAGTGGCACTGCTTTAGCATTTGTAGCATGTCTTGCACCCACAGTTCACCCATGTAATGATTGCAACAAAGATATCATTCACACCTTTCATGCCCTCTATATCATAACTCACCAGAGTAAGTTTGATGAAGGCCCTCTAGAGGGATGGCTGTGTCAAAAGCCTTACAGTCAGTGGCTTAGTGTCCAAGAGCACACCAGTTCAAGGATTTGCTCTAGGACCAGTACTGTCTAACAGCTCCATCAATGACATCAATGATGAAATTGAGTGCACCCTCAACAGTTTGCAGATGACACCAAGCTGAGCTTTGATAGGCTTCGAGGGGATGCCAGCCTGAGGGACCTCAGCCAGCTGAAGATTGAACTCCATGAACATCACGCAGTTCAAGGCCACATGCACGGCTCTGCACCTGCTTCAGGACAATCCCCAGTATCAGTGGTGACATTATTCAAAAAAAATGAAAAATTTGTCATGAGCTGGCAATGTGCTCTTGCATGTAATTGCACAGGGTTAGACTGCAAAGTCAATCATATCCTAGGCTGGCCAACAGATAGAGAGGCGATTCTCTCTATATGCTCCATTCTCATGAGACCTCACCAGAACAATAAAATATAGATCTCTTAGAGGTCCAGAAGACAGCCAAGAAAATGATCAGAGGACTGGAACAACTTTCCTTTGAAGAAAGGCTGTGACAGTTGGGTTTGTTCACCCTGGAGAAGAGAAGGCTTCAGGGAGACTTTATGGTGACCTTTCAACGTTTAAAGAGGGCTTATAAGAAAGGCTGAGGGAAAGCTTTTCCCAGGGCCTGTAGTGACAAGACAAATGGCAATGGTTTTTAATTGATAGAAAGTCTATTGGATATAAGGAAGATATACTTATTGGTTTAGTGATAATGCATTGAGACATTCAACTTGCCCAGAGAATGTGGATGGCCCATCACTGGAAGTTTTTGATGTAGTGAAAGATATCCCTGCCCATGGCAGAGGGTTTATACCAGATAATTTCTGAAGGTCACTTGCAAGCCAAGCCATTCTATGATTCTGTTATTTTCTTTAGATTTCTTGGGACAACTTACCTTTTAGAATTTCTTCAAGGACTATTTCCTTGTTCTGCCTCAACAATGCCAACAGATGGTGGCTGATTGTTTTTTTCCTAGAGAAGTCCTCCAGTTTTTTGGTAGTCAGAAAGTTAGAATTTAAAGTCCTATTACAACACCTTGAGGAAAACCAAGCAGTGTTTGGGAACAGCTGATGTTGGCATCATGTGCTGCACTCAGGGCAAAGCAATGGTGCAGTTGGGAAAGGTTCCATCAAAAATGGGATTACAGGGGAGCCAGAGAGCTGGGATGTGCAGGGGAGGTCTCTGAGGAAAAGTAGTGGATCCAGGCTGGGTGCTGAGTCTGGAGGGTGCACAGAGCTGCATGTGGCCCACTGTGACCCCCATGGCACGTCATGGTGGTGGCTCCCCATGGTCCCATATGGCCTCCCATGGATACTGTGGCACACTGTGGCACACACAGGAGGGATGAATGAGCTACTGAGTCCTTGGGCAGCTTCACTCAGTCTCTTTGTGGAGCTCCTTGTTTGCAATGGAGTGGCCCATGCCATCCCAGTGCAGGTGGACAGGGTGATCAGGTAGGTTCCCTGTATCCTGACAGCAGGGACTTGGCTTTACTGGGGTGCCAAATAGCACAGTGCCTTTCCTGTTAAGGTAACGCTGTACAGATGGCAACCAGCACATCACATTTCCCTGGGAGATAAATTGCTCTCTCTCTGGTATGGTGATACTGATTGCAGCTCATCTCACAGAGTTTATATGAATTCCCATGCAGATTAGAATTTATTCAGTGTTTTAAAAATTAGGAGGAAGTACTCCACAGTAATGAACTTCCTGTGTGTGCTTCACTTGTAACTCACCAGACTTTTAATATTCTCTTTATTGTTATGAATACAAATACATTGCAGAAGACACTGTGTTATTTAGAATGTTTTCAGAACTGAAGCTTTGATAGAAAATATTAACAAATTTTGTTTTTAGGCAACATTTAAAGGATGGATGGAGATTATGTACGCTGCAGTTGATTCTACAGAAGTGAGTGCAATATAAAATCTACTGAGTAAAAAACAAAATTTACTGAGGGAAAATAAATGTAAGATTGATGTAATGCTTTTTGAATGACAGCTGAAATTAACTAAAATAGAAAAAATTAAATGTAAACCCCTGATGAATTTTCTATATAAGTTTATGCCCACAAAGTGCTCACATTTTTGAGGTAAAAATAATTATAGCTGTATTACTATATAAATTATTACTAATATAATAATTCTTCTGTAAAAATCCAAATTAATGAGATGTGGTTTTCTATTAATTTATATCTGAGATTTTACAGATCAGGAAATAAGTTCTTCCTGTGTCTTCAAAATTAACCCAAATAGTCAAGAGGCATCACTGAAAAAGCTAACCCAGAGCTGCAGACTGTGATGATCTCAAAAACCAAATTTGCTAAATTTTGCCTAATTTTCTTTTAATCTTGATATTTGTTTGCATTTCTCCTCAATCTAGCTCTTGATTTGCATATAGTCTATAGGAACTGAATTGCTTTTGAGATTTGCACATTTCTGTCAGATTTAGTAGGACCTACGTGAATGTCAGATACCATCAAAGAGAATAGACAGAGAGGGAAGGAATGGCACATCCTGCAATGTGTGCAATTACAGAAACCTGTACTAAATTTGCAAGATAAGTATAAGGCAAATGTAGTGTATGCTTCAAAAGAGTTGGGTTTAACCCCTGTCCATCTGGATGCAACTTCTCTCCCTGCTTGGGAAGCTTTGATTTGTCTTAATGGTTATTTGTGATGCTTTGCTGTTTTTCTATGTTACATAGGTAGGGAAACAGCCCAAGTATGAAGAAAACCTTTACATGTATATGTACTTTGTGGCCTTTATTGTCTTTGGATCGTTTTTCACCCTAAACTTATTCATTGGTGTCATCATAGACAACTTCAACCAACAGAAAAAGAAGATAAGTACCACATGTTTCATTTTCACAATACTTCATTGTTACTGAGCATTCAGCAAATGTATGCAAGGATAAATAAGAGTTTTCTGAAATTTCTCATAGTAATAGAAAGAATAAAAGAAAGCAGATTTTTGTTTATTCAAAATAATGAAGTAACAGCCTTTTCTTTTTAAGGCATTTAAAGTAATTTAAACTTATATTGAGTGTCTGAGTGTTCTCCACATCCCTGTCCAGCCCAATGATATGTTGTCTATCAGAAAGTTATGTCTTTGTTTTTTTTAATCTTACTGTGCTGTGACCAAGCGATGTGAAAGTGCATATGACTCAAGCAAATAAAAGGCACGAGAGGATATGCAAAACTATAAATGTCAAAATTGATAAAGATTTAGCAGTGTTGTGAAAGCCTCCATTACAAAGACTGATATAGATGAGTTGAATGCTAAAAATACTGCAATGTATTGTAAGATTAGAGAGTGTTGAGAAACTGTCTCGAGAAAAAGAAAATTGGTATCATTTGAAAATATGTAGATTTTATTTTCAACTTAAGCTGCTTCTGTTATTTAAATGAGCACAGGATTGTGTGAAGAACTCTAGGAACATTTAAATAGATGAAAATGCAGGCTATGGTGGAAAATTAAATAGTACTTGTTATTTAAACCATAAATGGTGGCATTGTTGTCCTTCACGATATTAACACCTTCCTTGGAGTAAACTTCAGGGGCATCCAGTACTTGGCAGGAGGGTAGATGCATTTCTCATCCTTGGAGAGCAAGGCTAAAGTTATATACAATATTATTGGCATTTTTGGCAGTCAATATGTAACAAGTTGACCTTAGTCAGTCAGTAGTAGTGAGGTAATTATAAATTTTATCAAGTTCACTTGGCAGACACTGTCTACTGGCATCATCACAACCCAGAATGCAGATAAGGGTTCCTGCTAAAAGACTTTTTCTGGCAGTGTGGTATACAGCCCCTGTACATTTGGAGCTGTTGTAAGTCAAGAAAGTGAAATACTGCACATGCAATTAGGCTGGGGAAAATCCTATCTGTATGGTTTTTTGAGTTTTATGTGACAAATTAGCAAGTGTTATCTGTCTGTCTTCTGAATTTATAGGTGTACCTGTGTTCCTAGAAACGTGCAAATCACACAGTTCATGGCTACCCAGCAGTATTTTTCTTGTCTTTGTTCTTTCTTAATATCACTGATATTTGGGAATGTTGGGATCCGAATGGGAAGACACCTCATGTTGCAATCAACTATCTCTGTAGTTAAACTGTGCTTTTCTGTGGTTCCTGTGTGCATCCTACTTTCATTATATTAGTTCCACGAGGGAGGCAATGTTCTACCGTCAGTTTCCTAACTGGTCCTTAAGGATATCTTGCCCTGAGGCCTATATTCTCCCTAGGGACAGTACCCTGAGACAAGGATCACTTGCTCACTCATGAGCTCACTCATTACATCAGTGAGACAGCAGAAGAAATCCCCAACCCAAGCCCACTTTCTTTTATGGCTTTTTTTTTTTCCACTGAGTGAAATCTTCTAACAGTCACAGCACATTTCCACCATAATTATCAAATTAACTTCTTGCTTTTCTTTCAAAGAAGTTAATTTTACTTGAATATTTGATTTATGAGGAGAGTTTGTTAAAGACAGTCTCTTTTGTCTTCCAAATCTTCATGTCAATATGTAGCCACAGCTGAAAGTCAAAACACACCTTTGGTCAGACTTCGGTCTGTCTCTTAGAGACAGACTTTGTCTCTAAGATTGTCACTACATTTGACAGATTCACAGAACAAAGGTGGGACAAAGTCACAGAATCACCCCTGACTCTGAAGTTCATTTCCAAATGCCACTGCTTTGATATCATGCATACTTGGAATGTAATTACAAGCAAATGCATGAAAGGAAAAAAACAAGTTGCTTGTCAGTATAAATTGTATTTCTGATAAGGGTTTCCAATAGTGTATTACACCAGTCTAGAAATCCTTTTATTCAGACAAGAAACCCCAGACTAAACTCATGCTTCTGATGATCTGGGTACAGTGTAGGGGAATGATCAAGCTTCGTATACACTGTTTGTATATCATCTGAACTGAGATACCTTACTCAAATGGTAAAATGCACATCTTGAAAAGTAAAATTAGTAATTTCTTTCTCCTTGTACATTTTACCTGAAGGATTATCTGCTCACATTGTATCATTGTACCTTTGAAGTGTTTTTATTTCTGGTAGATTGATTTACAATGTGGAATTTAGGATGCTAGATTTATAAGTGTCTGTGAAATGTATATTTCACAAGGTTTTTGGATTTTTAAAGTTACTTAACTGAATTAATCAGGTATGTATTTTTTTATTTTTATAAGAAATAGATAAAAGTTCTGGAGATTTTCTTTGTTCATTAATTTCTTTCATTTTTCCTTCAAGATTCATCAGATATTTTAACAATCTTTGAAATAATTATTTGATTTTGGTAACAATATGTAAGGATGAATGAAGGGTTCATTAAAAACATGTTCTGTAATGCTGTGAATGAATGGATGTAAAGGCTTGGCTGTAATCAGATTTGGGGTTTCTTTTATTAATTTACCTTGGAGGTCAAGACATCTTCATGACAGAAGAACAAAAGAAATACTACAATGCAATGAAAAAGCTGGGATCCAAGAAACCACAAAAACCTATACCTCGGCCAGTGGTAAGAATAGTGCTATTCTTATGTCATCTGTATCAGGGGAGAAATGGCAGCAGTACATTAATTATAATAAAATTTCTCATTTAACTCTAAAATGGTTTCAGCCTTATTAAAATTATCCCTTCATTCTGAATTGAAATATACATGTATCTGTTCTGCAGGAAAAATCTCTAATATTTGTTATGCCTGATGAAGCAGAGAATCAAAGAATGTGAAGAAATACAGTCTTGTTGGGTTTTGAGGGGAAAACTTTGAACTGGCATATAAGTTACTGGAAAATAGTTTTCTGAGATTTTTGAGCCTTTTGCCTGGCTGTGTATTTTGGGAGAGGAAGAATGAAATGGGAGGGAGGAAACAGACTTTTATTGCATAAAAATACTATAACCTTTTCTTTTTTCTCCCCTCAGAACAAATTGCAAGGTCTGATCTTTGATATTGTAACATTGCAAGTATTTGACATCACTATTATGGTTTTAATCTGTCTGAACATGGTCACAATGATGATAGAAACAGATGGCCAGACTGAACTGATGCAAAATATTTTATATTGGATTAACTTGGTCTTTGTTGTCCTTTTCACTGCTGAATGTGTCCTCAAAGTAATTTCACTCCGTTATTATTACTTCACCATTGGCTGGAATATTTTTGATTTTGTGGTTGTTATTCTTTCAATAATAGGTAAGAAATTCTTATTTTCAAAATGAAATATATAGTAATATGTGTATTTAATGCCTTATCTCTGTCAAGCTGTTGCAAATTAGAGGAGTTATGTAATTTTCATTTCTCTTGATTATTTAGGAAATGCAATGAATACTTGAGAGTGCTAGCTTTCAGAATAATTCTATGTCAGTTGTAATACTTCTAGGTTTTGGGGTTATTTTCTAAAGGTGTGGGGAAAAAATTCTAAAATTATCCACAGGAGATAAAATTTATCTCCAATTGTGTTTTCCACTAATTCCACAACTAGAGCTGGGAGGGATGTTTATATTTTTTTGTGGAAAATGTAATCTGTGTTAAAAACTTACTCTCTTCATTTATTTTTATGTTTCACAGGTATGTTTCTAGCTGAGGTAATTGAAAAGTACTTTGTGTCACCCACTTTGTTCAGAGTTGTACGGCTTGCCAGAATCGGTCGCATCCTGCGCCTCATTAAAGGCGCTAAGGGAATCCGCACTCTGCTCTTTGCTTTGATGATGTCTCTTCCTGCTTTGTTCAACATTGGGCTGCTGCTCTTCCTGGTCATGTTCATCTACGCCATATTTGGCATGTCCAACTTTGCCTATGTCAAGAGGGAAGATGGGATTGATGACATGTTCAACTTTGAAACGTTTAGCAACAGCATGATCTGCCTGTTTCAGATCACCACGTCCGCTGGCTGGAATAGTTTGCTCAACCCAATCCTGAACAGTGGGGAACCAGACTGTGACCCTAACAAGGCTCATCCAGGGAGCTCTGTGAAAGGTGACTGTGGCAACCCTTCTGTTGGAGTTTTCTTCTTTGTCAGCTACAATATCATATCCTTTCTGGTAGTGGTGAACATGTACATTGCTGTGATTTTGGAGAATTTCAGTGTTGCTACTGAAGAAAGCGCTGAACCCTTGGGTGAGGATGATTTTGAGATGTTCTATGAGGTTTGGGAAAAATATGATCCCGATGCAACACAATTCATAGAATATAGCAAACTTTCTGATTTTGCAGCTTCTCTAAAGCCTCCTCTTAATATACCCAAACCTAACAAAGTCCAGCTTATTGCAATGGATCTACCTGTGGTGAGCGGTGACCGAATTCACTGCCTCGACATCTTGTTTGCTTTCACAAAGCGTGTTTTGGGGGAAAGTGGGGAGATGGACACCCTCAGAATACAGATGGAAGATCGGTTTATGGCAGCCAATCCCTCTAAAACTTCCTATGAACCAATTACAACCACACTGAAACGAAAGCAGGAAGAAATTTCTGCCACTGTTATTCAGCGTGCCTACAGACGTCATCTTCTAAGACAGTCAGTAAAGAAGCTTTCATTTATGTATCAGAAAGATGAGGGTGATCAGCTTATCAAAAAAGATACGATTGTTGGTAAGCTGAGTGAAAACTCGTCTCCAGAGAAAATTGACATGTGTGCATCCACCACAGCTCCACCTTCTTATGATAGTGTAACCAAACCAGAAAAAGAAAAATATGAAGATGACAAATCAGAAAAGGAAGAAAAAGGAAAAGACAGAAGAAGAAACAAAAAGTAAAAGGCAGACATTATCCATGATTAATGTTCTCAAGCTTGAAAAGATGATGTTTTTGTCAGTAGCACTCTTACTGGAGGATTTTGCCAAAATTCTAAGTTTTTACGTATTTACCCACTGCTGCAGTCAGTGCCTGTCTAAGATCCTTCAGTAGTACTCTTGGTCTGTAACAGGGAGACAAACTTAGAGAGCAATAGTTTTGATTATCAGCTGTTACTAATTGAGAGGAGACACAAAATGTCTGCTTGGACTCTAGGAACCCTTAATGGGTCCTAATAAGCCTTTACTTTTGTGGAATAAGTGTGTCCACTGTGTACATCTCATCTCCTATCTGTGTTCCATGTGTGTCAGATTTTTTTCATGATCTTTTTTGCTTTAATAACATACTGCTTTGTTAATTCTGCTGTGCTGAGAAAAGAAAATCTAAATACTGTTTATTTAGATAAACACTAAATAATACTTTTAGGTGCAGGGGAAGACAAATGTCAGGAATACATAATTATGGCATCATAATATGAACATAGTTCTTTTCAAGCCACTTCTAAATGCAAAAAAAACCCCAACAGGATTCCAGATGATTGAACCTCAGGATGTAGATCGAAGAAGCAGCAAACTATAAAAAAAACCAACAGAGTCCAGATAGAGAATTTTTCAGTAAATCAAACAAGCGAATAATTATCACAGGCAAGAGTTGGTAACTTAATCTTTTAAGTTTAATATATTTATTTTGATTACCTTTTAGTAGTTCTTAATTTATTATACTGTGCATTTCAGATACAGTGGTTTAAATAAATGATGATACGTAGTGCTCCTGTTTGGAAAATTGTGTAACTATGAAAAAAATTACTTTCAGAGTGCAAGATAGCTCATAATTCCTGAAACATTCAAACAATTCTTTTCACAGAAAAGCTACAAATGCCAAATCCTGCCTATAGGAAATTATATATTTTTTTAAAGTGGTATATTTTGACCCTGTAATATTGCGAGTAACTTCCATACTTTATTCCAAAGTCTGTTGCTGCACTTCTTATTTCTCTTGAATGTATCTCACTTAGGAAAATAATCAAAGCAATGAGTATAAGTTGATAGCAGAGTACCTTTGGGGGCAAATATTATCTTAATATATACCTCAGATTTCAATTTCCCTACTTTGGAAGGATGGATTGTAGAAACACAAAATATGTACATGAGAGAAGTTGTTGTGACACTCTCTTGGCAATTTAGTCAGGTTTCCACTGGGATGTAACCTTCTGTAGAGAGCTGAGATGACCAAAAAGATGTACTGAAATCAGCTTTGTCCTGCACTGGGGTTTAGATGAGTTTTTTTGCATTCAGGCTGACACTACACATGTAAGTAAAATACCCTCTGTTATTTAATGAGTTGTTTTACACAGTGGTACCTTTTTGAACCAAGAGACAATGACCTAATTACCGTATATGTGTCAGATATGTACCCTAGTAAGTTAGCTTACAACATTTCAATAGATACTATGATATATTCTGTGATACTTCAAATAATTGGAAGCTCTAACTGATGCATGCTTGCTGCTATTATCCTACAGCTGTTAAAGTTTAACATGGGAAGAGATGTGAGTGGTAAAAAGAAAAACTGTTTGACAAGACCATCATTCCTCGTACCAGTAAGCAATAGTTTGCTGCCATTAAAGATTTTATTTTGTGTGAATGTTGTAATCAGCAAATATGCAGTAAGGTACTGGACTATACAGGACAAATAGATGGCTTAAAATATGGGGCTAGAAGAAAATTATAATGTATATCTATTCTTTTTATTTTAAAAATTGTTTTATTTTATAACATTTTATATTTACGATAAGAAATTACACATATTTTCCTGTTGTTATTAATTTTTATTGCTGTCTTTGACACTTCAGTGTTCAGAAACCTAAGATACAACGTGTAATTGAAATTTTCTTCTAATTGCTTTAAACAGCTTTTAATAAGGAATAATTGAAAAATAGATGGACAGTACATTTTTTTTTCTGATCCATAGGTAGGTCTTTTTATGTGAAACAAGATAGAAGGCCCTTTTTTAATGTTATAATCCTGTCTGTTGATTTTCAGGGTAATCTTAGTCATAGGAACATTGCTTTTTCCCCAGAGTTAATCTCACACTGTCTGCTTTGTTCATAGTTGCACACTGCAGTAGAAACACTTTAAATATAATTTTTTATTCAAAAAAATCTTCCTTCATGAGGATGAATAGTGAACTTGTGCAATGGGCAGTGAAAAACTTTGCATTTCTTACAAAAGAACTAGAATATTGATGGGCTTCTGCTTTTGTAGAAATTATTGACTCATAGTGTATTGATGAACTGCATGCAGGAAATTGTTTTATCAAAAATAACTACATTGCAAACGACCCAAAAGAATAAAGATAACCTTTTTATGTAATTATTTTAGCCTTTGTCTTTTATTGTATGAAGTTTATAAAGATTAACAAGTAATGGTTGGTAAAATTAAGGGGGAGCCACTTCAGCAGTGAGATGGTTTAGACATCTAGATCACGTGTTGCTTCATGACTTAGATCGGTGTCAACTTGTCACCATCAAGATGAAACAAAATGCTGATGTTGTCCTGACCAGAGGAGTTTTTCTAGAATACAGGAAAAACCCCGCATTTCAACAGTGTGTCTTTTTGTCAAATTCTTGAGTTGCCCAGGAGGAGATCCAGTGATGTTCTCTCTTGGGCAAGTCCAATGAAGGATGGCTCCCGAGCTGGTCCTGTAGACACTGCTCGCGCTGGGATAGGGGACCTGGGATCTGTCACCAGAGTCACCCCCTGGGAGCAGAGCAGAGTTGCTCTAATCCCTTTCCCTCTGAGGAAGTCCATGCTTGCCAAGAGAAGGGAACAAGAGCTGTTAGAGGTTTTTGTGGCCATGTCACAGTTGTGGTCAAGCATCTGATGCCTTTGCCTTTGCCCAGGCTCTCGGGCGTGGTCCCTGGTGAGAGGTTGCTGCACACAGGTGGCAGGGTAAGGGACATGGTGTGTGCATTGGACCTGGGCATGGGGTAATTCATCCTTTTGTTCTTTTTTTTTTTGTGTTCTCATTTCTTTTGTGTAGAGTAGCTGCTGTATACTTGGGCCAATATAACTAACAGGACAAAAACACTGAACTACGCTGTGCTTTGATGGACAATGTGGATGTTTTTAGTAACTATACCTGATTTTAATTAGTATGCATGTTTTTTTCAATCCAGAAAATAGTGTTTTAATATCGTAGTTGCTAACAAGAGTTAAGTATTAATGTAATGATTTAAATACCTTTTAAAAAAATTGGTTATACTCTTAAATTACTGTTTAAAGAATAAAGTTAAGCCAATGCTGGATGAGTGTGTAGTTAACTTGAAATTCTATGTGGAATAAGCATAAAATATTTATGTAGTAATTTTTATACAAATTTGGTAGTTCACAAAAATATATAAGATCATTTAGAAAATCATTTTACCCCATAAAATTTCTCTTATTTTTAAAGTTATGACTATTGAACCAATCATCCAGCTGGAGTCACTCCATTTTTAGTGTCTCCCATGCAATATCTTAGACCTTTAAAAAAAAGTAATATATTTTTGGATTCCAAGTGTATATATTTGAATAAATTTGGATACTTCTATAGTTCTTTGAAATTATTCCAGTATACCTTGAAGGTAAAAAGCTTATGGGAGATACAGTTGACTTGCAGACTTCCTCCTTAACCTGCAGGTATAAAGTAAATCTGTGTTTTAGTTTTGATATAAGACAGTGGTTTCAGGTAGTGAGTCAGTCATATATCATCGAGCAAAATTCCTAGAGCAGTAGGACACTAAACTCGCTTATTGTCCCAGTTCACAGAGAAGGAAAAACATTAATAAGTTAAGCTCCCTTAAAATTGCCTAAGAAATGAGCTTTCTTTGCTCTCTCTTACTAACATTTGGAATGTAGGTGTATTTTACTTTGTGAAGGTGTCATCAAGCTGCAGCTCCCCTCCCCACCCAGCAAAAAAGCCCCAAATATAGCCCAAACCTCTATGGGAACATGAAAGTGGAATATTTCTGGGATTTCTCAAATCCTGGCCTGGCCCAGCCCTGTAACAAAACTCTGTTTCACTTCTAAGGAGAAGACTAGTCCTGCATCCATCACATGAAATCGCTTGTGAAGATGAAAGAGGGAGAAGCTAGCAGGGGGAATAGGTAGGATATTGCTCACTTGCTTGTTTTCATGAAGAGGCCTTGAATAGGTTCTGGGGCAGTCGGTGTTTTCAGGCAGGAATTTGCGTCGCTGAGGCGCCGGAGTTGGGGACGGTGGGAGCTTCTGTGGCTGCAGGAGCATCTCCCAGCCCTGGGGAGAGCAGGGCCTGGCAGGAACACACAGGTTTTGTGCTTGGTACAGCCCCATAGTTCGGCTGGTTGGGTGAAGATGGGTTCATAGTCAAAACTTCTGCAACTTGAAACAGCAGCTTCTTGGATTTCAGTTCTATACCCTGTAAGACATGTGGACCTATATCCAGACCTGATACCATGATGGCTAAGAACTGCTATGTTCATCTGAGCTTACTAAACTACAGCTGAAGGGTTTTGGTGCAGCAGGGAATTCCTCAAATAGCTTGAGGCTTACTTTTCTTAATAGGTATTATTCATCTAATCCCACGGTGCACCCCTGAAACAGCCCCAGCCTTCTAAAAGAATCATGTATGAAAGTACTTGTGTTGTTTGCATGGCAAACAGTGAGATATATATATATATATAAAATGAAGTATTATTAAAAATGCAGGGGATTTTTTTGACATAGAAAATCCTTACGATAAGGCTTATCTAGCTCAGTTAGGTGTTAGGAGAAATAATCTGAAATCTCTGCAGTGTAGGGATGTTTAATGGCTCACAAACCTCCGCATTAGCAGCATCTTTTCCGGGGGGGATGGTACTATTTCTTTCATTCTCAGAGCACAACTAGGTTTTGTCTATGTGATACAGCATGCAGGCTCTGTCACTCAGCATATTTATTTTTCCTTGCTGTTCAGTGGGAGCTGTTGCACAGTGGAAAGAGACATATTCTAGTGCTTGCCTTAAAAAAAAAAAAAAGACGCTGCAGTGTAACCCAAGCAAAGTAAACTGCGGCACATTCTCATCCCTCTGGAGAGGGAAAATTGCATGCTGAAGCACCCATGATGCCTGCTGCAAGAAAAGCTTTTGATGAAAATAAGAAATGACACTTCATAAACAATTTATAACAGTCAAACCCTGCAGTTCCAGACATGCTCTGCACTTCCATTTTCTATTGTCTTAAAAGCATGTGACTTTCTCTTTAACAGCAGTCTTGATAATAATCTTTGCGGAATGTGACAGCTAATTAAAAAACAGCACAGTATATTTTTCAAAAAATGTGTATCTGAAATGGAATGTAATAAACTGTTCTCATTTCCAAAGTAGTATCTGTAACAATGTATTTTAAAATGGTTGGAGAATTATATGCTGTATTGCTATTTGCAATATTGCTTTATAAAAAAGTCATGCTTGCAGATACCATAGCAACACATCATGTGGCACTTCTTGATTGCTAAGCTGTATAGTAGCTTTATGCTCATATTTTGCAGCCATACTTGCAGTAATATCTTTATATACTCTTTAGTAAAAATTGCAGCTGCCTCCACAACATAATGCAAACTGAACTATGCCTGCAGTGGTCTCAAGTTCATGGTCTCAGGCAGGTAAAAAGTTAAAATATTCTCTCCGATATTTAACGTTGTGAATACCCTTTCTCTTGCCTTAACTTCTTCATAGCCCTGATGCTTGTCAAATATGGTCTTACAATGATTGCTGCAGCATTGCTGCAAGTACTAGTAAATTTATTTATACAGATGGAAAGCAGCTGCTCATGCTCTAACTGTATAACATTGGAAATTGGATGTGATTTATGTGATGCTGAAGAGGAGGGCAGATAAATGCAGGCTCCTGATAGCCTCTGTCTGGAACTGCATGTACATCCAAGAAAAAAAAAAAATCATAGCAATGCTAAAGAGCACTGTGTATTCACCAGCTTTACCACTCTCACTTTCTCATTTATTTGAAAAGCAGTTACTTGAAATTTCATTTATCTATGTTGCATCAGTCTTTTAGAATTCTGTTATTTTTATAACAGAATAGAGGAACAAGGAAAGGAGAATGTTTGCTTTGAAAAGATAGTAACCAATGACATATGAACAACATAATACAGTGTTGACATGATTTTTCTACTTGTATTTCAGGATTAAAAACTTCTTTTTCACAGTTGAATTCTAATACATATACGGAGAGCATTCAACAGGAAATTTCAAAAGCCACATAGAAGAAGTGACAGGAAAAGAAATTACAGAGCTGGTATTGCTGACAGGTTATTAATATAAAGTCTTTTGCAGAAGTTAATTGGAAATTGATGAACTCTGAAAATAAAAGATTGTGCCACAGAACATGGAGTAAGAAAAATCTGCAGCAAAGTATGATTAGAAATTATTGTCTTATACTTGGAACTGTTTTACTTTTGTGATCAGAGAGAGTACTTCATACTAAAAGCTAGGATCAAAAAATACTTTACATATATGTTACTATCCAAAACACGTCTATGTACCCTATTTATTCACATATATTACTATAGGAATGTCTTTAATAATTTCACACTTTAAAAAGTCCCAATTTTCTTCAGAAAAAAAGAGAAAAGGCATAATAAGAAGGCATGTCAACTTTTCTGTATTACTTGGTACCTACTCACATTCCAGCTTCCCTTTCCCTGTTCTCTGTCAATCCCTTTCCATGAGATGGCAATTCAGACTGATGTGGTGGAATGCACTCCTTTTGAATATCCATGATGAAATAAAATAAAATGTCTTTTCTCCTCTGAAGGACAGAAAAAGGTTGAGTTTGCAGGTCTCCCTTGCGTTGTCAGTAATACACTGCCCAAAAACCACTTGTGCAATTCTTGGCTTTTGAAAAGTTCTGCATTAAGTCAAAGGAACTGCATTTGAAAGGTTTCCTCACTGTTTCCTCAGTATTTCTTCATACATAGGACATAGACTAAAAAATTACATTCTTCAGAGCTGCATTTAGCCTACAATCTCTTTTGCCTCTGGTTTTATGAAATATTTGTGGAAGTCTAAAGGAAGAGAATGTAAGTAGGTGGTAAGAGCCTATACCTTTTCCTCTACACGTAGGTTCTTTTCTGACTTTAAGGCAGCTCTAGTAGAGTATAATTGTGTCTCCTTTCCTTTTCCTTCCTGCTCTATTCCCAGTCTGGAAGACAGAAGAGTTGTCTTTCAAGCAGGAAGACCACAAATCAATTTATTGTTGCAGAAAATTCAGATGGTGGAGCTAAAGAGTAACTGGATCAGCTGCAGCAGTTTTTTCACATATGACAGCACCAGCAAATGATGGTAGGTAATTTCATTAGCAAATAGACTTCAGCAGCAATGAGAATAAATGTTAAAGAGTGCAGAGAGAAGATAATTGGTGTTTAAAAACAAAAATTAGAGACAAAGTCTTTCAGGTTTTATAGGTAATTTTATTCCACAGAAAATTCAAATTTTGTGTATCAATTATTTAAAAACAGATGCACAGTACTCAGACCTTCCTTGTGGAGATAAAGTACATTCAGAAGTGATTTTAAATAATGTTGAAACATGGCAAAAATACTACCTTGCAATTTCCCATTTAACTGCAAGTAGAGGCAGATAAATTTGATATTCAGAGACTGATAAACGACTTTCTTCTTCCTTTACTTATATTTTTTATATAGAGAACTTGATTCTGTCTCTTTAAAAAGTGTCCCATCTGGTGAAAGTAATAAGGACTTAGGTAAAGTATCTGGTTTGTTCATAACCTTGTGAGAGTTTCTTGAGGTGTGACTGCATTTTCTTAATAGTTTCAAGACTATGGTTAAATATTAGGAAAATTTCAGCTGTGAACTTCCCTAGCTCTTTAAAAATTTTCTCATGGTGCTTTAGGGCTTTTCTCATATCTTGCTAATCTATAACTAGTCTGACTAAACTACTAAATTTCTGGTCTTTCTGAGCACAACTGAGATGCTGGTCTGAAAAACATTCCTTGAATATTACTGGCTGCTGGCCATTCTGACAGTGAATAAAACCATTAGTGCCAAAAAGCCACCAGAGGTATTACCAAGCTAATCCAAGGTTTATCTGATTCCCAGGGTGAGAGACTGAGCAGTCAATTGCTTTCTGACTCTTTCCAGCCTGTTGATTGCGCATGCACTGGATAAGTCATGGTAGTTACCAAGCAGGAAGAAAGTTCTTTCAGCACCCCACAAACAGCTACTCAGCATCTTAATGCTTTAATAAGGCTGTAAAAGCACAACAGTCAACAAGTCCCTTCTCCATCCTGAACATTGTGATGAGAGCTTTGAGTGCACAACTGGCAATCTCTGTTGTAGATGAGGCAGGGTTTCTCCATCCCATTTTTCTGCTCTAGTTACCAGGCAGTGAGATGAGGGAAATAAGTAAAGGTATGGAAAGGAAGAGGAGAAGCAACTCAGTTCAGAAAGCTGACAAGTAGCTGGGAAGAGTAGGGATAAAGATGAAGGAAAGGAACAAAATGAAATGGTAATTTCTGTTCCAGACTGTCAAAGACCAAACTAGCTTAACTAGTTTAATTTAGTATTAAGAAAAAAATATGTCACAAAATCATGAGTCCACTGAAAATATGAACTTGATATCAATGAGGATTCTTTAGCCTAAGAGGTATTGAGCAATTGCACGGCTTTCTTTGTATTTATAAAACATGGATGGTTAAGAGAATTACTGCAGATGAAACCATCCAGATCTACTACTGTCAGTTCCACTGACATGTTATGAGGAATTGTTACATTCACAGATTGTCAGTGTATTCCAATTAGCGTTCCATATCATTACCCTTTTCTAATCTTAGTTGTAGCTGAGGATTTGGTTTAGCTCATTGGTTTTATCAATGCTGTCCTCTGATACTTTTAGAAACTGCAATTGTTTGGGACTTTGAAAGAAGTTTTAAAAACATTGGCACGTTTATGTTCCAGTGTAACTGAAGAATTTTCCAAGTGGCTCAGAAGTTTGCTAGGATATAATGACAACTTATCAGTTCCTTCACAACTCAGCTGTGAGAGGTATTGCAGGAAAGCAATGTCAAAGTGTTTATGTAAAGAATTTGTCACAGTGCTGTTAGGTACTTTCAATGTTCAGGGT
Organism: Polioptila caerulea; assembly: GCA_013397295.1. Taxonomy (NCBI): domain Eukaryota; kingdom Metazoa; phylum Chordata; class Aves; order Passeriformes; family Certhiidae; genus Polioptila; species Polioptila caerulea. The sequence continues at coordinate 11,013 of VYXF01007590.1, read as the reverse complement.
TTATGTTAGGGATATGTTAACACAGCTGGCTGGATAGTGAATGGGCACAGGGAAGTTAGGGTCAAATCTCACCAATAAGTAAATTTTCCTGATCTTAAGTGATTTAGAAAAAAATCTCATTCTTTGTATTATTAATGCAAAATAATTTTCTTATTTTGTAGACTTACATCAAATTATTTTCCAGCATTCCAGTTTCCTTCCCTAAAATAGAATGTAACAATCTTGACTCTCCTGATTCAGCATGAATATAGTAAAATTAATACTGACAGCCATAATGTTTATAAACCTAGTTATCATACGATCAAAATTTCATTTAAGTAGGTATATTTTATATTTCTGTGGCTTTCTCTTCCCCTCCTTAGAATTCTTGACATCTCTGGTGAGTAAGCTCTGGTGCTGGTGACTCACTGTGGTTTTTGTTTCAGTAGCACTCCTGACAGCTGACATCTCTGAAAGGGGCTTATCCTTACTAATTGTCAAGTGGAAGGTCTAAATTAGGCCATGGTTTCACAAGCACGTTTAACTGCCATAAGGTGGCAATGTGCTTGAAGGAAGTAGTCCTTTCCCCCTGGTTAGAACAACCACTTTCCTACAGCAGACTGGATTGGGGAACTAAAAACTCAGCGAGAACAGAAAAAGTTTATCCTTAGCCTAGATGATTTTTCCATTCAATTCACACTACTTCAAGTAATGTGGTGTGTTATATTTATTCTGTGAAAATCTGAGAGTTTTTAGACTCAAATTTTTTTTTTAATTGTTTGGTCAGGTTACTTTCTGTATTTTGAGTATGCATATTAAATGATTCCTTAAGAATGCATAGAATCTGGGGATTAATATAATTTCCTCCTGAGGATTTGCATAACTTGAAGCTGCTTCATGCATAACTGCCTTTGCCATAGCCGTGTTTTCCAAGGATCAGAAGAGACTCTTTTTTAAGGAGTCTTTATTTAATTAAAGATAAATCTTTGAATTCCAGAGATCTTTTTATGAAGTGACTCCATGACTTTCTTCTACAAAATAGGCTGTGTACATGTTTATTACCAGGCAGTTGATTTTTTAATATTTCTTGGCTAATTTTTCTTTGGGAATTAATAGCCAAAATTAGGGATTTTTCTCTTTTTTAATCACTTCTTAATGTCTGACAGGACATATAATAATAATATTAAGACATAATCTCCCATGAGGTAGGTTTTTTTTTCATTCTAGCATCCTGCCACCCCACCTCTAATGGCTTTTTACCACTTTTGGCTGCCTCAGTTTATCAAACTGAGTCATGCCATCAAGAAGCAAACTCTACCTAAGCTGAATGGAAGGATTCCCAGACGGTGATTTTTGAAAGTCATTGTGATATAGTTATTTCACATTTGTGAACAACCTTGAGAAATTCTCCATCTCAAAACCCATATCGATCATTAAATTTCAGAAACACAGCTTCTAGCAGCAATATACCTTTTGATAAAGAATATACATTTATAGGCTTCTTTGAATAACCATTTTTTCTGATATGAATACATAAGTCATGCATTTGAAAATAATTAACCTTATTCATACATATGTAATGTAATTATACATGCCTCAGTAATAGAAAAAAAAAGGATTTTTTTTAGCTTTAAAAGATTTAACCAGAGCAGGACTCCCCTACAAATGAATAGAATGGTCCTTCTTCATCTTTGGGCTCTCAGCCAGGATTCATGAGTATGGCAAAAAAATTAGACTGAAGGCTTTAAAATTAGATCTCACCTGTCTCTTCACAAATGCTAATAAAATGGAAGAAATAACTCACTTGTGTTCTGGGCTCAGTAAAATACCAAGATTTAGGGGGCTAAAGTGGGGAGATTGAGTTGATTCTGCAGCATGCTTCCTGAGCAGGGGGTTAGGTTTTGGGAGCAGGCTGCCAGCGTGCTCTGCAGCAGTTTGCAGGTGTAAGGACAGCAACCTTTTGCAGTTTGTGCTCTCAGAAATCCACTGATATTGCTGATGAAGGCATAAGAGAATATTGAGAAATTCAATAAATTTCTGCTTCCTTAGAGGCTTTTGGAATAAATTAACGCTATGAAGTCCAGATGTATGAACTGTCAAAAATGTCTTCTTCACTACACAGACTCAGGGAAGTGTCTATGTTACTGTAGTAAAAGGCAACAAACCTGCTAGTGCAATTTCTAACATAGGTAGGAACAGACACTGATAGTGACTCTTCAGCTTTTGTGGGATTTCTTCCAAGTGCAGAATGTAAACTAATTGAATAATGAACTTCAATAATTAAAAAGAAAAAAAAAGCAGTAGTATTCATGGTCACAATATTTTGGGGATTAAATGGGAGCAAAAAAAGGCCCAGAATAGTACCTGTGAATTTATAATTTCAAGGTGAATGGTAGACATGTGCTTATTAGTTGTGTTTTGCTGATTTTTTTTCAGGGCAAAATTGAAAGCATGATTCTATGTGCCATACAAAGCAATGCTAGTGCATGGTAACTTGAGGAATAGCCAGGAATGATAGCAAAAAGCTGGAGGCTGGTGTCCAATAGTGGGTAATTGAGCGGAGTGTGAAGTTATTCTCCTGTAAACAAAGCAGACAGATGTTACTTTGAGCTGTGTTTTATTGGTAATTAAAAACCTACGTGGTAAATCAGCTGAAGAGGTGTACATTTATACCTGCCACATGGGGCAGGAGGCATCAGGTTCAGAGAGTCTGAGACTTGTGTGTTATAAAAACAGGCTGGTTCGAGTAGGTTCAGCTATGGGGAGGGACGAGGGGGTAGCAGCAAGCAGTGCAACATCTAAAAAGCCAAGTGCCATCAATATTTGGTGACATAGTTAGACCTAGCTGCGTTTGTGTGACTCTGTGCCTGAGCCCATCACACTCAGAGTACACAGACATGGGAACAGGTCTGCAGGAGCTTGTTTCAGTCACATTGATGTAGTTTACCTGCCTCAGTGCAAAACCAGATGGATACCTCTACAGAATGTTACCCTGCTATTCCGATTTTTTCCAATTTTTGCTGGATGAGAAAGACAGTGGTTTGATTTTGGTGGCTGTAGTTGAGATAAGCCTGATTTACTGCTGCTTTATTAATTACAGAGTAACTGATGTGACGATGAACCTGTTGTTCTCTGAAATAATGTAGATATAGTGATAAAATTTTGGGTTTGTTTTTTTTTTTTTGTTTTATACTTCAGCATAGAATTGAGAAGTTCCTTCTGTCTCCTGACATTGCCATCCAAAGAATGACTGGTAAGTACAACATTGAATGAAGCATTTTACTTTGTTCAGGTTTTCTTTTAAAAGGTTTTTATACTTTCCATTTTATTGCAGAGGTGTTTTAAAGGGGAAATTAAAAAAGGATGATTAGATATTACCTAAGCATTCTATGTACTGTCAATTATACTATGCCTAGATTCCTCATAATTTCAGAATATGCAAAACATGTTCAATGAACTAAAAATTGTAGCGCTAAAATGCAAACAAGTTACATTTAATTCACTTACTATAGCACTTAAACAGAGTTCTGGTAAATAGCATTTGCTCTAATTCTATTTTTAATACTTCTTGGCATATCTTTAAAACATTTTATTTCCTGGATTAATGTTAATTCCAATTAAAAATAGAGGATGCTTCTTCATTCTGTTGATTGAAAATGAGATATGCCCACTGTTGTAGCTTTAGAACCTGAAGGCAGCAGATTAAATCTCTCTATGACTTTAATGATTGTGAGCAGTTACTGTCTGATGGTTGTTCAGCAGCCTATGTGAAATGAATTAGTAAATTTTTGGAGCAGCATAAACAAGCCTGCAATGCTGTGCTGCCTATTCTTTACATAAATAGACAGGCCAGTTCTCCAGAGATGGCGGTCTGGCACCTCTCGCAAGTTTGTGTTTACTTGCAATTCATTATTAATTGTTAAGTGCTTGCAGCACAGTTGATATTATAAAAAGTACTAAGATACAGTCCCTGCCTGGAGGAGCTCACTTTAGAAGGTAAGCAGAACCAACTCTTTCTTTTCCTACACAACAAATACAGTTTTCATTGGGTTTTGTTCAAATTCTCTTCTACTCGGAGAATATGGGCTTCAAGGCAGGTTACACAACATTTCTTTACTGAATTTCCTATTACCCAGTTCAGAGTGAGAGAACTGTCAAAGCATGCCTGGCTATATGCAGTGTGACAGGTTTCACTGTTCAGAACAATTGGTCCCAACTGCTCTTATTTCTTGTTTAAGGTTTCAAACCACTTTTGAAAGCTATCAAATTTCAAGTTAATCTCCTCGGGAGGAGAAAGAATGAGTTTCTGGATGGGGAGACAAGCCAGAACTAATGCATGGTGAATAGCATGAGAGGCATAATATTACTTGGAAAGATCGCTGACAAGTCTGTGCTCCCTTTTCCATAAGGCAGAAAGTTTTATGATTTTCCTTGAGGGGTGGGGAGAATAGGAAATTAATAGGTTAGTCAAGTGTGGTATTCTCTTGAAGGAAAAAAAAAATACACTACCCTGCATTTTATAAATAGAATCTGTATGATTTTATTTGTATGATTTCTTCTCAGGTAAGAATTAGTACATGTCACATTTGGGGTTTTATGTCCACAGCTGTACTTTTCCCAATCTCTTTTATTCCAGAATCTCAAGCACAGTCACCAGTTTTTGGAAGGCTTCATAAATAGTAACAACGTGTTAAATGTTAAGATTTGGGTGAATGAGGGATAATTTGTTACTAAAAATAAATGGAAGAAAAAATAGGCAATAAGAAGTGAAAGACCTGAAGCACGTAGAGAAAGAGAGGGAGATAAAAACATTTGTAAAAAATACAGATAGAAAGAAAGTATGATCAAATAATGACAAATAAAACACCTCTGGAACAGTTTTTGGGTAGTGTATGTTTTACTAGTCTGGTCTATGAATGGATCAGTTGCTTTAATAGGACAGCAGATTATAGTGAGAAAAAAGAAAATATGATTGGAAGCCATCACTCTAGGGGCTCCTGACTGGAGGGCACTTGAGGAGCCAGGTCACAACAAGTGAGCTGGAAGACTCCTGGCTTGGCTGCCTACAGATCCCACTGAAGGTGACCTGTGAGTCAGTGCCTGGAGCTTGTCAGGACTATGGGAGTGCTGGCTGCAAGAAGGGGAGCTGTCTTCTGAGAGGGCTGGTGGGTGTTAGGAGCTGCTCAGCCTCTTCCTGATCAATGTGTAGGAACGTAGAGATCTTGAGATAGTATTTTTAGCAAAACAGGTACTCCCTGCATGCAATTCTAAATATTTCCCCTTCTGTTAAATCAAAACTGTCTAGTCATCATCCTCTCATTAAATTCACAGATGCCAGGTTCAGAAGAAATTGGGTAAGCTCAGCTCAGAAGAATAAACACACAGCTCACTAAAATTTCACTTTTCACTTCAAGACACCAGATACTGCTTGTTGACATTTCAGCCCTTTCTGTTACTTTCAGACCCTTTTAACAACATATTTGAGTCTATGTATCAATAATCTATTATAAAGGGTCTGAGAGCACCACCAGTGTCAACATATACTTTGCAATAAGGGTGGTCAAAGGGGGATTTTGACAAATTTTCATCTGTTTTAAGGAACATGCCAGGAGGAATACCAAGCTGATTCAAGTGTAGCTTCTTTCAAAATGTGTCTAATGGGGGGTGATAACTAAGGAAATAAAACAGTTGGACTCAGAAAGTACATTAGAATAGGCCACAGAAGTAAATAAGAGGTCAAGGATCGATATTTCAGCCACTCTTCAGCAAATTGAAGCAAAGCTAGCTTAGATACTGAATATTCAACACAACATCAATGTAATTATCAAAATATAGTTGAAAGTATTCTCCACATCTGAAGGTCTTGACTGTGTAGCCAATTCTAAAATTAAGCATTTTGGATACCATCTGAGCAATATAAATTGGAAACGAGGGGAATGAATCTTACTTTAGTTGTAACCATTTAGACAGAGTACTGAAAGGCAATCAACATCTACAGAGTGCTGGAAAAAGAGTTTTGAATTCTCTAAAAGGTGGTAATCTGTAAAATTAGGCCTAGGCTTTGTTCCAATATGCAAGTTTGTTTTTTTTTCTCATTCCAATTTATTTTTAGATCAAAATGGTTGGGGAAAATAACTTCAGGCATGGTGATCCATGAATCCAACTACTTCATTTTTACTGATTGAGATTTTTCAGTAATAGGTTAAGATCTTCTGAAACTTACTTTGCTTTGCTTTTCAAGTTACTGGAATATATAATGCGTCAATCTTTTTGAAAGCAGAAATGTAGATGCCAGGCATATTTAAAAGATGAAGAGGTTCTTATGGTAAACATAGCATGCATATGTGCTTTCCTCTAGAGAACCTCCTAAACATAAGTTCACACAGATGCCTTTATAGCAGCTATAAAAAATGCCTGTGTTTCTGATCAGTCCTTAAGTCTCATGATGAAAAGAGTTCCCATTGGCAGCATATTTCCTATTCTGTGTTATCTGGATTTGGCTTAGACAGGATTTTATCTCCAAATCATTTGGGTACAGGCAAGGAAACACCAAGAGGTGAGGTTATAGAAATAGAAATGCTTCCTATAGTTCCTGTACCACAGTGTCTGCAGGGAAATCAGACTTTGTAACCATGAACTGCAACATGTAGAGTGACTGTAGAGAAATACTTATCTACGTGTGTACCTGTCATATGAAAAAAAAAATAAAGTTTTGCCAAAGCTTATTATTTGATAATTCCCTGTTAAACCAAATAATTTGGAATGTCTGCTCCCAAGCATAGTAGATTCCCAGCTATACTGGTTGAAAGAATTGGTAATGTAAGCAGGTAAGCATGGTCCCATCACTTTTATTACTGAAAATCATTGTGCTCTTTTCAGAAAAATTGCAGAAAAAAGAAATAATTTAAAAATAATGCTTGCAATGGTTTCAGACTTCAGTCTGCAAATGCAATCCAGAAAGTTAAATGTAGCAGTAACAGGAGGCAGCTTTCCAGAGGTGCAAACAGGGAATACCTCAGGAAGCAGTAAATACTTCAATAGCAAAACCTTCAAGACGGGTGAAAAGTGAGACACACCCCTACAAAAACCCCATACATAGTTTTATGCAATGTTTTAAATTATTTATTATTATAAAAGAAATAGAAAAAATACAATTTTAAAAAAGTAAATCTTTAAATAACAAACTCAGGAATTTTAATTTACCAAAACTAGGACAATTTTCAGGCCTAAAAGTTAACACTTTTTACTATGTGATATATTGCATTTTATTCAGCTGCTTATTCTGGTTCTCAAAAAAAAGATTTATTTGAGGAAATATGTTTTTTTGCTACTGGTGTTATTACTGGCCTGATAATACTTTAGACTAAAAGTGATTTAATCTTCTAAAGATCATTACTTTGTTTTCTTTCGAAAATTTAATAATTTGTTCTGCACTTTGCTTGCAGGATTTTGGTTGAAAATTATCTAAAACAACTTTGGTAATTGTTTTTCTAGTGATTATTATAAGCTTAAAGTCCTTTGGGAGAACGTCAAATTATATGTCTATAATTATTTTGACTCCCTCCAGTTTCTGTTCAATAAAAATTTCGGATCAATAGCTCTTGGCACACAATAGCTATGCAGAGCTCCTTGTCTCTGCAGGCAAGAAATTCCAGCCTATATAATTGATGAGGTCTTGTCCCCACAAAAGCTTGCATTAAGTTGTCTTGTTACTTGCCATTCATCCACAGATTGTGTGAATCCTTTTTCTCTAATAATTATATATTTATATCAGATAGACTGCAAGGATATTTGGAAATAGGAGAAAGCTATTCTCAGGAGCATGCTAAAGGAATATTGGAAATGTTCCATAAGCTTAATCCATTCTAATGGCTATTCCTAGCCCAGGGAACTGGTGATGGTAAGACTTCAGGCCCCAGTTGGTTATGAAGTGTGCAAAGCACACCAGATCAGCACTTGAATTAAGGTAAATGTTCCTGAGGTATTTTAAATCATTAGAGGAACTGTGCTTTGTAGTGTGATGCCATCTCTGCAAGAATACCATCCTTTACACTGTTCTGAGTACCTTCAGTGTGGCTTTGGGCATTTTTGTGGCACACCCTGGTTGTGTGTTGGACTTGGGGAAATTAAAAATACACAACTTGGTGCTCTTTTGCACCCGGTGGGGTGCAGAAAAACCCACTTCGTTTGTAATTCAGTTTTATTGCCAAGTTTCACCATCTATTGCTTCTGTTGGCAAGGTCTAAAACATTAAATTACCATGTGCTTATAATACATCTAAAACAATACTTGTGCATTTTTTTTTCCTTAGATCAGAAAAGAACTCTTCTGTACAAAAATTATTTTTAATGAAAATTTTAAAATTTGAAGCATTAACAAAATAGCAACATAAACACAACCAGGAGAGTAGAGAACCACTTAACTCCAAATTATCAAGAGTCACATCTTAGCCATGTGATGGCTTGCGCAGGCCTGCTGCTGGTACTTGTTCCCTATTTCAAATCTCAGTTGAAATTACAGAAAATTCTTCCCTACCATTCCCATCTTCAGGAGCTGCCACATTTCACTGAAGCCAGTTTGATCATTCCTGATGGGGTGGTATGCAGTGAGCACAGGCAGGGATGTGACCCCCAAAAGTTTACCAATGGAGATATGTGCTCAAATTGCAGTCAGAAAGAGTTTGGGAGCCACAAAGCATTTTGTGTGAATTTTTGGTGTGGTGCAAAGCTAAGCATGCCACTACACTCTGAGTATTGATGGCACTACCAGTAGTGCCTATGGCTGCTAGGGTAGATTGCATCTTACTGAGATAGCAGAACAAAGATAAGCAGCACATCATTGGGACAGATGAGGAGAAAAGAGTGAAGCAATACATTCTTTTTAATATTCTGAATGCTATTGACATGCCAGGCATAGACTCCATTTTATTACTGTGTATCAAAAGTTGAAATAAATGAGATGAATCAGTGAAGACTTAATGAACAACAGTAATATTCCCTTATTGTTAGCACAACAACTAACAGCAAGTTTCTGAAAATATAACATGAGGAATACTGGAGGACTTCCAATCTAACTCCAAATTTATAAACACTAGAAATGACATTTTGAAGAACTATTGATTAGTTGCATGTGTGTCAGTTCCAAGTAAAATACTGAAGATATTTGGATCTGAACAACAAAAAATTAGAGGCTAAAGTGCTAATTATGGTAATGAGAACAAAGATAAATCTTATCAAATGACTCTCTTTTTTGAAAAGATCATAAGTCTATTTAAAAAGGCACGTGTTGAAGCATAGCTATTTTTTTATGTTACTAAATATCATACACTTTCAACACTTATTTTGGGTGTAAGTTTGGATCAGATTAGGTGGGCTACAGGCTGGGCTGACAGATTTAAAAATATTACTAATGAGGAGATGTATCAGAGTGGTATTATTTCTAGGAAGGAACCTCTGTTAATAAGTTCTTTATTTGGTGTAATTAATATTTTTGTCAGTTATGCACACTATACTGTAATGTTTTTGATAGTAAAGTTTGTAGATGACATGGAAGAAGGAACAGAGTTAATAAGGCTGGTATTTCAAGGCAAGCTGCGTAGTCTGGTTTAAAAATGGGAGTGGAAAACACCAAATTTGATTATAGTCAAATCCAAGTACATGAATTGGGACTTCGGAATGTAGGATAAGAAAGTTCATTTTCAAATGAAACAAGAATGAAAGGTTTAAAAGCCAAAACCGTCTCAAAGTGTATGGCCTGGGCAGGAAGGCCAGTGTGCTGCTGTGATGATGGGAATGGAGAGCAGCAAGTAGAAGCAGGGACATGAGCATGGTATGAGCTGGAACATGTGGCACTGATGAGGTTTCTTTAAATATTCTGACTTTTGTTCAAGAAGGAGTTTAAAAGTCTATTTACAGATTGTGGGAGATGCAAAAAAATGTTTTGAGGGACTGGCAATGAGATTTAAATCAAGCTTAAAGAATTCAGCTTATGAACTTGATGAAAAGAAAATTAAGAAGCACATATTACTGTTGGGTAGAGAAGATATTGGGAACTCACCAGCTTGTCTGACAAAGGAATAATATTTTCGAAAAAAAGCAGGTGATACTAGATGGGTTCACCTTGTAAAATGCAGTTTATTTTAAATAAGTGTTGGAACAGCTGATACAAAAGGCAGTGGACATAGAAATGGTCTGGGCCTTTAATTCAGATTCAGAGCAAATTAAATTCTTCACTTCTATTGTTCAATTCGTTAATTTAGCTATTCCTCTTTTTCCTTCATCTTTAAAGCAGTTTTTTCTTTGACTAATAGGAACAGTTCTGCTTTGAGTTTATTATTATAATCAAATTATGTCCTTTAGAGGTCATGAAACAACTTCTCTAAGATGCATAAATTAGTTCTGTTTATTTTTTTTCTCTGATTTGTTTTGAGGAAGTTTAAATTAGCACTGAGAATTGATAGTTTTCAGAAAATACCTGTAGTCCAAAGGACTAACGGGAGTGAGCCAGTTCTATCTTTCTCATGAACTCAGCTTTAAAGGGTTTGTTGAGCTCAGGGCTACAGTTCAGGCCAGCAAGAAAGGAAAGGGAAGGCCCTTGAAAACCTTTCTTCTGCACTACAGGACATCATGATACATTTCATCTAGCAATCACTTACCGTAGAGGCACTTGCTGTGACTTTTTGTCTTCATTCTATGACCTTTGTCCCTGAATTACTGAATTTCCTTCTGATTCCAGTCAAAATAAATAAATTATGGTTTTATTAGAGGAGTAACTGAGCTAAATCCGGTGGGATGAAGCTGAGATTAAACATGAGGCCCATGAGGCCCAAAGTTCTATGAAGTAATGTGGCTTATATTTTTCAAATTCTTTGCTTAAAATCACCGCTGTATCTGAATGTGGCTGCAACTGAGTATACTTATCATGGATTAGCATTCCTTTCTATATTGGTGTTGAAAATGCTTAAGAACAGCTCTTGGCAATGGCAGATTTTATCATACTGCTCCAATTCTAGACTTGTAGTGGTGTGCTTTGTAT
>VYXF01007589.1:280628-297410 GCA_013397295.1 Polioptila caerulea | reverse complement strand
TATAAAATTCACGAACTCTATACTTATATATATAAAGAAATATATATATATATATATGCTCATAAAAGCACTGGTAAATTTCTGAGAAAATATAGTTGCCATGGGAAACAAAAAGACAGACTTATGCTATTTATTTTTACCAGGGAGTTGCTGATGCCTGGAGGTGTGCTGCGTAGGTAAGAGCAACTCTAAGATACTATTGTTTCAAGAGCAGAATGCCATGCACTGATCTCAGAATTCATGTGAAGATCCTACCTTTTTCTGGGGGTAGCCTAAATTAAAACAATGGAAATGATTAGTAATTAGCGACTTTAATTAAGAAATTTTCCTGTGCACCTGAAAACAATGACCAGCCTTACCCTGAGGAAAAAGAAGTAAATTACAAATATCTGGAGGAAAACAAACAAACAACATTATTGATCACAAATGATGTTGAATAGAATCTAAATCATGTCATAAAATAAGCATAATTGCATATCAATGTACCATAATGAGCTTAAGAAAGACAATTGTTAGGAGTATCATTTAAGAAAACAAATATTTTAAATCAATTATTCTATTTGGTTTAGAAGAATGAGCTGGAAATAGAGGGAAAAGTGAAAAGCCTTCTACCATAACTGCAACCCTTGATCTTTTTAAGATGTTCTGTATGTTTCCATTTGTTTTCTGTTTCTGACGTCATTGAGCTTTACTTTAGCCTGAATCTGTTCCTAATAAAAGAAAATCACTTCTGTGACAGCTATCAAATCATTCTGTAATATGCTTCGTTCTTTTGTTAGAAGAAGCAAAACTTCAGTGGAAATTTTGCAGCTAAAGTGTATTTTGTCCTCAGTATTTTCTTTGTCATCAGCTTAAGCCTCTTCAGTGCTTCCCAGTGTCTCTATGGGAAGAGAGTCAAATGGGAAAATAACAATTAAGGCACATTGAAATATAGAAATAGTTTGCTGGGTGCTGTTTTCATTACTGTGAAACAGCTTGCTGCAACTCTGTCTTATTAGGAATTCAAGCTTATCTGTCAGAGTATTGAAATGATTTGTGCAAAGTTGTTGCCTTGAAAGACTGCAGTAACAGATTGTCAATTTTGTGTAAGGTAGAATTTCAAACGGTGCCTTAGATGAAAAAGGGTTATGAAGGCTAGCATCAAAGTGAAGCTGACACTTTATTTTTTCCTCTTACATTACTTTCTAATGTACTTTCAAATCAAGGAATGAGAAAATTGTATAAATGGATCCATCAAGTATGTGAACTCCAGCCTCGTTGTTAAAAATTGGTTCGCATAAAACCCCTGGTTTCTCAATTTTCTTTAGAAAGCAATTTCTAAACAAGAGAAATTTACATAATGAAATGTAACAGATAAACACTGGAAAAATCAAAGAAATCAATAATTTTGCAGACTGTTTACAGAAATCTCTTGATAGAATCTCACCTTTCTTTTGTCCTTTTGTCTTTTGTCCTTTAGATATTAAAGATTATCTTTAATATCTATATAATCTGATTGATAAGTGAGAAATTTTCTTCAAAGCAGTTGCTAAAAGTGTGTAAATAATGTTAAGACCCTTCATAAATAAAAATATATTAAAAAATACCTATTTCTGAAATTTAAAGATAGACTGACAACTTGCACCCTAATTTAAATATAGCTGGATTATGGCTGCCCCAATCCCTTCCCAATGCATCTTTGTGGCTGTAACCCAGGGTTTATCATTGCTTAAATTTGGGTTCAAAATCATTTTCTACTCACTTTTCTAATTTAACTCAACTAGTCTTCTAATGCATAATCACCTCATAGTTTGAATGCATCTGTAACTTGGTCTTCGATGTCTATTCCAAGACATAAATGAAGATCTCACCAAAACAAAGTACTGGAATCCTTTATTAAGATTAACCTTACTCCTTGTACCCAATCCCAAGGGAATTTTCTCACTTTACAACTGCCTTTAAGCACAAACTGAACGTAATCTGTAAAAAAAAATTACCCAGGGCAAGTACTTGAGGTTAAAATCAGAATCCAAACAAGCTAGAGTTCAGCTGCACTTCTCCCAGTCCTTTATTGTCAGCCTGATCCAAGGTCAGCCTGATCCAAGGTCACCATCCTTCACCCTGCCACTGTGGGAACCCACGGCATGCCTTTGACTGCCCTGGAGGACCAGAGACCCAGGCAGAAGACTTGGAGACCTTGGCACAGAGCCCAAGATACCTGTGGTTTGGATTTTAGCCCACGGGAATGATTACCAGCTTTATGTGAAGAATTAAAAGTTACAAGAGTTTGAATAGAATAAGAATTAGTTTGTCACAGGGTGAAAAAGTAGATTTTGGGGTTTTATAAGTATGGTGTAAATGAGGCCAAGATGGAGGAGCCTTGTGGTTTTTAGGCTTCTTCCTTCTTCTTCACCTACTGCATGTTTCTGCTGTGATGGTGGCACTGGTGATTGCTTTAGAGTAGAGACTGACTGTCTAACACTGGTGATAGGTATTGGAAAATTATTGTAAATAAGGTACACGTAGTTTTTAGTATAAAAGATTAACACCACCTCAGGAGCATAGAGTGTGCCTTCGACTCTCCTGCCAGACAGACCTCAGCAGGTCAGAGAAAGAATTTGATAGATCAGGAAATATGAACGACCTTGAAAACAGAGTCAAAGACTGAACTCCATTGATCTCTCAGCTGTGGGATAAAGGGCTTTTAATAGCTCGGGAGCAATTTCTGCAGCAGCAGAAACCCGAAATGCCTGCACTGGACTGGAGGAGACACTCGGGGCCCTGATGGAAAGTCTCCAGCTTTATCCTAGGCGAAACCAAAGGAAGGAGATCCTGCCTGATTTCATATATCTACAGTGTTGCAACATCATATATAAACAAATGCATTAATAGATAAAAAGGGACCTCTTACTACTCTTTTGCCTACCTCTCTGCTTAAATAAATTTTATTGCTTGGTGGTCTGAAGTGAGATACATTATTCTTTGTATTTCAACAGTCAGAAGCAATTCTGTAAATGACTAAACAATTTTAAAGAGAGGGAAAAAAAAGCTTAATATTTTTCCATATTCTAAAGCCCTGTTCAAAACTTTTCTTTATTATACAATATGGATATATTAGAGATCAGATGCATATAAAGCACAGCCTAATACACTTTACATATAAAGGAGAAGAAGGTTCCAGAACACATGCAAAAATATGAAGGAGAGACAGTTAGGGAAGAAGGCTGAGGTCTACATAATACTGTTACATTCAAGAAATACATCATACATAGAAATATCACTCAAATCTTTATTAAATGCCTTACCTTTTCTCAGAAGTATCTGGGGTAGAATGAATGACAAAAATTAAAAAATAAGTCAGTTATAAAAATAAGTAAAAGCCACATTATATGTTATATATAACATATAAACTGTGAAAGGATGTAATAATACCAGCTGCAGAAATATCAGGAAAAAATCTAAAAATAGCAGGCGCATCTGTTTAAAGTTATTTTAATATTTTTGAAAATATGTCCTAAATTGGAAAATATTTTAAATATTTAAAATTAAGTGAAGATCTGGTAATTTTTCTTTTGGGATTTTATTATAGGAGTGGAGGAAGGGAAAGAGAACTTTTCTTAATTTCTTGCATTATTTTTTCTTTTATTTTTTCTTCCATGGTAGAAACATTACCACAAAATTCCTTCTTGCAAATATACTCTAGTTCTCATAATCTCTGTGAAGATCTGAGTGTACAATTACCCTCCATAAGAACTAGCAAAACTTTGGAAAGCTAAAGAAATCATAGCTACAAAATGTTATGTCTGCTGAATTTTTTTGCTGAGTGTTACAACTGATCAGATAATTTAATAAGTTAAATATGAACCCAGAGCTGTAATATCTGGAGACTAGTTCTGTCTCATAAAATATTTGTGTAAAATAAAATAAAAAAACTGGGAAGGTATTCCAGGATGTATTATATAATTATGTTGCTGTTGGCTTCTGTCAGAGAAAGATAAAAAACTAGAATGAACTCTGGATAAAGCAACAGGCTAATTTTCTGTTCTTTGGGGGTTTTCTTGGTTGTTTGTTTTTTCCCTCAGAGAATAATTGTTCTTCAAGATCCAGTCTCTGTTTTACTTATGAATCACTAGTCAGTGCTAAATTGTAATCTCCCTGTTGCTTGGTCCTTACTCAGAAACTGTTGTGATTTAAGCCCCACATCTAACTAAGCCCCACTAAACCCCTGCCTCTGGCTTACCTCCCTGATGAGATGGAGAAGAGAATTGAGAGAGTAAAAGTAGAAAACTTGTCAGTTAAGACAAAGAATTTTAATAGCAAAAGCTGTGTACGCAGGCAAGGCAAACAAGGAATTCATTCACCACTTCCCACGGATAGGCAAGTGTTCAGACATCCCCAGGAAAACAGGGCTCCATCACATGAAATGGTTATTTGGGAAGACAAACATTGTTATTCAAACATCCTCTCCCTTCCTTCTTCTTCCTCCCAGCTTTGCAGAAGTCATTGCTGACTGTGATACCACATTTTCTGAGATATCACTTTGGTCACTTGGAGTCAGCTGTGCTGGCTGTGTCTCCTTCCATCTTCTTGTCCTGCCCCATGCTCCTTATTATTGCTAGTAGAGTGGTCTTTGAAGCATCTGGAATGGTTATTGTCAGGTGCCAAAGCACTAAATACCACTATGCTAAGCTAAGGTTGTCCTTGTTACTCAGTTTTAACTGCAGATCCAGAAGCTAGAAAGAGAAATTGCTTCTGTAGTTGTGGCAACCTAAGGTAGTCTTGGCNTGTCTGCAGCCTTACTCCTTTTATAAGAAAAGCTTTAGGCTAATATATTTTAGTATGATACTTTAAAGACTACATTATATTGTACTCAGGGAAAATTCTCAATGAAGAAAAATACTTCCAATTCCAAATGTAGAAATAAAAATTAATAACAATTCCCCCACTGATATTATTGTATTAACTGAATTAGAAAAGTCAGAAAACTGTTTATCTTGAGATTACATTTTCTGATGTTTGTGCTATAGTTATCCTTAAACATTCCTCTGTATTTTATTAACAAGAGATTTGAACTGGGATCCTCACATGATCAGATTTAGACCCATTTTAAATCAGCAAGAGAATATTGAAGATGTTAGTGATATATGGATTATAGTTTAACTCATCATTAGTTATTTTATATATAAACCCAAAATATTATTTTGGCTTGCAGCCTATGGTCTTAGACTTTACTAGGATTAAAAAATTTTAAGGTAACAAAAAATAATAAGTAAATAACAATTAAACACACACACAGACACACACAAACTATAGTAGAGCTACATCTGGATAAAACTACAAAATCATTAATTTGTAATATGTTGGAAATTATAATTTATTATATATTGAGCATTTCATACTTATCCTACATACTGAAACATTTTAATGAATTATGATCATTTGTGGGTCTAGATCCCAGCACAATTTTTATAGTTTTTTGAAGGAAAACAAAAACAAAAACTAGTAAGTT
The DNA here is from genome assembly GCA_013397295.1 of Polioptila caerulea. NCBI lineage: Eukaryota > Metazoa > Chordata > Aves > Passeriformes > Certhiidae > Polioptila > Polioptila caerulea. The sequence goes on along the minus strand of VYXF01007589.1, from coordinate 291,922 downwards.
AAAACAGGAAAAACATGATGTTTTTTTAAGGTAGTATAAGCAAAAGACAAGTTACCTTAAGAAATATGTGGGTATTTTAAAAACCTGGAGATGGTCTCTGAAATGGCACTGTCTTTTGAAGTAAGAATATCTCAAAGTCATTATGTATCTCTAAAGTACAATTGTGCAGCTGCAGTAATGAAGCAATTTGTGTTTCTAAATGAATAAAAATAATATAAACTACATTTTAAAGATTAAACTGGATTCTGATATGAATAGATTCAATTAACTTTAATTAAACTTCTCCACCACCGAGAGAGAATTACCATGTTCCACTTGAATTCTTATGCCTAACCAGATGCAAATGCTGAGAGTAAATGGACTCAAGTATAATACAGCATAATAAAGTTGAGTAAAAACAGTAAACGAACAAAACAAACAAAAACCACTCCAAAACAAAGCAGTGTTTTCTCCTTGAAATGTAGAAAACATTTAGTGATGAAGTTATTAAGAGTACAAAACACCTTGGTTCAGTCTACAGATATTTATATTAAAAAAAAAAAAAAAGGAAGAGAAAAAAAGTTATTTCTCTAACATGAAAGCACTGCATAGAAAACATTACTTAAACAAATTGTAGATATGATGAGTTCTTTTACTCTAATTTATTTTAGGAGAAAACTGAATGGAAATTTATCAAGGACATCAACCTTCATGTTTCAGGTTTTGTTTTGAAGGATATTTTTATACCACAATACACTCTTCCTGATCTGCTTCTCTGTACAACATTTGCCAGCACTCATTTCTTTTTCTATTTTTTTTTTTTCAGAAGTTTAACCTTCTGCAATATCTGTTTCAACAAAGACTTTTGAACTGCCAGTAATTAAAGTCAGGACAGCAAATTCCTGCTTTGGACACCTTTTCAGACTAGAAAATGTACTTAAATGTGAATTTGGAATACAGGTAATATGTTTTTTTGTTTTTTTTTTTCCTGTTCCTCCTCCCCCATATTCCAAGAAAAAATACTCTCATAGCTCTCACAGATCTTCTTTCCCTCCATTATTTATGCTACAAAGTCAGAATAAAGATGTTTACATATGGTATTTATAAAGGTTTGTTAGTATGTGAACACTTGTGATGACTGTAATAGATTGTAAGCCTAATGTCATGTACAGAATTAAAGCTGTAAATAAGAAAGAGGTGAAAACAAATGAAAAATTTTGATGATAATTGGAGTTTCTGTCTTTATCAGCTCTTAAATTTCTCCCTGTTCTGAGAAATATGATAAAATACCAATGTGTGTAGTCATGAAAATCCACATCCACAAAGATGTTCAAAAATCTTTAGTCAGTGAATCTAGGTCTAAAGAATTTGCTGTCCCCTAATAATTAATAATAACATGTTTTTATATTAAAACCAAAAACAAACAAATCACCATAAAGCCCCAAACAAATTTCAGATCATCATCAGCAAAGCCTTAAAACCCTGTCAGAGTCAGTCAGTTTTCTGAACTCTTTTCCTGCTTCAGAAAGGATCTTTCTATCATAACTGGGAAACAATAGAATGAAATGTTATTAAAATATGGAAGTCAATGATTCTTGGAAGAGTTTCTGTTTATCAGTATTACAGCACTGCTAATCCAAAAGACAAATGTTCTCAGTGTGTGCTAGCCAGATAAGAATTTCGTATAATTAGTGTTCTTAGGATTAGCACAAGAGGTCTAGAGGTATGCTATGCACATACACACATATGTGCACAAGCTTCCCAAGCAAGCAAACAGAAATCAGCCTGAATCTATAAAGAGAGAGAGAAAAAAAGGCAGTAAAATGAAAGAAAGGAGCAAGACTTAATTTACTGTAATTAAGACAATTTATAATACCTTTTGATTTTGTGATTAACAATATGTAACTTTACAGGTTAAAAACTCAAGGTCTTTTTTTTTTATTTTTGTAAATGGAAAGTCTCATTACTTCTGGTATGCAAAAAGTTCTTTGTACATCTAGCATTGTTCATCTTAATAGTTAGGACCTGTACCCATTCTTCACATTCATCCCTGGTTCTTAACAGCTGCAAAAAGAGGAAGAGTTCAAGGTAGGTCAGTAATAATTAGATCCAGCTTTATTGGCATGATTATACTGGACACAAATTGCTATATTTTTCTTCATTAGGTATGATAAAATATTTATGTCTTTTCAGGACAGCTTTTTATGTTGCCTGAAACATGTTTACTATGACTCATTTACAAGTACTTTTAATTTTATCATTTTCTCAGTTACCTTCATTCTTTTGAATATCCCAAGAATGTGTTTTAAGCAAGACTTCTATGATTTTTTGGTGGGGTTTTTTTTGTGTGTTTTTATTGTTGTTTGTTTGTTGGTTGATTGGTTGGGGTTTTTTTGTTTGTCTGGGGAGTTGTGTTGTTTGTTTTGGTTATGTGGGTTTTTGGGTTTTGGGTTTTTTTTTGTTGAGGTTGCTTGGTTGGGTTGTTTTGTTGTTTTGTTTTTTTTTCAATAGAAGAAGAGCTTACTATTAACTTTCTGAGCTCTTAGAGGATATTTTAGGGGATATTCCAAACTTTCTGTACATTTATGAGATAAATAAAACCTCTTTATCCAGTTGTTCTGACTAAGAAAACTGAATTTTTAACTTTATTTCCTTTAATTCAAGGGCTATTAATTTTTAAAATATATGTGATTTTTGATACTTGTACATTTGCCTTTCAATGGAATAATACAGCTACTTTTTAAAAATTGGGTAATGTTCTGTTCTTTAGAAATAATTCTTTAATAACAACTTTTATTCCAGTGCCAATAGGTTTGAAGGCTAATTTTGGACCTACGTAATTTCAGAATTTATTTTATTTTATATATTAGTTAATGAGAAAGCGTGTATTCATAAAATATTTAAATAAGACAATAAGATGCCACCGACAAGCAACTATTTATTCCCGACATTTATTTTAAACCATCTGGTTGAGCAAGTAAAGGTATTTCCTGTATTCTGCTATATTCTGCATCATTTTCTCATGAAAAACAAAATTTTCCATCTCATTTTCTCTAAAGCTTTGGAGTTCAGATAACAAGTGTATTTAATTACTTATACTTCACCTTTCTGCAATTCAAGAAGCTTCACTTTTGGAATTGTCTTTGTTACAGATTAGTACAGTTTCTGACATGAACATTAGTTCTTGAGCTGCAGGCAGAGCTTTTTAATAATGTTCCTTTAGCAGCAGTGGTGCACAGACTATCTCCTGCTGCCATGGGGACAGCTCTGCCACCAAAGAACCGGATACAGTTCAAGGTTCTCAGTGGTTTTAACACCTTCCCTCACAGCACAGAGAAAATGCCTCATTTGTTGTGACATTGGACATCAGGCCAGGCCAGGACAGTCGTGTTCCCACACATCTGTCCTTGTTGGAAGCTTGCAAGGCAAGGGCACTCATCTTGGCTGATGCTTCTCCTAAGGATGGGTCTACGTTTACCACAGCCTCAATCATGGTGGAAAGTAAAGCTGATTTTGCCAGAAGTCCGAGGACAAAGATATGGTCCTACTACTTGTCTTGTGAGACTTTAGTGTCCTGAGTACATTTTTGCTCACTGCCAGCATGTCTGAATCCTTGGCTGAGTTTTCTCTCAGGCTAGCTTTGTTATGTCAGATTATGATACGCTCTCCTTATTTGAGATCTACATGGAAAGAAGCATAAAATCATTTTGATGATTTTGTCCAAACTGTTTGACCTTCCTTTCACCCTTCTTCTCTCTACTTTTTCTCTCTCTCTTTTTTTTTTTTTTTTTCCTCTCCCATCTATCCTATAAACAACTCTAATTTGAATACTTTAAACTGATAGAATTATCCAAATGGAAAATATAGAAACTGTGTAAGATATTATTAATTACTTCTTTTTAAATTGTAAATAATGGAATATCCTGTTTTAATAGACTACCCTCAAGGAATTTCTATACTTCTAAACAGACCATTAAAAAGCACTAAATTACAAACTTCTTTCTTCTTTTGTTGGTTTTTTTTGTTTTTGTTTTTTTGGGTTTTTTTGTTACCTTTACTTCAGTGGAATTACTTAACAGCCTTTGAAGGAATGTATGAGTCTGTCAACAATACAAGCATCAAAGACATCTGAGGAAATTAAATCTGCTTTGTGTTGATATTCAATCCTGCTCAGTGTAATGCTCACATATGATTTTCTGCCACGGTTCTATCTGCCACTGACTCTACCATAAGAATTTTTAAATTAAACAGAGATGAAATAAGTATTTGTGGTGACTTACCTTTAAATATAATTTCCCTAATACTGCATCCACTGTTGAGTAAAACTTATATCAATGAATTTATAGATATTGTTTAAACTAAAACTGTATTTCTTTGCAAATAGAAAATATATTATGGGATATTACTGATCTTATTTTATTCTTCCCTGTATAATCTAGTAGGTGGTTCAAAAGGTCCAACAGAGAAAAATGATCATCACTGTACTATTGACATATGTGTTCCTTATAAGGTGTTAAGTGTTCTTCTAATTACTTTTCTCTTGCATAACAGAAAAGAAAGGAGTAAAATATCTTTTTTTAGTATATAAAAAGATTTGTGATGGGAAAAAAAAATCCAGGACAAGTTGAAGAATCTCTCTACACAATTTATTAATCATGGCTGAGGTTGCAAGACTCTGTGTCTCTCTATCAAGTTGCCATTTCCATTTTCTAACTGACATGATATGCTGTCAGGAGCATTTGAGACTCTCATTTCTCTGTTGCCTTTCTATCTCAACATTTAGTTGAAACCCTAAAAAAGGTAACACAGACCTCACAGTATATATTTTTTTAAACAAATGCTGTCTCTATTCAAATGCAAATACAATAAAAAATAAGCTTGTCCCTTCTGAGAATAACTAATTTTTGCTATGCAAAGATGCCTTAAAAATGATGTTATTGAAAGAGTTCTAGCAGTCCTCTAAAGGGACTGATTTAAGCATGAAATGACAAAAGGACTGAAGAGCTATTAAAGAGAAAAAGATAAGCCATTTATTTTCTTCAAACTGTTATACGAGTTCACTGAAGTGAGTGATGAAGGAAAAAGAAAACACCCAGGAGCTTGAAGAAAGATAAAAGTGGCCAAAGGCAATATCCAGCAAGCTTGCCATCTTGGTGAAGAGATTTCTAAACTAGGAAGAAAAGGGAGCAGAGATTACAAGCCACAGTCAAGTGTGGAAATGGTGGACACATACAGAAAACCAAAGATCTGTGGCAATAAGAACAAAAGAGACATCAGAACCAGAGCAGAGCAATGCCTTTGTAAAGCATACATATGAAAATGTGCCCAGACTTGGAAACAAGTGGGAGGAGGAATCAGAATGTCACATGTTGCTTCACAACTGCAATGTTGTTGGGTGAATGAAGACTTGGTGGAAATGGAGTGGTGTGTTGATCAAACAAAGGTTAATAGGAATGACAAGCAGGGAAGGTGGTGGAGAGGGTTTTGTTGTCAGTGGGAAGGAACATCTTGTCTGTAGGAAGCTCCCATATGGGATGGGACAAGAGACTGAAAATCCTGAAAAAATGACTGAAAATCCTGAAAATCTGAATGTCAGTATCAGACAGGAGGACATTTAACAGCAGGAGTGTTACAGGGTACCCAAACATGATCAGAAAGTGAACAGTGGCTGGGCATGAAAGCATGAAGAATAGGTAATATTTTACTGTGTGTTTTACCAACCACACACATCATTAGCACTCAAAGCTTTGTTCACAAATAGAAAATTAATTAAGGAAAGGACAATTAATTAATAAAAGCAAACCTTCCCATCTTCTGATTAAAGATATTATCTGTGTCAAATAAGGACATTGTTCTAGATGGTTTTGAATCCCTGCCTGTTTCTTTATTTATAGAGCCAACAGTTCTATATATCTCTGGGGTGGTGTCATCACTGTATTGATTAGTTCCATCTCCCATGAAATAATTTAGTGCTTTTGATAAGCATGTTAATTAAGAATTTTCTTAAAACCTATGCTGCCAGAAACTATTAGATAGCAGAATATTTTCTTCCAAAACTTGAGGAAATTAAGAAGAATGGCCACGAGTACATTAAAGAATGAAAATACTATTTTTTTCAAGTTGCATTTAGACTAAAATCTCCTTTTACCAAAATGTTGTCTCTAAGAAAAGCAACATTTCTATATTTAATCATATTAGTGATTAGGTATTGTTACATGAAAAATAGAAAATATTTATATGTAAAAATGAAAAATTTTCACAATGTGTCTTATATGCAAATCCAGACAGGGACAGATATTATGAATTCTTTGCTGTAATTACAAATCTAGTGAAGTTAATGGACAGAAGATCACAATCTCATTAAGGCTGTAGGTAATGGCAATACATTTTCCATGCTTCAGAAGGATATGAAAAAATCAGAAAGGGATAAAAATCCTTGAGTGATTTCTACTCTGTACTTGCTAGATGCTAATATTACAAGATTATTTACCACAATTAGAAGATTGAGAAGGTTGAGAAAGCACGTTGGCTCCAAAGTATAAGATGGGAAATAAGGAAAGAGAATGAGAATGAGAATGTTCTTCAGCCGAACACACATTACAGTCAAAGAAATTAAATACCACAATTCACAAAGAAAGGGACCCCCACAGGTTACCTAGTTCAACACATGCTCCAAACAGATAGAATCAGGTCAGGCTGCTCAGATTGTGTCCAGATAAGTCTTGAAAACTTCCAAGTGTCTCTGGGAAAACTCTTCTACCGTTTGACCATCTCATACTTGTATCCTAAGAGCTAATTGGAATTTCCCATAATCTAACTTTTGTCTATCATCTCTCACCATATCACTGTGATCTTCCAAGAAGATCTATCTTCTTTGTATATTCCAGTGAGGTAGTTGCAAATAGGTCATAAGTCTAGTCCATAAATGATGTCTTAAGTCACTCTGACATAGAAGTCTAATATGAAGAGGATAAACTACAGTAATTTCACAGTTTGTGTTAGCCTTGTAAGGTTAAATATCACTTCTGCTGGTCTGTTTTGGATTGGATCCTATATATCAATCTCCATATATGTACTAGCACTACAGAAGCAGTCTTGGGGAAAGAAGGGAGGTAAGAAGTGCAAGATATACTATCAGAAATCTAGCGAGAAAATAATACTATCATCCAAGACTTCAGGCTCTCCTTAATTTTGAAATAATTTTTTTGTGTGTCAGGAAGACATGCATTCATATATTCATACAGAGAGGCTGAGAATGAGAAAGAGATTCATCACGACTTATTCACATGCCTAATTTGTGCCTAAATCTTAGACACCCAGGAACCAACTTAAACAAATTTAACTCATCTTGATGGATCTGTGAGATACCCAGTACTTGTAAGAAACATTGGTATCATAGGTTGGGGTCAGAGTTCCATGTAGCATCTTTGGTATATTTTCAGCTGGATAAATCCTCAATGCAGTAAGGTGGATGCCTTTGAAGATCTGATCAGAAAACTAGACCTTAAATTGTAGAGTTGTGCACTTCAAGGGTCCTCGTTTGCCATCGAACCTATTAAGAATTTTGACACTTCCTTTTAAGGGAATTAATGCATTAAAATTTAGGTGCAAGCTAATTGATTTAACATGATTCAAACTTATCCTGGTTGTTACAGTATTTAAGTTAGCTAAGATTAATTCAGACCACTTGCAGTGGCAGATTGCTCTCATCTTAACCATAGAAGTAGATGTCTAGTCCAAACTAATTTACAAAAAAGATTTTTGATCAGTGGTGACATCTTTAAAAGGCAATGCAATTTGGGTAGTAGAAATCAATTCTAGGATTAAATGACTCACACTCTGTAAATGCAACTTTCTGTCCAAAATATAGGGAGAAGGTACCAAGACCAGTTTGAACAAGTCAGCTAAGTTTCAGTTGGCGAGTATTAGGTACATTCTTATAATGTGAAAATATTATTTTATTTGTTTACTTATTTATTTATTTTGCTAGAGAGAATTCATTATTGAAATTGGCCTCTCAAAGAATTTGGTAAAGAACTTAAGACATTTATGAATATAAGGAAACCTAAGGCTTTTAGAGGCAGTTTACTTATTTTTTTGGTCGAAAAAATCCTGATACATACACTAAAAATTACATAAAAATTTAAAGATAATCATAGAGATTTTTAATAAATGAGAAAAATATGAACTAGAATTATAGATTTAATAAATTTATATAAATGTCTTGTGTTCACAGATAATAATTTTTTGTGCTAATGAGGTACACTGTGAAATTTTTATAACTAAATCAAAATCAAAAATCACAGCAATGAAAAAACTAACAAACTGTACTTGAAATACTTCATGTTTTTTAAACTGAATGAAAAAGTCTTTGCTTTTACAGAAGTTTTTGATATTTTAGGTTACAATTCTTTTAAAAAATTATTTGTTTTCTCTGAGTTAGTTGGGAAATCCAACTATTGCTGTTTTTAAAGCTTGAAATAAATTATTTTCTTCTACAGTTCTTCCTGAATGTTGTTATCAATAAATGCAGCACTATGATGTTTTGCTTTGATTTGTTTATGGGTTTTTTGTCAGTTTTACAATGCTATTTTCAAGAAAAAAAAAAAATAAACATTGTACTTCCTCAAAGAGTTTATATGCTGAAATATCTATGGTATCCCGGGATCCAGTTTTCACCATTTTCCTGTTTACAAAGCCTGTAAAGTATAGATGTGCTAGGAGCCTCTCTTCAGCAAGTACTAAAATAATGTTTTCCCCCTACCAATATTTTGAAATCACATTCTAAGGATTAAAGTTCATTTTATAGTAAAATCTCATAGATTTTAACGTGGAAATCTCAGACATCTAGTGGTAGATGACTTGATCTATAAATGCTTCATATATTACTCTGTTTTTCATAAGAGAAACATTGTTAAATCATCAGTTTTGTGCTTTCTTGATAGGTCTAATTTCTGTTAGACATTTTGTTGTACAGATAATCATAAAGGCTTTTTATCATCTCCTCTTAATTCAACAAAAAAAATCTTGCCATTTTGACTATCATTCTGAAGATTATCAAAATTCTGACTCTGCTTGTCTAGAAAATAGAAATAGAAATACCTTCACCAGGTAACAGCTTATCCCTCTTTTTCTGCATACTTTTTCAAAATAAACCCAAAGTCAAGTGTTCTACCTTTCTGTTCTAATGGCATGCTATTCCTGTTTGCATACAGGAATTATTCAATATTTTAGCATAAACCTTCAGTTCTTTCTTCCTGTTTATAGTTGCAATTTTCTTGTTGCTATAAAACTCTTACTAGCTTCCTTTGTCAAACCTCTACTTCAGATATGATAATTTGTCCCTGAAGAATTCTTGAGATTCAGTGAACCCCAAAGTTCTTCTCTGACTTGATCAAGGAACTATATAAAAACAAACATATTCTTCTAGTAACATATAAATAAATATATTTATTATATAAAATAATATATTTTATATATATATAAAGGCATGAGAAGGTAAAAGTCTTTTCTTAACTGAATTAGCTTTCTGTTTCCACTGGTATCACATGATTTGGAAAGAAGGGAAGATGAGTGAAAGAAAGATTAGGGGAGGCTTACACAAAAAAAAATTCCATTCCTGAAATTCTAGGTGGACATGAATGTAAGATAAATTTAATGTTAAATGAGGGACAGTGTTCACATCCAGGTTGCACACACTTTAATTTTGGTATTCGAACGTAATACACTGCATCTTAATTTAGGATTGAAATTTCCGATAGACGTGGCTATGGAGCTGCTCAGACCAAAGCATTTTCAACCATTTGAGGTGCCTTTGTAAATCCAAGGCAGATGCAATTTTGCCAACAGCAAACTTGTGTCTTATTACCGAATTACATGTTAAAGGAAATTGAAGATATCTCATGTGGCAACAGGCACCTTGTGAACAACTAAAAAGAGTTATAGAATGAGCTATAATGGGAAATCAGAAATCTTGAACTATATACAATTACCTAATTGTAAGGGGTATTTGAATTGTCCTCAATAATCTGAGCATTCACCTGGGAGTGGCAGACATTACACTGGACACATAGGAGACAATTCTTTCAGAAATGTAGTTAAAGATAAAATTAGATTACCACAGGGCATCTGAGTTTACTAGTCTCATACTAAGCTATTGAATTGAGTTTTGATTTCTATTTTTGATCTATTCACCCAGTTATAGCTGTAAATTTCTTTATTTTTTTATGTTTCACAGATGGTGACATATACAACATTTCTTCACCAAACAGGACCTAATGTTTAAAGTTATTTCCTTCATGTTGATAACAGACAAAGAAACTTTGTGAACAACTCATAGTATAATTTAGCTTATTATACCTAACAACTTACCAAGCAAACGGTCTAAATTTTGATGAATTTTCTAGAAATGGGAAAAATACATATTAAAAAAAAAAAAAATCCAGTGAATATGACATGGATTGTGGAATCACATCTACTTTCTATCATTTCTGCGGTCAATGGAGAGGATTTTTGGAGAAAACTTTTGAACTGTGAATGACATACAAACAAGCCAAAACATGTGAGCAGCTTAGTTAAATCCAAGGCCAAGAATGAGGGCCTGAATTTAAAAGCACTTGCAAAAAAATAAACTGGGGGGGTGATGGGAAAGACCACTGGAGAAGCATGTTCTGTCTTCTTCACATCAATCTTCATCTTTGTTATTTCAAGGTGAGCATAAAGAGATAAACTCTTAAGAGAGAGAATGAATCAAGTCCCAACAAGAGAAGATTTGAACTAGCACAGGTGAAAGTGCTGACAGATAATGAGGGCTGGATAATGATTCTGTGATTTTGATAAAATATGGTCATTGCAGTCCTCAGAAAGATTATTTCAGTCATTGATAATTTCACTCATTATTTCAATGATACTTTCACTGAAGTGCTCAATGAATGAAAAAGGAGAAAAAGGAGAGAAAAGACTGAAAGTGTTATCATGAGTTTCATTTTTGTTTGCCAGAATTATGTCCCTTTTTCCTAAAAGTTAGTATTTCGATTCATTGGTATAGATAGTTCATGCATATTATATAAAGTAGAATTTCAGTTATTTGGGGGCAGAAAATCTCATTGTGATTCCACAGAATTAGTTTAATTAGTCTCTCATAATACCAGGTGTTTATATGGGAAATAATAGAAAGAGATGGAACTTCAAAGAGTCTCTGCAGCTGGAACCTGTAGATTTTCCAAGATTAACTTTTCTATACTTACTTCATGTAAAACTTTTTTTTTTTTTTTTTTTTTTTTTTTAATTTTTAAATTAAAAATTTTCATATTTTC
>VYXF01007589.1:211495-280610 GCA_013397295.1 Polioptila caerulea | reverse complement strand
TTTTTTTTTTTAAGTTTTGAATTTAAAACTTTTCTAATTTTGAAATACAGTTGGTTTTACCTCTTTGCCAAAATATAGCATCTCACATCTCTTGAAGTGGACATTACTACTACTGACTTACAGATCATAAAAATTTAGGCATATTAAAAAGTTTGTTGTGTTGACCTTGTCTGGACACCAGATACCCACCAAGATACTCTAACATTTTCCTTCCCAAGTGAATAGGGGAGAGAAAATAAGGAGGAAAACCACTTGTAGGTTGAGATAAGGCAGCTTATTAAAGTAAAAGTACAATTTTGTGAATACACAAGCAAAGAGAAGGGGAAAATAGGTTTGTTCTCTATTTCCCTTCAGCAAGAGATGTTCAGCCACTTCCCAGGGAGCAGAGCTTCTGCACATGTAGCAGTTACTGAGGAAGGCAAACACTGTAAATAACCCTCTCCTTCTCATTTCCTTATCCCCTATATTTGAGCTGACATCAAATGGGATGGGAAATCCCTTCGATTAATTTGGTTCAGCTGGCTTAGTTTTGTCGCTTCCCAGGATCTTGCCCATCCCTTGATGGAGGGGGAAATGTGGAGAGCCAGCACTGATGCTGTGCCAACGCTGCTCAGCAGTACCCAAAACACTGGGGTGCTATCAACACCTTTCCAGGTGCCAGTGCAAAACACAGCACTGTGAGGGCTGCCATAGGAAAGTGAGCTCCATCTCAGCCAGACACTAGATAATCTCCAACCTTTATTCCACACCATTTATTTCATACTCAGATTATACACAGTTTATATAACTTCTAACTATTCCACTGTATTAATTTCTCATTACTGAAATCCCTTCTTACAACTTCATTCGACCTAAACTGCATCCTTAAACTGTTTTAATACCTAATATACAGATTTATACATTTTCATTAACTACTATACCCTATCCTTTCACAAATAGATAATATATTCCTATTTCACGGGCTTCCTCTGCCCCTCCAGATCCATGACTTGGGCTTCATCTTACTCAGATGGATACTCAAGACAGGAGAAACAGCACAATCATTCATTGGTCTCTGACTCCATCCTGTCTTAGGTCATTGCTGCATTCTCCTTGCTCTTCTCAAAATTCAGTCTTTTTTGGTTCATGTCTTCCTGCTACTTTACTTCCTGCCACATACAACTTACCCCTCAGGTTATTTTCCCCCAAAGGTTTAAACTCTTTGAGGCACACACTGGGTCTCCCCATTCTTCTGCATTATCCACCAAGTACATCCTGATTCTTAAGAAAAGCCAATCCCGTGAATGAGTTTGCATTTTCCCATGGGAGGAAAAATCCACAAAGCTACAGTACAGCTGAAGTTTAAAAATTCAGTCTAAAAAAAAAAGAATAAAAATCCATGTGCAGTTGAAGTTTTTGTGGAAGCACGTTTCACATCTTTTCCCCCAAATGGTGAACTTGATGAGTTTGACATTTTCTGACAGATATGAGCATTTTAAGCTTTGAATCTTATAGAACACTATGAAATGTTTCACCTTCTTGTCACCTTTCCATATAAACACCAGAAAAGATGTCAGTATGAGAGAGATGACAGGGTGTAATACACACACAAAAAAGACCAAAAAAAAAGTAAAACTAGTGCTTCTTTTGTCATGTCCTTTTAGCAATCTCTTTCCCCTCTATATCAGGGCTTTCTACTTCACTGCTCTGTTTGACTCCTCAAAGATTTTCCCTCCCCATCATCCTTGTCCAATCCCATTCTTTTCTCTTTCTATACTTCCTTCTGTTTTCCTAGATCAGAAGAGTGAACTAAAAATAATAAAAAAATAGATAAATATTGAAATTAGAAGTAGCTATTTTAGGCTCTCTTTATAGTCAGTGCAGAGAAGTATGCACCTGCAAAAATATTGCGGTTAGTCGTAATGGTCTATTTTAGAATCTTAATTTCTGTTTGACTATAAATATAGCCTAAAGTGGCTAGTTCTGTTATTAATCTCTAACTTCTTAAAGTATAAGTTTGTGTGAACTAATGCTCTATTAATTTTCTAGCTAGAATTATAAAAAGGCAAAAACAGCTACAGAGTATAAAAATAAAATTAGGTGTACTCTGCCCTTAATTTCCTCTAATTTCCATTAAGAACTTATTTTCCAAAGAATGAACTGATTTTTTTTCCCCAGTAGCCATCCAATATTTATATCCCTTGTTATATTTATACTTTATTCATTTTTTGCAACATTTAAGCTCCTCAGGACTGCTTAATCTGTGAAATACTTTTTGAGACACTGAGACACATTCTTTTTTTCTACATTACCATGTAGTCCAAGAATATGTTCTGCTTTCTGAAGCATATGGGAATATGGGCATTAAAGCATGTTGGACTTCTCTTTGCACTTGCTCTCACATTAAAGCTTAAAACCTTCAATTTCTACATCTTTAAAGAAAGCTACAAGTTTGGTTGAAGCATTCACAAACAAGCTTAAAATATTCACAATTACTTATAAACATGATCTGAGCTGAGAATTTTGACCTCAGGAGGTTTTATTGGGAAATCATATTTGTACATAAATAATCTAATTAGAGATTTAATGTTCAGTATATCTTATATATATATACCATACATAAGTGTACATCTATCTATAAATGTAGAAATAGTCCTTTAATTTAAAGTAAGACACATAAGTTTTAAATTGAAGATCTGATACTAAATTTTAAGAATGTATTTATTTCATGTATGGATGAGTGGGAGAGGCTGTTCCTGAAGAAAAGTTATGTCTGAGATGAGGCTGTTTGTTCCCAAAGAAGGCCTCTCATTTTCAATTGGTTTTTTTAAAGTGTTTAATATAGTATAGGCTTAGACTTGTCTCTTTGCAACAAAAAATAAAGCAGATGGATGAGATGGCTGCTCAGATTCTTTTAGCTGTATTTATGGTGTTAAAATAATAGGAGTAAGGACATGATCATCATTATGTTTATTTGTCAGTTTGTTCTTCCACCCTTTTTTGGAGGACCCTGAGTATGTCACTAGATAGCAAAACACAGGTTCAAGGTTCAAAAATATAAATAGAGTCCTAAAGATACCTCATTCTGTAGAAAACTACCTATGAGAGGGTGCAAATAATACCATTGTGGTATGTTTTTCCACACTCTATGTTATGTCTGTGTGTTACACATCCTCAAAATTTTCTCAATGCTCCCTCCCTCATCTATACAGCAATATATATATATGATACACACACTAGAGCCACTAGGGTACACCAAGAAACTTAGAAGACAGGTTTTATATAGAGTGAACATACTAGCTTTGCAAGAGCTAACATTTGGTCTATGGGTTAGGAAAAATTTCTTGAAACTGCCAATTTAGCATTGGAAATGTTTTAATGTTTAACTTTGGTTTTGATGATATTCTGCTACATGATCTAATGTCCTCCTTTGCATATTTTGGGATGGATGGGGTAGCATCTTCTATAACAAAAACCAAAATCTATTATTCGTGCATTAGCTAAGATGAAGAAAACATACAAGCTCTGTGTGTCTAACCATGTGATTGTGAACATATAACTATGAACAATGATTATCAATAAAGAGTTGGGAAGAGAATTACATTTTGGGCCATATGCCATGCATTTTTCTCAAGCAAGACATTTGAGGGAATGAAGTAGAATTAATAATTAATTAAAGTGCCTTTATGTTTCTGTTCCTGAAGGTATGCAAATATTCCACTAAAGAGGATTAAATTTAAAATTAATTTGGGAATTTTATTTCCCTTTTAGTGAGAATTAGAAAGAGCTTCTTTACTCCATTTTAGTGAATTATTCACTTACTTTTAGGGTTATCTTTTATTGGCAGTTGAGGATTCAGACACTTGCTGAAAGCTAACTAAGTGTTTAAGTGGCTAGATGAAACAAATGGAAGTTTTGAATGAGGGCCAGACCCTTTATTCTGGGAGTTAAAACATATTTCATGGTCCAGAAGCCTGGTCCTAACATTGGAAGAAAGAAAAAAATGTAGCACTAATGACAAAGCATAGCACTAGCTTTTCTAATAATCTGGACTTCACCCTGGTTGTATAAAGCTATTCCTGCAACCAAGGACCAAAAGCAATATATTAATTTCATGACTTCCATGTCTCTAAACAGTTATAAGGTGTCTCTTTGCAGCATGATACGGGAGAAGGTTTCATTTTACTTGGCTTTAGATAACTATTATGTAAAATCAGAGCTGTTATCCTGAACCTGCTTTATTAACTGCGGACAAAACCGGGTACTGCAGCATAATTTAGGTTTCTAAGCATCTAACAACATTTGCATATCTTCTCCTGGTGTCATGGGGTCATGCTTCCCAAAAGTAAGTAAGTGAGCCTGGTTTAACCACCATGCATATTCACTTTATGAGGTATCCAATAACATTCCATATGACCAGTAGCTGACACTCCAAAAAAGCTTCTGTGCACCTATTCTGTTGTGCCACCACTTGAGGCATGCTGGGTATCTCAGGTCATCCAACATGTCTCAAGTATTAATAGATGCCCATGTGGTTAGTGCAGGCAAATGAAACAACATCAGCGAGAGATAAATTGCTGTCTACAAGTATTTTCTTTCCTAAGCCAAAAAGAACATTTAGGATCACTAGCATTGATTAGAGAACCAATCTTCGCCACTTCCTTGTTCTTTTAATTTCTCAGATGTTCTGACTTAGTATGTCTTCCTGGTCTTTTATTAACCCATGCTGTATCTCTTCCTCATTTCATCAAAACTCTCTGTTCTTCAAACCTTTCCATCCTCACATCTGATTGTTGTTCCACTTTATCAGTCTCAGCCCTGAGTTCAGCAGTCACCTTTCCATCACTGGGAAGCCCCTAGTCCTGTTAATTACAAAGTGCTGTCTCAGGGACCCCTTTTTTACCATTTATCATTTTCTTCATATCAGTCTTCCTAAACTCCTCCATGTTTTCATAACCTTCCAGTGTAAATGGTGGGATTCTCCTATCTGCAGAGTCCTTGTCACTGCTCCTCCTGTCCTTTCAGTACCTCCCCATTCTCAAGAATGCTTTCACTGTGGCCCTGAGTGAAAATGCCTGTGCTCTCTCGGCTTCGGTCCACTTGCGTTCTGTTTATATCTCATTTCCCTCAAAGCCACCTTTG
Organism: Polioptila caerulea; assembly: GCA_013397295.1. Taxonomy (NCBI): domain Eukaryota; kingdom Metazoa; phylum Chordata; class Aves; order Passeriformes; family Certhiidae; genus Polioptila; species Polioptila caerulea. Next base: position 275,489 of record VYXF01007589.1, on the reverse strand, counting down.
AAGGTTTCCTGCAATCAGCTCTGGAAAACTGTAAGGTGCAGTACAGGGCATGATTTTATTTCATCTACTATTTATTAACATTTAAATGTAAAGGATTTTATGATTTGATCTTGTCAACACACAGACTCTCATTCAATGGCAAGTGAGGGTATTTCTTATGTAGCTGCAGAGAGAAGACTTTATAACTTTGTCTAAAATAGCCAGGCTTTTATGGTAACAACATGGCTTTTATGGTAACAACAAACTTAGTGTGCTATATAACTTTTTTAGTGAATTTAAAGAGATAATAACAAAAGCACTAGATACTATACTTTAAAAAATAACAGAAAGAGAAAATAATATAAAATAAAAAAGCTGTTTAATGTTTCTATTCAGCTTTTTAATGTACTGTGGAAGGCAGTGGTTAGAGTGGATCATACATCACTATATTAAAATGTTGCTTTTGAATCCAGGCAGCTGACTAAAATATTTCAGGTGTAATTCATCTGAAACCAGCCTTACAGCTTGATGTATTAAGCTTTTGATATGAAATGTTTTCCACCTACTGCATCTTAATGTATTTTTAAAACATGATGATTTGGCTAGAAGCAGCAGAATGTGGATTAAAGTTTCTTTAAGAAAAGCAAGGCAGTTGATATTTTTGTAGTTTAGCTATCATTTTTTATCATGTTTTATCTTTATTTTTCACTTAAGAGCAGCTGTTTTACAATATATCTGAAGTGTATACCACACATTCTTTTTAAGACGGGGTCTGTTACCATAGCTGAACGACAGTTGTGCAACTAGATCCTGCTTTAATAAACCAAGAGGAGCTTCTAATAAGAATGAATATTTAAATTATGGCAATTTCTAATGTACAGAAATAGACATCTGTATTACATATGGAATTTTTCTACAATGAACTAAAGAACAGTGAATCAAGTGGCAAATCCAGCAGCTGGCTGCTGCCTCCTCCAGGAAAAATCTCATCCTCCAAAACAAGTTGTACAACTAAACAAATAGCACCCATTTTTTTCATCCAAAACTATATTGAATTAACATTTTCTGTTGCATACTCAGAAGCTGAGTACTCTCCATTTTTTTTTCTTTTTTATTTTAATTCCTGCCTTACACAGTTTTACTGTCTTATATGTTTAGTCATCTAGCTTGTAACAAGCTAGAAATTCTTAAAGTCAGTAACAGGTTTCGCTAAGTAAAATCAAAACCAGTATTTAAAGGAAAACTTTACATACATGTTCATGGAATTGATTTGCTTCTAGAAAATCACAGTATCTTGTGCTCTTCAATCTCCTACCTTCTTTCCTATCCTGTCTGGCATTGATGAACTCTCTTTACAGTTCTGAAGTGCCCTGAAATGTAAGTGCTTGTAGAATTAAAATTTAAATAAAACAGGCATGAATCACAGTAAGAAATCTGTATCCAAAGGATATTTTGTTTAAGCAAAGATGGAAACAAAGCCAGTGAATGACCTGGGAGCAGAAATGGCGTCAATGTTAATTCTGCTTTGAGCTCGTGTTTGCAAATGATATTCAAGGAAGATAATTTCAAAGACAGAAACAGGTTTTTTTCTTTGTTTCCTGTGTTTTCCCAATCATGACAAAAAAACCAACAAACCATTCCATATCTTAACAAATTCAGAGAACTGGATTCTCTATATGACTGTGATTTCTTTGGTGATTCCAAAATTTATCCAGGATGTCCTGTATTTCCACTGACTTACTCTTATGATTGAAAGAAGGGATTAAATCCTGTAATTGGAATATTCTTTCCATTTCCTGTCTTACACTGTCCTTTAAACTCATTAAGCTTTGCAATACTAAAGGACTTCACTTGGGTACTCTGAGGCTTTCACTCCTACTCCAGCCATCTCCCTTTCATTTGAAACAGCATAAGCTTTCTATTAATTTGTTGAATTGTTGTAATACTTTGGTATTACCATCACACAGTTATTCTTTTGTTTTTATTTTTCGGTACTTCCACTCACAGAAGGTAAGTACATTATTATTATTGTGGAAAGTGACAGTTGGTGGCATGAGAATTTTTATCATAGACCTTACTTCTTCTATTCCTTTTTTTGTTGTTGGGGTTTTTTGTTTTTTTTTTTTTTTTTGTAGATTTTGAGATTTTAGCTCATCCAAGAGGAAAACCAAGGCTTCATGGATGAAAGAGTAGATAATTGTCAGCTAAATATGTGGTAAGCTTATCAGTAATATATATGCACAGAACTTAGCATGAAATGAGAGTGCACTTTCTGCATCTGATCAAAGCATTCTCCAGTCAACACTAATAGCATCACAATGGAGAAAAATTGACTGGGACTTTCCTGCAGAAACTACATAAATATTATCAGAAAAGTGTTGTGAGACAGCCACCTGCTCCACTAGAGAAGACCTCCAGAAGATTACATTCTTATGGTGGACCCCTGCCACTCCAATTCCTTGCTGTTTATTGGGGAGTCTTTCCTTTTTCCTTTCCCTTTCCTTGTCTCTGTCTCTGGACCTCTCTCTCTCTCTTTCTTTCANAATGATTAGAACAGTATCCTGCTGAAATCTAGAATTTTGACCATAAAAGTGTAGAGAATTGGTTAGGGAAGGAAGTTATGTTATGAAATAAAAAAACAAAACAAACAGGGAGAGCCATCAGGACACACAGGAAGTACAGCCCACTTTGCCAGGCTGCTGCTTGCTTTGCTCACCTGTGGTCTTAGGCTACAGCTACTTAGTTGCTCAAGCTGGCTGCTGGCTGCTGTACGACCTTATCCAACAACTGGAGGTCTCCAGAGGGTCAGAAAGGCTCATCAGGCAGTGTTTTGAGGTTGTCTGGAGCATGGCAGAGTGAAGGACCAGGCGTAAGCATGTTTTGTCTCAAACAGGATCCAGGACTGCATCCACAGGGGCATTACCAGCAGAGACAGAGACAGGATCATCCAAACTGCTCAGCAATTGTCAGGCTGCACGTGGATTATTGAGTCCTCTTATCGTCAGCACAATTCAAAAGAGACAAGAACAAGCTAGAGATAGTACAAAGGGACTCCACAAAGATGATCAAAGAGAAGCAGAAAAGGCCTTTACTCACAGTGAGCATTGCCCAGTGGTAACTAGAGCATCTTTGTATATCAGCATTGTTTCCATCACTAATGTAAAGCACAGTTGCATAAAAACTACTATGAAAAACACTAACTCTATCTCAGCACAGTGTCCTTTCCTAGTTCCTTAGTGTCTTACATTTTATAATTGAAAAATGCACATAGAAGTCAGTGGCAAATTTTCACATCTTGGAAAAGTTTTGTGGAAAAAATGTGATAGAATATGGTATTAGTTTAAATCTGTGTTTCATTTGCTTAGGAACATTTAATCAATATAAACATTAGTTTATACTTTTCGGAATGTATGTTAGAAAAATGTTTCAAATTCTCCCCAGTGTTTTTCATCTATATTCGAAAAATTCAGGTAATGGGGGCAAAAACATTGAGCATTAAATCTCCAGTAAATTCATAGAACAATTGCTAACTTGCAGTACTTCCAACAGGCAGACGGATGAAAATGTTGTATAGGTCTGACAATGAAATATACTTTCCACTCAAGCTGAAAATCATTAAGACTCCTATAATATTTTCCTTGTGCTTATTGAAGTTACAAGTTTTTCATCCTTTCATTCCAATTCAATAGTTGATTACTAAGAATTGGTCTAATGTACTCTTTTTTTTATTTTTCCTTCTATTATTTTATTTTCTTTCCCTCTGAAAATAACACAGAAAACCTGACAACAGAAGAGTTTTCATAGAATATTCCGAGTTGGAATGGACCTACAAGGTTCATAGAGTCCCATTCTTATGTAAATGGCCTGTATGGGGATTGAACCCATGACCATGGCATTATTAGCATCATGTTCTGACCAACCAAGCTAAAATATCAGGGTCTCAATTATATCTTTACAAGGCATGATAAAAGTATATCTTCTTAAACATTGAAATCTTTTTCTTGTTTCCTCATCTTCCTTTTTTTCCTGAGTGTCCATGAGAAAAATTGGTTTGCATGCTACCTAACCTTTGGTATTTAAAAAAAAAAACAAAAACAAAACCAAAATGGGATCCAGCTTAGTTGCTCAGCAGTAGGTGTTTTGTTTCATTTAAGATGCAGAGGATGTTTGAGACCTCTATGTCTCTTTGTGAGGCTGTGTGTGGAAGATAGACCATGGGACCTATAGCTGCAGAGGATCAGCTTCCATTTCAGACAGCAGCTGAATGCTGGATAAGATTCCTCTAATAATTCAGCTAGCACAGAAGTTATGGTTATCCAATTGATATGAACCTGTGGACTCACACACTTCACTTGCAAATTGCAAATATATTTAGGTATCTAAATAAATGTATCTGCTGGGTAACTAGCCATTTCATCTCCTGTTATAGACAATGGAGGTCTAATAAAAAAAATCTTTCAATATCCAGGGGCAATGACATTCCTTCTTAAATATTCATGTAGCATCAATAACTTCCTCTAGGCAAGACAGTTCATGGGAAGCAGACATTAAGCAGCAAGCTGAGCAATTATTCCACTGAGATTCTGGAACAATTGTAGAGACAACTTACCATTGCTTATAATATATTTGTTTTTCCCTTTTTAAAACTATTTTCAGTTCCCATCATCAGGAAATTAAATGTTTTTCCTTTCAGAACAAACATTGTTCTCATTTTTATATTCTTCAGTATTTTAAGTAATTTACCTGATAGCATGATCATGTTCATCTCTGCAGAAATTGCAGAGATTTTTTGGAGGAAGATTGAGAATATTAATTATTTCCTACTAAATTACAGAAATGGGTTATCATTATGAATTTCAGGACTGAAATGATTCTGAAATCTGCTTCTGTGTTTTCATATTCAGCTACTAAGTAGCTTTACATTCCCATTTGTTATGTGGACAGGCCCCAATCTTGTACTTTTTATAGTGCTTTGTGTCATTTTTTTATCATTTGCACAGAAACTGAAAAGTGTACCAAGTTAAATTTGCTACAAAACATGGAACAAGCATACATTTTAATTTCTTTGCTGTAACATGAAAATTTGGCAAAGAATCTGGTTAGCTTTCTGCTATATAGTAATTACCATTCCTTAAACTTGAAGTCAAGTTGTTAAATTCCAGTTGACCAAATATTTTTATTTAATGTTTCATGCATCCCTAGCTAGCATCCCTATTTTTCTGTGATTTACAAGTATTTAAACTGCTTAAGTGATTTTGATAGGTTAATATGAAGCCTGGGGCAGAATAGGAAGATATATTCATGCCATGATGATCAGTCATACCTGTAAACGTATTTTTTACGGAAGATCCATGGCAATTTAGCAGATAAATTCAGAGAGAGTTTTCTCCAACTGTAAAGTTTCTACATTAAAAAATAACATCGAAGGTGAATAAGCAGATCTTTTTCACTTTCCCATCACTTTTACATTTGGTGAAGGTGATGCTTCAACTGTATGAATCTAATCTCTGCTTTCCTGCTGATTTCAGCTTGTCAAATAAATGCTTGTTTTTGTAGAAATTTCTCAACTAGAGAAAGAAAGGAAGTTTTAAAAGTAGTAAACGTAATCTGTAGTTTACATTTTTATCATGTAGAACAGAGAAATTACATATGGTTCCACCTGATTTTTTTTTTTTTTAATCTTTGATTACTAGAATGTCAGCTAGCAGGAAAAAAATCTTGAAGCACAATTCATCTGACCCCATTTAGAGGAATCATCCTCCTGGTAAGTAAATATCATGAGATTGCTGACATGACTGTACTTCCCATGATCCATCTGTTTTTCTCTCCAGACAGCATTGCTTTCAGCATAGAAAGCAACATATCTTTCATGTTCTCTTATCTCATGCCTTTTTATGTGCTACAAACAGAAAAAAAATAAGTACTTCATCTAGGCAGTGTGATGTTCTTGACATCTTTCCTTGTACCTTCTGTCTAGTGATTAATCCAGAGCTGTGCTGATTCTAGACTTTTCCATGCATTGTGCTATTTCCATTTGGATGCTACCATATAGGGTAATATAGAGGTATAGAGAAAATGGCCATATATATTTGGTTGTGAGTTTAATCAAGTATCAGTAACAAAACAGTATTGGCAAAAACAGATATTTAGCTTTACCTCTGCCTGGTTGATATATCTCTGCACAGCCTACAGCACCATGCAAAGTTAATGTGGAATTTACCTCACAGCACCGAATCTTTGCTAGGCCAACACATCACAGTGCTCCCACACAGCTGCCACTCTTGACATATCGATGGTCTATGTGCTCAAAGGTGTGGAAATATTTCGTTACTACAAGCTACTAGTGAATCAGTCTTGCTTCAATTTGATTTCTGATTGTTTACTTGCCAAAAAACTCTGTGATATGCAATAAAGATACTTTCTTTTTGAGGCAAGAAATGTCATTAAAAAAATGTCATTATAATGTCATTAAAGAAATCTTTTCACAATGTAATTTACTCTTTAGTTTAAATATTTACAAATAATGTTTCACTGAAAATAAATGTTAATTAAGAACATGTCAGTGCAACTTGCTTATCATTTCTTGAAAAATATGAAGGAGATGTGTCTTACATCATGCCATACTGGATGACAGTAATATTAATAATGAAAGCAACAACACCTACATAATACATGTGCTCAGGCCTGTCAAAAGCATGAAACGATGTGTTCTGTTTCTGATGTGAACTTCTTATTTGGTTAAAATAAATTAGGTAGCATGAAGATATAACAGTTACAACAAGTCCCAGAATGGAAACAAAATAGGAGACAGAGATCTATTTCATTCTGAAGACTCACTGGCTGAGAACCTCAGGTGATTAATGCTACTACTTAAATGCCAACATGTATCCCTCCCATCTAGCAAAGGAGAAAACCTACTTTCTATTCACTCCTCATCACATTTCTCTGCAGAAGAAAAAGCAGTCATACATAAAACATTATGAATGACAATATAATTAGGTTAAGTAAATTAGAATTCTGAAACTCAGTGTACGTTGTGTTTCTACTTCAGCCTTCCCACATGACAACATAATTGATACCACATTACAGAGTCAAAGTAAACTAGGCTGAAAAACTATCAATTGTGTGGCAAGCATTAGGTTTTTAAGTGTAAAGCATTTTGTCCATGTCCATGTTGTACTTTGTCCTTTTACCTTTTCCAGTTGTTCTGCTTCCATATTAAGAGTAGATATCTGCATTCAGAACTCCAACCATTCCCTTGCCAATGCTGTACATGGCAGTGACATTCCTTTCCTGCTCACTCAGCCTCTATCTGTGTGCAGAGATTGAAACAGCTTTTCTCCTCCTTAAAGATCTCCCATAAAGTCAACAGAGCCCATGTAGATGTATCAGCTTGTATATAACTACTTTAACATATATTTTGCTTGTATAAGGGAAGAATTTCAGACTGCCTTGGAGTCTCCCTTTCAATGGTATCTACTCTCCTTCATATTTTTTTTCTCTTATCATCCTAATTTTTTTTTTTTAAACAGAAACTTCATGTTTATTTGTAGTCAATTAAAAAGCCAAACACAAAGTGTTATGTTCATCTCAAGCCTGGTGAAAAATCCTTGGTAATAACTTAAGTCTTCTAAGTTTTCTCTTCTCTCATTAAGAAAAGAGTCAAAATATTTTATCTGTCTTTGTTTTTCTTTTTATTTTCCACATTTGTCCTGTCTGTATAGATAACATCACAAAAGATTGCTCTTCATTATTTTTCAAAAAACTCAGAACACTCTCTGGTCGAAGTACTTATGTTATCCACAGCTATATTATGACCAGTACTGAAGTGCTCTAAAGAATCTCTCAGCATAACTGTAATAAAAATGCTACTGTAGACAGTCAACTGAAACTTTTACCCAGTGGCAAAAATATAGGGATGGCAAGTGTCTTTAATTTCTAGAGCTTCTTTGACTGTTGACAGTAGAGTTACATCATTGGTTTGGGAGTGATAGAACATCAAGAGAACAATGCTTGTAAATAAGCCCAATCAGGAAAAAAAGCAATACAGATGCATTTGAGGCCCCTTGCTTTCTGCTTTTGGCATAGAAATGTATTTCTATTCCTCATGTGTAGCATCTAACACATATATGTAGCAATAAAAAAATTAAAAAATGAATAATGTACAGTTATATTTTCTGTAAATTTTCCCTTATTATTCTCTTACTATGTATTTTACACTTTCCTTATCTTTCTTGAAATGGCTTACCTTTCACTGGAATGAATATTTATAAAAATTTATAATATTTGATATTGCATATTCTGTATCAAATGATAGACTGACCTGATGTAAAGAATTAAATTGATTTGCTCCTGCACATGTAATTCTAAAATTTAAGGTGATCCCAGCTTAGTATTAAGTGGATAATTACCCCTAATTAACATACTTTTGGAATTGTGTTCATCACAGTTAAATATTATATAAAGTATAAATACTCTTTTCTTTCTACTGTTCTGATAACTTTGGAAATTTAGGTTATTAGAATTTATGCATTTTTTTTGTCATAGAAAGAATTTATGTTTCATATTGTGAATTAGTCAAATCTCATCTATTTTTAAAAAATTTCAGTTAAAATATTTATGAAAATAAGACACGGATGGGCACTGGAAAAAAAAAAGTAAATGGAATCATATAGAAGTTATTGTCATGAATATTATGAACTGATGAAATTTTTGAGCTGAACGAGAAAATTAAAACCTACATATCCATGGTATTTATCAAAATGCTGGTGCTATCCTGAATAATCTTTTCTGGCATTTTAGCTCTTCTCTCTTATTCTGACACATTTTTAAACAAATTTTTATTGCACACATATTTATTTAACCTGTGGTTCTTTGGAGTTTTGTATATTTCAATACAGTAGCAAGCAATAGAAAAAATATCTTGAGAAACGGAAAAAGGTAATACATGGCTGATGTGTAAGTAGTGCCCAGAAGACATTTTCTTTACTTAGAAGTTCAAAAATCAGTATGCAAACTTTCCATCTTCTACCACTCCTATTATCTCATTTTTTATAGTAAAATAGAAAACTAAAACTGCTGATATTTCCAGTACAGGCAACAGACGTGGTTGCATGTCAGCAGCACGTTGCATAGAAATATTGGAAAAAATATCTGAAAGTACTCTGTGACCTGCAAAGAACCACCAAAAATAGTTTTGCTAAAGTAGTTTAAGTTTAGTGCAGATTTGCCTGGAGAAGGATACAGTTTAAAATGATACTGATTTCTGTCTCAAATGTAGGCTTTCAGATTATGTAACTTTTTTCTTACATACAATTTCTCCTTTTCCCCTTATCTCTCTTTTACATAAATGATAAAGTAGAAAGAAAAAAAAAAGGAATAATATTGAATATCTACAAAGGTAAAAATATCTAACTGGAAATTAAGCGGATAATCATGACTGTGTATTCTTAAAATATTCATAAATAAAAACAAGAGCAAAGCAAAAAAGAAAAGAAAGAAAAATAATTTTCTTCTTTACCCTTCTTTTGATGACAAAGAAACAAAACCTCAACCAAATTTTCATTACTTGGATTTTGTCAGAGAGTGTTAATGAATACCTCAGAGAAAGTGACAAATCTCACCAATTGGAAAATTTATTAAAGCATAATTAGACTTTTAAGGATTTCAGATTTAGCCATGTTAAATACTCTGTATGATTCAGAGCATCGTAGAGATGAAATTAAATGATTAAGAACATATATGAGAGAATAAACTTAAGAGCAGTCCGTCCAGGTGAATGTCACTTAAAAACAGACAAAAAAAAAAAATCAGAATAACAAAAAACTTACTATGTAGAATGAGCAAAGTAAAGACAAAGAGAACAGAGAATTACTATTAAGCACCTAAATCCATACCTCCAAGAAAGAAAGAGAATGACTATAAAACACCTAAATCCATACCTCCAATGTCGTAAAAAAAAAAATTATTACTCCAATTAGGAATGTTACATATGATTTTTCTTGATGGCTTATATACTGTGACTAAAACATTCATTATTTTCTACATTTTTGTGGTTAAGAAACATGAAACTGGAATAAAAAAAATACAGACAATGAGCAGACTAATGAGAGGAATGAAGAATCCTGCTTTTCACAGGAGACTACAGGAACATTTTCTTGTTTAGTCTAGCAAAAAAAAAAATCTGAATGGAAAACAAAATATGGATGGAATATGAAAGCTTTCTATAAATAACTCAAGGATAGAAATATCAGAAAAGGTAGAGAGACATATAATATTGGGAAAATGTTTGCGTGATAAAGAACAGATAGAAACCCTCCCTGAATAAATTCAGAAAATAATATTCTTGAAGATGGAAACACAACCCACCTGATATGAGGTGATGGGATTTCATAACTCTGCAGATTTTCCTACAGATAAAAGAAAGATATAAAACACAAAGATTGGAGAGGATTTAAGAAGGTAAGCTCAAAAAAATTATACAGAAAACAGATAATATCTAGAGTCTAACCTGATAGGGAAATAAGTCATGAAAGACATAGATACTGGGAAAATTTCTTGGCATTGACAAATCACCTCCTAATACATTAGAACCAACATTGGAACTTCAAGACAGCTTCAGTTTGTCTAAGGCAATATGAACATAAAAAACTTGTGGCTAAAAACTTTGCATGGTCTTTTTTAGCTCCACTCAAAACACAGAGTAAAATTTCTGTGTTCAGTAGAGTGGTGTGGGCAGTGACTGTCAGAGCATATCTAGGAAGACTGATATTTGAATTCCAAGCCTTCTCCAAATGTTTAAATTTGAATTATTTGCATGCAAGAGAAGTATCCTACATACTACTATATGTCATTTTTCCTGAAGCCAGGCCATGATCCATGATCCATGAGCTGAAAAGAGCAAGGGAAACTAATAGTCCTCTTGGAAGTGCTTCCAAAAGTCAGAAGGGAACAGGAGTACTGAAGTTTAAATACCCTGCTTATATGTTAGTTCTTTCAGCTCTGTATCTAAGAGCTCCCGAGTGTAAAATTCATGAACAGCAGTCCCCGGCTGACAAATAGCTGCAACTTATAAATCAGTATAAATATAAGAGCCTTGAGACCTAAAGTTATCTTTTCAGCCTTAATATTTTTATTTCCAAGTGCAGTCTGAAAATCTGAGATTGCATCTCTCTTTTGAATGTTGTAACTTAAGTGCCAGAACTGAGGAGGTTATACTATTGTGAAATGTACTATAGCTTCTTTGGAAAATTTTTATTTCTTTAAGCATTTCTAAATCACTAGCATTTTTTAAAAATTGGTTTAAAATAAACTAGTGTGAAAAATATCCATATCAAAAACTCAGATTAAAAAAAAACACGGTACTTTTTTTGTTGCCACCAAGTCTTTATCACCTGTCTATCTATTTAATAAAATAACAAACTATCTTGTTATCCATGTCAGGATCATTCCCTGAGGACCTTCTGTTGCCTGCATTTGTAAATCAGTATTAAATCTTTTCATAAGTTACATATTTGCTTAAGAGTGTTTACGTGGTTTATTTTCCATAGAAATGTCATGTAGCAGTTGTTTGGCACCTTCTCCTCATGTTCAGTTTTGCATTGCCCTCTGAGATCTGCTTAGCCTGGGAGACCTTGCCATCCTTTGCCCCTTACAGGATATTTCTTCTGTCGCTCTACATCTGAAAGCTTAAATGTTGCAATTACATTGTTTCATATGTTGTTTGAGTAAAAGAACTATTCCAGGAGCCTGATGATATGCTCCTGTTTCCAAGCCCTACACCAAACTAAAATTTACAAAATAAAGACAATGTTTTTATTTCTATATTATAATTAGACAGGAAACAAACAAACAAACAAACAAACAATCCACCAGCAAAACATGGGAGTATCTGACTGGTTTCGTTTGTTTTGTTTCTACAAGCAATCTGAAGAATTTCCCATTAATTTTTAATGTATTTTTCCTAGTCTTTTTCTTCTTCATAACAGTATAACTATTTTAGCTAAATATTTTGTGACTTTGCTGTGCAGCTATTTTTTTTCATTATTTGGTTAAGTAACCAACCATTCTTTTAAAATAACTCCTTTTTTTTGTTCTATGCTTTATTATAAATTTTTGTCACAGCATTTTTTAATTCAGCTTCTGATACACTGCATAATTTAGTCTATTATTTAAGAGGCTTTTTTCATATAACTAGACTGCTGTTGCTTTGAAAGTTGTAATTTTCTTTAAACACCATAAAAGAAACAAATTATATGATTATTTCTCTATTTTCAGAATGTGATTTCATTTTAAAAAGGGACATCTGGAAAATGTCTGACTTTTGAGCAGCTATGAGGAAAGTCTTGCAAAGAAACCAAGAAAACAATGTTACATAAAAAGGGAAATCTTGTTTAACCAAACTAAATTGAGTGATAAACAAAAAAAAAAAGAAAAAAAAAAGAAAAAAACCACATACAATGCATTGGAAATATTGCAATACTTCATTGCTAGTTACATTCAATGAGAAATGAGCAACTGATCTTAGAAGTTCTAATAAATCATCTCATTATATTGATGACTTTCCTTTTAGTAGGAAAACCAAAACTTTTCATATTAGTATATTCAATTGCAGATGAAAGTTATGAGAATTCTCTAATCTTTTGGCCTTATTTGTGTCCACACTCGCTGAATATGTAAATCCTGCATATAATGGCCTACAGTGATACGCTTTTAACTAGAGATAGATGAACCTAAGAGCTTTAAGAAAAAGTGTTATGACAAAATCTTAGAGTTTGTTGTGTTTCTTTTTTATTTGTATTGGGTTTTTTTATGTTGGTCTGTTTAGGTTTTTGTGAATTTTGGGTTTTAGAGGGGGAATTGGATTTTTTTCTTTCATCATATGGAAATACATAGTCCAGTGAAGAATATATTCATTAGAAGGAAACAAGATATATTCAGATCCTGCGCAGAAAAGAGAGATGAAATGTAAGTGCAAGAGAGGAAGGGAAAAGTCTGTTCCTAATCCCCAACACTTCTAAATTGCAGTCTGTCTGCAGTTTCTACAGCACAGTTAAATGTTCCTTACATTTCACCCTGTTGAAAATTAATTCATAAAGTTGACTGATCACACATAAATTAGATTCCCAGGAAAAGGACCTCAGGGTTGGGCGATTAACAACCATCAACTGCACACTGGGATCTAGGCAAGTTCTTAGCGTTTATCTCCAACTTGTTTGAAATACAAAAAGTGCCACCTCATCATAAGAAATCTAATGATTCTTTTAACAAAATCACAGAATCCCATCATTTATTAACTTCATTGGTATAAATCATTATGAGAGAAAAATTATATTGACAAATGAAGTAATTACAACACATATTAAAGCTATGTTACCAGAGTGTGGTAAAACTTTTGGCACAATTAACCTACAGTTGTGACAGATAAAAAGTGGTAAAACAGGTAACACAGTGTACTCCAGAAATTTATGGCTTTTATTTGAATTTTTTTTAAAGAAATAAATTCAGATAATTTTTCAAATTCAGTTAATTTCACTGAAAATAAAAACTACATTTGTGATTTCTTTTCATAATTCTCCTTGTGTAGTTACAGAGTTTAAAAGAAAAGAAAAAATCTCTCACATTTATTCAGTACAGAAATGAAAAACAGAATAGAATGGCAACTATACAAGTTTTTACACAGTATATTGTGTATTTTCAGGCTATTCCACTGAGGTAATGTCATGAGCATAGGAAACCTATAAAGAGAAATATTTCTGGAATATAAGGATTAGAAAATTTTTCTTAAGTTTAAAAGAATAATTCTTCAAAACTTGCTTCTCAAAGGACTAGAAATCCTGAGGAATAAAACTGAATTCAAAATATTGTTATTAAAATATGTATATGGTGACATACATGTATGCATTATGTGTTTTGGCATTTTTCATAATACAATTAATGTCACTGTGGTGCTCCTGAGTGTTGTAGATTTCCAAAGATATAAAATATTACTTTTAATATGCCAATACAGTATATATTGGAGAACTTTTTGTCTTGAGTTCTGAGAACATTTAATACTTTGTGGTAGATATTTTTATGTCTTTGCCTTTTAATGTTGTTCAGAGAAGGAAAAGTAAAAGACTGAATTATAAAGTCTATTGTAATTTGATTGTGAAGATTATGACCTTGGTTTAGAATACTTTGTTGAACTAAATTTTCCATGTACTGACCTCTCCAAATTATTTTGTCAGGGACTTAAGGGTAAGGAACAAAGTATTCATTTCTGAATCCTTTACAAGACCTCAGTCTGAGAGATCCTGCTTCTTGAGAAACCTGCTTCTTGAGGGATTTCAGTTACTATAGTGATGCCATTTCTCATGGAAAAAGGCAACCACTCAGTGAACTGGCTGTTACAGCTTTCTTTAAGGTAGAAGAGGCAAGCAATCATCCTTTTCTATCTCCCATAATCTTGTTGTAAAACTCCATGCAATCCTACTGATTTCATATTAAACCAAACTATATACTAAGTTTTTTACAACCAGCAAAGATTAACAGTTCTGTTTAGTAGATCAGAGTTCACCTTTTCTGTGTACCATCCTGGTTTCCCCCAATACCTAAATTAGAGACTACAAAAAAATTGAAGTGTGTACACTCAAGTCAACTACAGATTTAGTGGTCAAATATAAACAACCAGGAAACAGAACTTAAACTTTAGAAAATGCTGGTGTAAAAGTACTTATACCTTTTTCCAGTAATGTCAGAAATGTCTCCTCCAGTAATGTCAAAAATATTTGGAAAAGAGGTCTTTACCAAGAGGATATAATTTTTCTTAGACCATAGGGAAAAAGAAAAAAATATTCCATAAGAGTAAAGGAAAGGTGAAAAACATACTGTTTATAAAAGGGAGCAAAACCAAAAGAGGGCATATGATTATTGTAAGGGTGAGGAGGAACAGAAGGAGATGAGTCTTAAATTTTTCACTGACACACTGTATGACATTGACATCAAACTGAAACTTTCCTTAGCATATTGTCAATGATCAGATTTAGACCTCTGATAACCACAGAAGATTATTTTGGTGTTGAAAACATCCCATGACAATTCACCATGAATTCAATAGGGTTTTTTTAATTGAAAGTGTGAGGTGCGTGTCATATGTAATAAATTGAAACCTGTACACTGTACATGAAAAAATAACAGAGAACACAACTGATACATCTCTCTGTGTAAGTGAATCCTGTTCAGTGATTCCTTAGAGCCTTGTACAACAATATTGGAAGTATATTGACGTCTTAAATTTTAGATTTTATATTTTTTAGATTCTGTGTTGTTTTAGTGCATAGTTCTGGGTTTCATATTAGGTGCTAGTAAGCTCTCTTCACAGAGTAGGTAGACAAAACAATTCCTTTTCTATCTTGGTACCAAGGACAACTGATACAAATTTCAGGCCCAAGAGCATAAATAATGGTGAATTGCAGAGAGAAAAACAAGGTGGGTAGAACCTGAAGCTATAATGGACCAGAACTTATAAAAGTTTGAGACCTCACGGCTGGTTGTGCATTTTGTGACCATTTTGGGGTTCAACCTGGGTATAGCTCATCTGGGCTCTTGCACTGCTCAGGCTGTACCCATTGAGGTATCCTAATAAATACCTATTTTATCCTTTTGCTCCATCTAGTCTCTGTTCCAGGTCAGCCTCTGAGGTATCAATATGATCTTGTTGTTGGGAAACACGGTGGTATCATAATTTAGTTACTTTTTCTGAGAAATCTAGGGCATTTTCATGGTTTGATTGGCTCAAGCCCAAAGCTTATGAGCTATGATGTTTCTCCTGTTCTATTCAGGCCAGATTTTTTTGCAATTTTTTTGGTTCTGATTTATTATTATTGAATAGGAAAGAAAATTGAAATTTTTGCTAAATTATTAATTTGTCCAAAAGACATTTCTACTTTATATCAGACAAACAACAAACAACCTAAAAATATCTGTTCTGTTCTTCAATTACAAAGGTGCAATTGAATTACTGGAACAGATTAACATGTTTGCACTAAAGATAATTATTTATGTAACCCCTATGACGAACTCCTATTTTTTACTCTGAAGAGAGAAAAAAACCCAAACAAATACTTCAAATTCAATGAAAACAGTAAACTAAAGTAGGACCTTGAAACAAAGAATGAAATTATTTTAAAATAAATATGCTGCTGGAAGAGAAACATGAAGAGCTGATTGAAATATTAAGTTCTTTTTATCCGTCTAATTTTCAGAAGCAGAAATCAGAAAAGAAATATTTGCAGAGTTTAATTCTGTAAGCTAGTCTTGGGCACTTCTTTGGGTTTTTTTCATCATTTGATAAATTAGTTGTAAAAACAAAATAAAATAATTCATGAGTGCTCTGTTTTTGTATGCACACTCAGGGCATTGAATCCTTACAAGGATTCTGTTATACTCAGATTGAGCCTTAATTCCATAGGGAGAAATGAAGCCATATGTAAAAGTATTATAAGAACATGGGTTGCCAATATTACAACAAAGAATCCCCCCCAAATATATCCAGAAAAAACCTCCAGGCTTAAGTAATAGGCTGCATAGTATTCTCCATTTCTAAAGGCGTTAAACATGGAGTTTGACAGGCAGCAAAATGCCAAGAGTATTAAAGCATTAACTGAAAATATTTATTCCCTTTTTAAAGAAAAGTGAAAAATCAAGTTCCAAGTCAATAAAATACAAATATTGTTAAAAGTAATTTTTTTCATATCTTTTCATCTGTCAGCACTTGTGTCAAAAGTCTACATTTTGTCTCTATAGTTATACAATGCAAGACTCATCTGAATACAAGTAGATGTCTGTATCCCACCTAAACTCCCTAAACTCCCTTTACAAACAAGTGAGATGAATAGGCACTTCTAGGGCATGGCTCATCTCTTTTTAAAGTTGACTCCCAAAATAGGTCAGATTAATTGTGCCTTAAAACAAGACTCAGTTACAAAGCCTCCCATCCTACTTCCGTAAAAATACATGAATGTTTACTGATGATATATATATTTATATCTATCTTCCATGCAGCTGCTCTAATTTTAATGAGGAATTAAATTACACAATGTATCTAGTATAACCTTGCACCACTGATCACACAGGGAAGCTGCGGTATATTATTCCTTGGCAACATATAGTACTTGTAACAAACCAGTAGGTTTCTAAACTGTTATTCTTTTTTTGATGTACCATATACCAGGTATCTGTCAGAAGTGATTTAATACTATTTAAGATGGAGATAGAGCCATTGAAAAAGAACTCATTTCCAAAGCCGGAACAAAAACAGAAAAGCAAACATAAAATACTCCAAAACAAACAAAAAAAATAATTTTCTCCTTTCAAATTTTTGTCTGCAGTCTGAAAATACTTTTAGTCAAATAATACTATTTGCTCTATCTAAGTATTGCACTGATGTTGAGCTACCCCAATTCAGCTTTATCAATTGAAATGTTTATCAGAAATTGATGTTAACATAGTCAGTGTTTCTCATGATGTATATTATTCACAGTGTTTCACAGTGTGTATTATTTAAGAAACCTGATATGCTTTTCTCTTGCCCACTGTGGCAGTGGTATTTGATCTCACTTAGCAGTATACATACTATCCAGAATGTATTAAAAAACACCATTTCTAGTTTTCTTTTGTAGGCAGGATCTTCACAAGAGTTAAATAAAGTAAGGTTGTTTTCTTAACCTTGGCTAATAATTTTTATTTCACATTCTTTGCATTGTAAAGTACTTTAGAATCTTATCTATAGTTTATCCCTTAAAGATCTTAAAAACTTTTTAGATAATGTGGCCTTTGTTCTTTACTGGTAAAAGTATTCAGGGCTCCTTGCGCTAAGTGCTTAAGTACTGAATTTTTCATCTGAATGTGCAGACTAGTTAGAATACAAATGGAGTCAAGGAAAGTATTCTTCATTGATTGTATTTCTGAGGACAGTCCTGATCTGTGTTTGTTTTAGTAAACTAATGTAATATTTCACTTACTGAGATTTTACCTGGTGCAGAGATTTCCAAGCCAATATGCAAACAACGATAACATTTGATTGAAACTTTTGCTTCTAACAGACTGTCTCAGTTTAGTGAGGAATCATCCATGAATTTAGATCTCTCCATTTCAGGCTGACATTTGAAATAACTGACAGCTAAATCTGGCTCAATTAAAGAAGGTGTAGATAACTCCAGAGGACCATCTTAATCATTTCACACTTATTAGTGTGAAATGCTCTTAGGACACAAATACTTCAGAAATCACTAGTAACAGCAGTGTTACTATAGTAACATGATATAATAATAATAATAGTAGTAGTAATAGTAGCAGTAGTATTAGTAAATCAAAGTTATCATTCCTGGGGAAATTCTGAAGCAGGAAGATATAATCAGGATTTCATATAGATTTCAAATAAATTACAGAAATAATAATGAAAAGCTGTCTGTTCTAAACGGATATATGCTAAACAACAGATGGAAAGTAAAGGGAACTTTAATTAATTGCCTGCCTTCAAAAATGTTTCAGTAATAATTTTTATTCTGCAGATATGGCTAAAATAAAGGACTATTCATCCAATAGTGGATGATGTCACCTCATACCTTGCAAATCCTCCATGGATTCTTGAAATTAATTATTTCAAAGGTAGCTTTTAATTTCTTTCCTCCTATTTTGTAAAGAGGCAGAACTTTAATAGATTCTCTACAGAACTTAGGTGCCTTTGCATTTTGGTGGTGTATAATAAAGTGGAAGCATTTTGTTCTCATCAGTTAAAACAACCTTTGCCATTTTATTTATGACTTGGCTTTTAAAACACTGACAGGATACTAGACAACATTTATAGAGCGTGGCTGGAAGCAATATATTTGTTCTCCTTAACTGAAATCCATTCACCTTGAAAGTATGAGCTCATGAAGAATAAATGACCCAGAAGATAAGATCATTCCTATTAGGAAATAAAGTAACTGGACTCACAAAGATTTAAATTAAAGTGAAAGCATGTTAACTCATTCAAGCAAATACAAAAAGCTAATTATTTTTTCTTCTCTGTATATGCGTATGTGATTACACTTAACCAATTAACATTTATGGCAATTTATTTGGTAATATTTATTTATTATTTATTCCTTACATTAAAAATATAGGAATCTACTTTTTGCTATTCAGGTAATGTTTATTAAAATTGAAAAGAATAGATTTAAACATAAATTAAATTAAATTTAAACAGGACAATTTTGCCTCCAATTTTCTTCTGGTTTCCTGCCAGCTCAGTACAGCAACTTTTCTTCTTATACTGAGTTTTCACTTTCCAGGAAAGATGTGGGCAAATAGTTTCTCCTCTCTAACAGCTAGGTATGTATAATGAATTTATCTTCCCACGTCCCTTGAATCTTGGTTTTGTCCCTTTTACTTCTCTGCATAAATTCATACTTTATTTATAATATGTCTTCACTGTTTTCTATGTATTTCTTTTTTTTTCCCCCAGTTCTTCAATTTTCTTTTGTTTTGTAATTTGTTCTTACAATTACTCTTATTGATGTAGTTTTCTTCTTTTTCTTTTTTTTTTTTTCATATAAATGATCAAATCTTTACCACTCCCTAAAAATCTTTCCTTCATTCCATATACCCACAACAAATGGCTAAAATCCCGTTTATTTCCTGTCTATTTTTCACCTCCTACATCTTCTGTAAATCAAAGTTATGTCAATTCCCTCTACAGGTACTAATGTACGAAAAAAAAAAAAAAAAAAAAAGAGAAGCACAGTTCAGGATTATGGAAGTATGGCTTCTAAAATTTTTCACAATATAATGAAACTGGTGAAACAGCATTGAGCAAAAAATACACTGATATATTATACTGACATTGTACAAGATGATGGTTCAGCAAAAAAAAAATTATTTTAAAACCATCCCATTTTTTTCCCTAGCTCTTTTCTGTCATCATTTCATAAATGAATCAGGAGAATATTATTCCTGTAATTTTTTTTTTCAATAAACTATTGATAAATTGATTATTTTAGAGGTATAGATGCCATCATGGAGCTTGCCACCCTTCTTCTTAGATCAATCAAAGCTAAAACATTTATTTTAGTAGCTCTTAATGAGCTACTAAAATTAATGTTCTTTTCAATTAACATATTCATGTGAATCTTGCAAGTAGACTGCACACCCTTGATAAACACAGCATAATGAAGAAGTCTGTTCAAAGCTCACACTTACAAGGAGAAATATTTGCTTTGCAAATCACTGACCCAACAACTGTCAACATCAACCAGACTGTTTAACTAAGATTGTGTAACTGAGAAATAATAAGAACCTGATTCTAGTCTGACAGCACTTTGTATATATTCTGGAATGGCAGCTCCTTTTTTAGATTCAGGTGCTGAAGAAGAGGTCTGACAGGACTGCAAAGCTGATATCTAAAATTCTAGATGCAGTTTCAGGCATTTGAAGCTGGAAGGACCAAGCAGTCATAATATTTTATGCTTTCAGTTCTGCTCCAAAACCAAAAAATTTACCAAAAATTCAGGCCAGGCTTATCTCTGATCTCACAAAGTCCTTGGGTGATCTCTTTAGGGCATGCTGCCTCTATACAAGGGAACAAAATAAGCTGCAACTTGCTTATGGTTTTCTATCAGATTCTTTTTTTTTAAAAATTTTACTTTTTTTCACATTTTTCTGTCTTAAATATGCTTCATCCTTAGCAGATTCCACTCTTCAACATCCACAGTGAGTGAATGTGATGTGAGTGGAACAGCATATGGATGTAACTGCATGGGCTAAGAGTCATCCTGCATAGCTTGTCCATCAGAAAGCTTGCCTTTCAGAGTGCATTTTTAAGGCCTGAAAAGATTAGCACGGGCCAGAGTGTGGTTATGGGACAGGATACTCTGCCACTGCAAATCAAAGACAAATTTGACTGCACGTGTTTCAGTACAATGTGTGTGCTGCAATGTAGTATGGATACTATCCCATGAAAGACCAAGCCTGGCTCATTGAAAAGGGAAGGTCCACCCAGCTTAATATTTTCAGTCTTAAGTTCTAAATATAATTTTTCCTGTTAAAAGAAATGTCTCCCATTGTATGAATGGCATGTGAGTTTCATTCATTTGATTCATCCCTGCCTGTAATTTTTATCCAGACCTTCATTTTCTCTTATCTTTCATTTTGTGATTTAACTGTTTTATTATTATGTCTCTTACTCATTTAAAAATATTTTCTCCACTGAAGTCCCTAATTCATCGGCTCTACAAGTCTTTCAATACAGAATTGAAGATTTTCTTGTTCCTCCAGGTGGGAATAATATATGATAGCATCATTCCGACCTTATAACCCTATTTTCCTTGCTCTTCCACTCACTTTAAAATCAGTTCAGAGAGTTTGAAAAGACCTCCACACTGTTCCTTAGATTTTTTCAAACCAAGTGTTCATGTATCCAACTAATTTTCTCTCTGCCTATAGTACATATATATAATTAAATAAATCAGATAGAAAAAAATGAGAAGAAACGGCACAGGAGTTTTTTCTTTATATATGTGTATATATATAGGCATAGAAAAGAAGCACCTAGTTGAAAACTATGCATAACAAGGCCATTTTTTAATTTTTTTTTTTTTTTTTTTTTATCAATAAGTCATGTTTTAGCCCCTACCAGAAGCCAGGCAACAAGCAGCCTCTCTCTCATTCCCTCACTAGTAGGATTGGAGACAGGACTGGAAAGGTAAAAGCAAGAAAACTCATTTAATAGGAACAGCAAAAGCTGCACACAAAAGTGAGGCAAAACAAGGACTTAATTCCCTGCTTCCCATGGACAGGAATGTAACAATTAGGAAAAAAAATATTCCCCAAATATTCCTCCATCACTCCAAACATTCCTCACTTCTTCCTTCTTCCCTCCAAGCTTTATATACTGAGCATGACGCTATATGGTCTGGAACATCCCTTTGATCATTTTAGGTCACCTGTTCCTGCTGTGCACTCTCCCCACTTCCCATGCACCCCCAGCATCCCCTCTGGAGTGTCAGGATGAGAAGCAGAAAAGGCCTTGGCTCTATGTAAGACCTGCTCAGCAATAACAGAAACATCTCCACATTATCAAACTGTTGTCAGCAAAAGAACCAAAAGATGGCTCCATACCAGCCTCTGTGATGAAAATTAACTCTGCCCCAGCCAAACCTAGCACACAGTTCAGTAAGGGCTTTAAACAACTATATTACTTATTTCATGTAAGTGGATTTCAACCCTCTATTGTGAGTGTTAACAGCACAATGAGGCGGGCGTGGAAAGGGTGAATTAATGAGATATCAGATGAAACTGAGGGAACAATCTCACGTCAAGCAAAGGACTATTTTTATCCATTAGACAATTAAAAGAGTGACACTTCAAGACAAAGAACACTTCTGATGCTAAGGGTTTACAAGGACTCTGAGAATCTATGAAGACTGATAGAAGCAATCTAACGAGGACTCTTATTGGTAACTAAAGCCAAAAAAATCTACCTCAGCAAATTTTCCAACTGCAAGAGTTGGGAGGGCAGTCAGCTGAGCTCTTTAAATAAAGATTATCTATGATACAGTCTAGGTATTTGCCTGGTGGTATTCAGAATGTCAATACAAGGAAAGGTGATTAGACCTGACACCACATGGCTGCAGTTAGAAAAAAACAGCAAAACTTCTATCTCCTCTGTAAAGTAGATATCTAGAAAGTTTAACCCAAGTGTATGCATTTAATGAAAAATGACAGAAAGGCATTTAAAAACTCATAAAAAAGAACTGCAGAGGGATGGAATGCAACAATATGTCCTGGGTGAGATGTTATTTCACATCCATAGGATTTATAAAATTAAAAGTTCATGAAAAGTTTGTGGTAGAATACTTGCTGTGTAGGTAACTAACCCTAACTACTCAGTTTCCTACTTAAGTTTTTTGTTTTCTTGCTTTAAGGGAATAAACATCTATTTCCCACTCTTACAGATTATAGGTTCTACAGATGAGCAGGATTTAATTGTTGCTATTTCTTGAGATGCCTGGCAGTCCTCTTATTTAATATCTCATTTTTCAGTTTTTTAAATGACACACATCTAATCACTGTTATAATAGAACCTCATTCTTGCAGGATCTGTTTTTCTGCTTTGAGAAGACTGTAGGTCAAGAATTAGACTTAAACTTTAATTCAGGTAGTAAATTTTAAGGAGAAATAGAAAGTTAGCAGATGACCCCTTTCATAAACATCAGACATCCAGATATTCAGTATATTCAACTAAATACAGAATGTTAGATGTTAACCTCAGTTGAAGTACAATTTATTAAGAGATGAATAAGCACAGGAGAAAATAAAATTAAAGATGTAAACCTTGAAACAAACACTATGTTTCAGTGAAATATCTTGACAGGTGCTATTAATCTTTTATAGAGGATAGCAAAATAATTTCCATTCAGTATTAAAGTCAGTATAAAATCCTTCATCAGTGGTAAGAGAACAAGAAAAATATTATTCTACCTACACAGTACAAAAAAGCTCTAGGGAACTTCAATATTTCATTACTAAATTTTAAAAATAATTTTTAAATGTGTTGAGTTGAGTAGATCTTGGAATCTTATGGGAAAAGAGAATTCACAAGGTATGAATACTGTGGAAAAATTCATGCACACTCCAGAACATTAGCTTGGAAGAGATAATATTTGTGATTTCAAATAACACAAATACCATTTCTGATCTAATTTCATATGTCCTTTGCATTGTCAAAACACTGAAAAACATGTTTTGGGTTTTCAAACAAACATGTCAGTATTTTAGATAAAACTCGGTACGGTTGTTATTCACCATATGATGAAGTAACAGTACATTTACTATACCTACCATGAATTAGAGAAAGCAACAAAAATAAGACTTAGGGAAGTATCGATCAAAGCACTTCTGGATGTCCTGTAAAATTCATAGAGGCAGTTATCATTATTTTCATTATTTTGTTTGTAGTCACATAGCTACAAACACAAATAACCTAATGGTAGAGCACTGTTCAGAAACAGTTTCTAAATGAAATAGCTGTCACAGCTCATGCATGTGCATCCTCCATCACCCTTTCACATGATGAAGAGAACAACAGAGCTATAAAATATTTTCAGAAGAATAATTCACAAATTGATGGTGTTGCAGCATCACCTGGTTTATATATGTTTTTCCTGGCTTCAAGGCATGCATATTTTTATTGTCGTATTTAAAAAGAAGATGTACACTCTTTGTGGACCAAACTCGTATTGGACACAAGTAGAACATGTTCAAAAGCACACTATACATGTAGTTTATAGAGAAAGCAATGTTAAACTGAAAGTCAGTGTAACAAAGACCTGATTATCTAATTATGGTGAAAAACATGAGGAAAATTAAGCAGATATAAATTTCTACAGTTGTATTGATTTCAAAGTACTTATATGATAAAAAAATCTAGTCTATTTGTTTACTTCTTGCAAATGCATGTAAACTCCACCTTTCAAATGTATGTCCAAATTATTTCGTTTCCTGGAAAGCATCTTTTTCAACACCATTAGTGGAATATTTCTTGTAAATTACACTTAGAATTTGGACATTAAAAATGAAAATATATAGAAATCATATTGTTTGTGAACCAAATAAGCTTATCCAGACCTGGATGCAAGTGGGAATGCTTTTTTTTCAGTAAGTTTTGTTAAGTACTTGCTGACTCAAGATATTACACCATTTTCATATTCAGCAATGAGGAATTTACAAGGAAATGAAGGGAAAAAATTGCATTTATGATTTTTTTCCATGTAGGTTAAATCTCTGTATGAAGATTAAATGAGCATGGTAGTCAAAAACAGAAAATGAGCATGATAGTCAAAAATAGCATAAGAGAAGAGGAAAATAAGGAAATATAATAATCAGGTGATGAACAGTGTTTTATGCATGTAAATTTATTTAAATGCAATTTAAGAATAGGAAAATAGTTGAAGACATGTTTGAAGGCTATATTTTTATCATTTTCCCTTCCAGAAAACCTTGAAAATTCTTTTATATTTAGTAACATGTGGTAGGACTTTCTAGAGAAAGGAAAAGTGAATAGACACATTTCCCTATTTCCATATCAGTGGACTACAGCAAGGATAATTCATTTGAAATGCAAGTAGGTTAAAACTGGATTTTTCCCCTTTTGTGACACAATGTTCCTGGCTGAAAATTAGAGGAATTTTTTTTTTTTATTTTATGTATTTACTGTGGAAGTAAAGCAATGAAGAACTTAATAGCACTAATAGCAGTGAGTCTATACTGGGACTTTTTCATCTGCAACCTACAGAGGCAAAAAAATAGAAGTCTAATATTCTGAGAGTAATAGAGAATGTTGTTTACTCGTTTTCCTAGTCAAAGGTCCAGCGTGCCAGATTCAGAACAAATAAAAGGAAATACTCAGCTATTGAACTGTTTGCCAGAGGACATTTTGAGTGCTCTAAGTTTATGAGTGTTCAAAAGAAGATTTGGACATATTTTTGAAGAAAAATCCTTTGAGGTCTATAAAGAAGGAAGAAATCACATATGAGTCAGGAAGACCTTGAGCCACAAATCATTGTACGCTGGGAGATTGCAAGCATTTGGGAAAACATGACTGCATATGTCCTGTTCTTATATTCTTAACAATCTACATTGTTCCAGCCAGAAACTGCACACAGAACTATCAGAATTTCAGTACTGAATTTCTACATTATTTTTTTGTTATATTCTCAAAGATGCCATTTGCAGGTAGGAACTTAATATGGGTGTGTAGTCTTGAAAAAGAATAAAGTGAAGAGTTCTATAAAGAAACAATAATGAAAACAGCAGTACAATAGTAAATAATGCATTATTTTTACATTAATTCGAGTCACATAATCAGTAAGGCTCTCTCTGAAAGATCTTGCAATTTCTGTAAATGTGCTTTGAGTTCAGGGTTCCCAATAATTCCAAGAGTTTCTCTTTGTTTCAGCCTCCGAAAGAGGAAAGACTTTTTTCTGCTTTAGAGTCAGTCAAAGGCTGTAAAATTGTGTAAATGTATAATTATATATTTATGTATTTAAAACATAAATGTTGAAATTGAAATCTCAGCACAAGTATAGTTGACAGCTTCAACTTCTCTATTTCTTTTTTTCTTATAGAATTTTAAAGCAATATGAAAAGATGCAGTACTATAATCAATTTAATGATACTGCTACTACTTATGGTCAATTTAGTTTATGATAATGTGATGAGGAAGACATAATTTTATGTATTTGGTTGTTGAGCTTGGAAGTGTTATGATGACAATTGTAATCTTATGACAAAACTAATTTTTGTTTGGTTAATATTGTCATCATATCTTCGTTTTCCAACTCAGTTGGGGAAAAAAATTGTTCTCCATAGGCTAGCAAATTTCTTATGCCCGGGTTTTAATAACAAATGTGTCTGAGTTCAGAATAGAAATTACTTATTAGGAAGAAATAGTTTAACAAGTGTAAAAATACAGCTGTTAAAGTCTTTTTATGGATCCTGGAGCTCATGATCACATATGGATCATTGACAGAGATAATTTTAAACTTGCCCTGGGATCTCAGAGTATACATGATTTTGCTTGATTGTGACAATGTTGTTATTTCCAATGGCAATAGAAATAAGGGCTTGTTAAGTCATGATCTTATTGTATGACTCAGTGTTAAATTCAAACTTAGTAATCAGTAGCTGTGACAATACTTAAGAAACACAAAATGTTTCACTGCTGAAGAGCTAGATGTTGGACTTTTATGGGGCTTACTACACAGGAACAATTAATTTAAAAAGTTTAATAGAAATACCTACCTTTTTTTTTTTGCAACTATAGTTTTTTCTCTTTACTAATCTAAAAATAAAATCATATACTTGAATTTGTGAGGAATAAAACTGCACAAAGTCAGTAAAAACATTTTTAAATTCACTCTGTGTATATTCCACACAAAAAGTACTGCAGCTTCACTTTTTCCAGGTGGTTACTTGTCTAATATTTAGTTCTGCCTAGTTCCTTTCTTTAGACCCATTGGGTCAATATTTGTTTCCAGATCCAAAGAGATCATCAGTGCAATTCCTTACTGCTTTTGCCTGGTATACAGATTATGTTTTTCATAGTAGCTCATTCAGGGCACTATGTTTTGGATTTGTAGGCATTCATTGTGGACATCAAGTCAAATGAGTTTCTAATGAATCTTGTGACATCATAACTCCCAGACTGGTCACAGAACTCCAGTTCCTCCTTATTGTTGCCTAAATTGTGTGAATAAGTATATGTGCATTTGAGGTGGTTAGACTTATGGTTCTTCCCTTTGTAAGGGGTTGAAGAGCAATCCTCAATATCATCATCTCTGTTTTTATGAATATGCAGAAGTCACAGCTTTGGATTCTACATCCCAAATTCATTAGTTTAAGCTAAAATTTGTCATCAGGTATGGATCTGCATGAAGCACTGACTTCTGTCTACACCCTTATTTCTGACTAATGAGAAAGAGGATTCAAAAAAGTTTGAAGGATTTTTTGCATCTTCAGTTAAATTTTTTGAATTCATGTGAAATCACATTTCACAGTCTCCAAATTGACCTTGATTTAGCTTTACTCAATTCAAGATGGATGCAATAAAATCATAATGCAGTTTTGGAGTCATGGTCAAGACTAATTTGACCCAACACCTATTCAATGTCCCTAACATCAGAATCTCATGTGATGGAAATCAGTAAATATGGAGTCATGGTCAAGACTAATTTGACCCAACACCTATTCAATGTCCCTAACATCAGAATCTCATGTGATGGAAATCAGCAAATATTCATGAATACAGACACAGGTATAATTTACAACAAGGAAGAATATACACCCACAAGTCTCTTCTTTGAGAAAAAAGATAGCCTTGCAGCCCTTTCACTAATAAGCCTAATTCTTCATACACAATTATTTCATTTTACTGAAGTTCAATGAAAAGAAGGGTTAGGCCACCATAGTTACTGTAGCTTTTCCTTAATGAATAGAGCCTAAAGTGCTATAGTTAGGACCTTAGTTAATTAATCATTAATCTCTTCATTTACTGTATGCGTAGCTTAATTACAGAACCAGTTTTAGAGCAATTTATCATTTATGGATTATGAAATAAAAATAAATCTGTTTAATCATAATTTAATCAAAAAAGCCATTCATCAATTAATTCAACATATCACACCTACTCCACAGATTGCTAATTAATACTTTAAAATTCTCAGTTCAGAGTAAAATAATGTCTCCACTGATACCTTGGAGTCAAATTTCAATATCTATCTCTAGGTTTTGACAAACTGATTGTATTTCACAGTTAAGATGAAAAAGCTTTTCAGCTCTCATTAGGATGCTATTTTCTTCCTAAAGACATTAGCCAGAGGTGCAAAAATTCATATTATGTTTTTTTTTTATTTTAATTTCCCATTAACACCTAAAACTAAACAATCATCTCCTTCTCTAACCAATGTTTGCACTGTTTTCTTCTTCGTGAGATAAACTGTATCCCAAGAAGTCCAAAAAAAAAGGTTCAAAAATTCCATCTGGAAATGGTTATTCATGTTCTACAAAACTATAAGCCCACTTCTTTGATTCCAACTTAATATAATTATATCTCTTAGAAGGAATGTTTAGTCACATTTCACACTCTCCTGATTTATGTTCTGCTGGTTGAAGTGATATGTTTCAAATGAACAAAAATTTTTAAAAAAAGCAAATTAAAAAACTATTTGGACAATGGTCAGAAGAAAATTTTCTGATGCAGGAATTAAGTTCTTCCTGGGACATAAGTTATTCTAATAAAGTCCTACTATCAATTTCGGTATGCACATTAATATGTGCTATCAAGATTTATAGAGGGGTTCTTCTTTTTGTCATTAAGTTATGAGAAAAAAGTATAATTCCATTTTCATATAGTTGCATTATCACTAAACACTTAATATTAACATATTTATCAAAAAAATTAATTAATTCCTAAAGCAAAATAATTTAATTTTTTTTTTCATTCCATTTAGTCAAATGCATTTTGTAAATGTATTATTTAAAAGTGACGTAACAAGGTTGAGGCAATAACAAAACTTGAAGTAATAAAGTTTAATTGATATACTTCTTTGCTGATGGGAGTTGAAAGACTATTTTTTTCAAAGTGCGCTTGCCTTAAATCTTTCCATTTCAGTAAGCTGAAAGATCTTTATTAATTTCTGGATAAAGGAGATGAGTGATAGATCATTGTGTGTGTGTGTGTGCGTGCGTGTGTGTGTGTAATTAAAGACAAGGGGTAAATTTACAACCACACTAAAACAAGTTCAAAGAGATTAGAAATGCCCCCAGCTGGCATTTTGTGTAAAAAATTTGGTGAGATACTGAAGACTCAACTGTTAACTAGTTCTCTGTTTCTATAGAACTGTTATTTTCAGACCTGAATTGGAAGTACTGATTAAATAAGGAAAACATTAATCTGCATTACATGTAGAAAATAAACTGCTCTATATCAAAACCTCCTGGGAGAAAAGAAATTAAGGTGATGTGAATATACATTTTCCTTCATGAATTACTCAAAGGCCAAATTCAGACCTTCAGTAAATATTGATGTAAGCAGAGTTGTACTTCCTCAACATTAACCTGAATGTATGCCCAATCTGCCCCTTGCAAAGACTACAATTAACATAAAAATAGCAAAAAAAGAATTAAAAGAAGGTTTACTTTATTTGTCACTAAAGAAGAATAGATGCTAAACCTTGCTTAACAATATTTGGGGTTCTACTGAGCTTTGATGACCTATTGTTTTCCATGTTACAGATCCTTCATTGAAAAGCCATGGATCTTAGCTGTACAGCCAGCCAGCCTGTTCAACAGAAAGGTCAAACTTGTGCAAGCTATTGTTTAATAGCTTGGGTTTAACCCAGATGGCAACCAAGCACCACAAGTCATCTTTCCTTTGCAAGATAGGTCAGGGGTGTAAAAAAACATTGAAGAACATCTGGATAATGAGCCTTGCATAAAGTCCACTGCTGTGACTCTGTTTCTGTTATTTCCTTTTGGTGCAGAGGTTGATTGGATATTTTCTCTTCCTAGAATGCTTATTGATTCCAATAAGCACCTAGGTAGGTGTTTCTACATGCACCTTATAAGATTTAAAGCAATGGATAAAACATGCAAATTAAAGTTGTTTTCTATCATACCAACAGCAAACCCACAAAATTCAAAATTTAAGAAACAATGTGTTCAAAAGTCAAGTATCAAAAAACTTGTTTAGGACTAAAAAATATCCCCGTATTTAGCATTTCTACTTTTCTGTCTTTCCAGTTTCTAGATGCTCTGCTGCCTAATACTTGACCCTTCTGAAAGATGACAATCATTTAGTTGTGAATCCATCTGCTACGGCTCACTATTACTGAGGAACTGTTATGCTGTAGAGCCTGTACTACTAACAGAGGCTGCATCATCATTTATACTCATTAGCTCCTCCTTGTTTCCAGAATTATCTGCAAACACTCTGTCAATGGCAGGAGTCCATGGGCTCTATCATTACAAAAACTTCTAGCCTGTTTTTGGGAGGAGTGCTTTCCCTTACTGTGGCCACTCCTGCCCCATACATTTTAGATAGCTGTCATCTTGTTTACCTCAGCACCTGATCAACCACATAAAAACACTAAATTAAAAGACTGATATGCTCCTTGAGGTTTCCATTTCTCCTTTTCTATTAACAGTGAGGTGTTGCATTTGCTCCTGAATTCTGTTGTAAGCACTCTTTGGCAGAGATGACATCTTTGCCAAACCTGAAGGCTCTAATCGTGCTTAGTATCTCATATGGTGACACAACTACTGTTATAATAAGGCAGAGTGATGGGGTTTATTTCTTGACACTGGCAGATACTTTTTTGATGGGGTAATTTTCCATTTAGCATTTTCACAACTGTTTTTCATGATAGCTAGACATATCAGAGATGATAACATTAGGAGATAATATTTTAACTAAAGGATAAAGAAACCATCCAGATATCAGTGGAAACTAGCTATGTTCCAAATGAAACATAAAGAAGGAATTCTTGGTATGTTTTCAGATTAGTAGAATTAATCTCATATATCCAATATGTTCAAAACTCTCCATAATTTATATCATTTTTTTTATTAATACAGACTAGTTGTGTTTCTGAAGTGCTTCTTAAGCTTCTTATAAATATTAATGTATCATTTAGATTCCAGTGCTCTGGAAATTTTAGCCCTGGCAACTCAGAAGTTACAAACCGGTTTAAACACAGAAGAGCAAAGGAATATAAGAGATCTGTGAATATAAGAGATCAGACCCAGAAAAGTTTGAAATATACCCAAAAAACATGATTAAAACCAGACTAAGTTAGATGTTGGTGCCAAAAAACTTGACATGTTTTTTTAAATAGTAAAAGAAGCAAAGAGAAAGAAAGAAAGAAGGAAAGAAGGAAAAGAAAGAAAGAAAGAAAGAAAGAAAGAAAGAAAGAAAGAAAGAAAGAAGGAAAGAGAGAAAGAAAGAAAGAGAAAAAAAGAAAGAAAGAAAGAAAGAAAGAAGGAAAGAAAGAGAAAGAAAAAAAAAAAAAAGAGAAAAAAGAGTTGTGCATGGAACACTGAGTACAGGTTTTAAAATGCCACTCTGTATTTTTCAACATGCTCTTTTTTTTCTTAAAGATGCCCAGAGAACACTTATAAGAAACTCCAACTCCTGGCAGAGTGCCCAAGTCTACCCACAGTTATGTAGGTAGAAGTCCCTCTTCTGTAACCTAAAGGAAAATGTTTGTCTTCAAGAGAAATAAACCTCTCTGCTCTAGATCCCAAAACCAGGTCAAACACAGTTATTCAAACACATGCATTGAATACAGAGACATCTTTCTGCTGCCAGTCTCGTTATGATACACCATTGCTCTGAATGTAAGTGATCAGGAGGTATCTCACCCTTCCATGGATATGGAAACCATACTTTGCTAAAATGTGGCTGAAGCCAAGTACTGAATGTTCTGCCAAATGCTTTGGATCTCATTCAGATTTTAATTGCAGGCAACAAATGAAATACTACTCGTAATTAATTATGCTTGTTTCCTTTTTGGATGTGCACCTCAAGCCTATATGATTCAGGCAATGTTTATAGCTCCAATTAGATCAAAGTCTGCTTAAAATCTTTCCATTTGTAATGTTTTACTTTTAATTCTATTGCATTGAAGAGATAATTTTTGCCAATGAAATTAGCAGCTAGATGTACACTTCAAATAAAAAATATAACAGGTCACCTATAAACAATAATTTCTGTGGCTTGCAAAGAAACTTATAAAATGAGAGAAAATTAAAAAATAATTTATCTCAAACAAATTTATTTTCTATGAATTATAAAAATCTTCCCACTTCAGAAAACAAATTCTAAAAAGCCTATCATTCATTTTTCTTCAAAATTAAAAAAATTAGACATGCCATTGGATTTCATTTCCCTAGATATAAAAATAGGGGCAATGTAAGTGAAAGGAATTATAGCCACACAAAAAATATTGATAAAGATATTTTTTTCAAAATTAATTAAGAAAAGATTCTAATAGGTAATTATTTTACAACATTTAGATTCAGATGCTTTGGAAGCTGCAAAAGAATCTAAATTTCAAATAACTTTCAACTTAAAACCCCACAGAGAAACTGCCAAACCATTCTGCCCAAGCACTAAAAGAAGACAGAAGTCTGTTTTCTCACTGAAATCAAATGGAAGCTCTGATGTTGATATTATTGGATACGTCACTTCATGCATGATAGGTTAAATCTTCAGAGATCCAAGCAAATATTGAGAAAAAGATTGTGACTTCGTTCTCTGATGATGAATTTTGTAGGTAAGAAGCTCATATGGACTGTTTTTTCTATCTCTTAATGAGAGACAGTTAATCAGCTGAAGTTCACGCTTCATTAAAAGACTTACCAACTGCATCTTGTGCTTCTAGTCTTAAATGGGAACTGGGTAATTTTGCAGTATTTGTAGCAAAGTCATGCAGAGAAGTTCTCCTTCTGGGTCTTTCCTCTTATAGTACTCTGAAAGAGCAGCCGAAGACTAAAAATAGTAACAAAAATTGAAATATTGTTGAAAAGAATTCAGAAAATGTACATACAAAGAACATTCTCTTGTTTCTTCTGCTCTACAAAATACCTTCTTTCTGCCTGCAACATTTGGAAAGACAAGTACTGCCTTTCAAAATATAATTCACTCTCATGTCAGTAGCTGTGGAGGCATGTAGGGCCTGAGTATTTCAGAAAAGGTCATAGTTGTACCTCTTGGTGCTAGGATGATTTAAATTTCAATTCCCAGTGTAAGTAATTTCTTTCTGCTGAGAAGGACTT
Organism: Polioptila caerulea; assembly: GCA_013397295.1. Lineage (NCBI taxonomy): Eukaryota > Metazoa > Chordata > Aves > Passeriformes > Certhiidae > Polioptila > Polioptila caerulea. Next base: position 242,153 of record VYXF01007589.1, on the reverse strand, counting down.
GAGGGTGCTGGTGGATGTGAGGCTGGACATGAACCAGCACTGTGCATTTGCAACCCAGAAAGTCAAACTTGTCCTGGGCTGCATCCAAAGCAGTGTGGGCAGCAGAGGAGGGAGGGGATTCTGAGACTCCACCTGCAGTCCTGCACCCAGCTCTGGGGCCCTCAGCACAAGAGCAAAGACCTGTTGGAGCAAGTCCAGAGGAGGCTACCAAGTTGACCCCAGGTCTGGAGCACCTCTCCTATGAGAAAATGCTAAGAAAGTAGGAATTGGAGGTTTTCAGCTTGGAGAAGGGAAGGTGCTGGGGTGACTTTATTGCAGCCTTTCAGCATCTGAAAGGGGCCTATGAAGAAGGCAGGAGTGGAACTTTTTACAAGGGTATATATTGATATGCAAGGGGGCATGACTTTAAACTGAGAGGAGGTTTAGATTGTATATGAGGAAGAAATTCTTTACTGTGAGGTAGGTGAGGCAGTGGAATAATGAAGTTGTTGATGCCCCATTCCTGAACTGTTCAAGTACAGGTTGGATGGGGCCATGAACAACCTGGTCTAGTGGAAAGTGTCCCTGCCTATGGTGGGGGGATGTAAAACTAGATTATCTTTAAGATCCCTTCCAACCCAAATCATTCTTTGATTCTTTGATTCTATGATTCTATGAATCTTTGATTCTATGATTCTATGATTCTATTTATCTTTGATTCTATGATTCTATGATTCTATGATTCTATGATTCTATGATTCTATGATTCTATTTCTTAAAATTTATTGTCAAAGAGTTACAACTGTTTCAAAAGAACAAGGCATAGCCAATTCCTTGCTCTCCTACACCCCAGTGAGTATTTTATGCCCTTTCAGTAAGAAACAAACAGGTTTTATTTTTACACTGCTGATAAGCAGACATTTGATGTACATGTGTAGCACAGAGAGGAAATCCACTTTTTTTCCTCTATCCATTAGTTCCATAACCTTTAGTGTGAGATCATTATCCAGGCACCCTGGGCAGAACAGGACTGCTTCATTTACTTGGGATGCAGATGAATGTCTAATTTAGCATTGCATAGCTAAGAGCAAGCTCTAACTAGCATTGAAATTACCTGTCTGTTTCTCTATTCCTTTCTTTTTTAAGCCAGAGGTAAAACTATGGGGAAAAGTAAACCATCTTCATGGAAAATGGTGTAAGTGTCATGTTTCATATATGCATTTCAATAATACTGGGTTCCCCTTGTCATTGTGCATTTTCAGTAATTTCTTGGGGACAATCATTAAACAGCCACAAAACTTGGCTGCAATTCATCATTCTTTGAGTTGCAAAAAGTTGAAAAAGAAGTTGATCTTATACATTTCTAAGAACTAACTCTGAAGCAGAATGTTCTTGCATTTGAAGAAAAAAAAAACATTTTTCCCCCAATTTTTTACTTAATAATTTTTTACTTAATACTGAAGCAATTAGCCCATGTTGGTACCAACTGGCATTGGTTATGGTTACATTTATTCCTTTTATTGGATTACGCTCTAACAGAGATTTGCTATTTCAGGCATTTATTGTACCTCTTTTAACATTTCTGTATGATTCTCTATTTTGATCCAGATTGAGGCCCAGTGGGGTAGATTAGTCTTGAAGAAGTGATGTACAATTAGATTGACAAAAGGAGCCTTATAAATTGTCTTGTATGAAAAGGGCAGGAAAGGGCATTGTGTCCCATTGAACCTTTGTTCCTTGGTATAAGCCATTAAATACTAATTAGGATGAGGACATTAAGAGTGATACATGGTGAATGTTGTAATTCAGAGAGTAAATTACTTACTTTAAATTAAGAAATCCAGATCACATTCCAGTTCTGCTTTGCAGCAGTATATTGCAGTTGATGGCATGTCTAATTATTTTAGATAATCATATCTCAGAGAAAATTATCCACCAGACCTTTACATGTATGTACACACATAACATAAAGTTCTAAGACAAAAGTACAGTACCAAGCAAGAACAGTACAGGCTATTTTTATAGGGGTAATTCTGGAGAAGACAAGAGCATTCATTGTGATATACTGGAAAACAGGAAAAGAAGATGACACATTTAAATAGTTAATTATTCACAGTAGACTAATTTTTAGAGATTATTCTTTTTTATCAGCTTCTGAGAGTATGTTGTGAAATAAGAGGTGCCCATGTCTTCTTCAGCCTTTCAAGAAGCACAGAGACTTTGTGCTGAAGTTTGGGATAGATCTCAGTAGTTTGTTCTCTATTAATGGTCCTGATGAAGAACTGAGTATTTTCATACCTGTTGTGTTAATGGAATACAGTTGCACACTTTTCAGAGTACAGAATAAAATTTCTTATCCTGATGTTGTTATGGAATTTCAGGGATTTTTATCATTTAACTAAAAGATTTCATTACATTATTTTGACTCAAAGAAAACAGCTGTGATGCAGTAGAAATTAAATCACTTGAGACCTGCATGTTTTTGCAAAATTCTCACTGGTTTTGATTTATTTTTCCTAGAATTAAATGAAATTTTTTAATTATTTAGTACATCCAGGAGTCAGGTACAAAAATCCAACAGCCTCTCTATATGCCATGTGGATAAATACTGTATCACAAGTTTTCTCCATAATTCAGATAAGGTCAGCTTTCTAACTTCTCTTGCCTTGTCATATATGGACATGATATTTTTTATAAAGGCCTGCCAGTTCATAGACTTGTTCCAGGTTAGCTGGAAGAATATTTTTAAAAATTTTTTACACTAAGCACACAGCTTCACTATATTTTTTTTCTCTAGTGTTTTGCATGGTATATCCTTCATTCCCAACTCCTTTACCCTCTTCTCCTCTCTCTGAGCAGTGCAGTGGGATGAAGCAAGAGAGCCTGTGGTCATTCTGTAGCAGATTTTAAAACACACATGGCCATTTTTGCTATGTTATATGCAGTATGTTGTCAAGTTACCACAAAACTGTGAAAAAAAAAATTGAGAATAAATCCATATTCCTTGGGTATATTAAGTGAAAGGTTGTAAGTGGAAGATTTTGGTAGGTCTTATTCCTCACCTTTGAATCACAGTTCACCAGATTATCCACTATGCAATGAGATTTTGATATTTGAAAAGACAGCACTGGGTACTGAAGTATTTGTGTTTGTTACACTTTATACTCATCCTTATAGACAGGAGCACACAAAATAATCTTGAGGGAAAAATAGCAGGTTATGCATATTACTTGACATCAGAAACACGTTGGAGATATCTGTAGGATAATGCAGCTGAACATCTAACAGGAGAGCAAGGGACAATTCATGAGTACAGGACTTTGAGGTTAGACTCATTGCATAATGTGACAGATCAGAAACACATTCTCATCAGAGACTTTTTGACATAACAATATGCAACTTATGTGAGATGCATTAGCAGGCCGTATTCAATCTAGTCGTCAGCATATTAAAAATAGTAATACAGATATTAGGGACTATTATAAGTTTTGATGGAATGAAGTTTGCATTGAATGGCAGTTCCTAAAGATAACTTGAATCTAGAATTAACCTTGGAAATTCTTCAGGAAATAAAGTATAAGTACTGATACATTATCCAGTTATTATCAAATTTATTGAGCACTTACCAGATTATGCCATTAGTAGGCTTGAACTCTCCCTACCATACCAAAGTTCTTAAAACTACAATGTCAACTTGATATTAAAATCCCTAGACAATATTTTTTAACTAATCTAATTGTTCATTAATTAATAATATTAATTTTTCATAAATAAATTACTGTTAATATTACATATTGCTATTATTATCAGTGAAATACCTTAGATTCTCATTCTTTTTCCCATTGTTACAATGTCTCCTATCTGTGAGCAGAGGAAAATTTTATTATTTCTGTAAGACTGGGAAGTCTGCTAAGAAAAATGAATGCTGCAAATAAAGTAAACACACATTTAAAAAAGCAATTAAAAAAAAATAAAAAGGCCTGGGCATCTCATCCTAAGGCTTATCTTTACATTGCTCAAGGCCAGTATATTCTTATTTCAATCCTCCATCAACTGTGATTTTGATACCTGGAGAAAAACTTTCCATATGTTCACTACATCAGATTCAGATTTAGAAAACCTGATGTTCTCTAAAATTGGAGAAAAAATCAATATAATCACAAGAAAAATATATATTTACTGCTGGGGATATTTGCTACAAAGACACTTTTTTTCTTGGAAGCTAAGTGTGAAATACTGGAAAGATGTTACAGTATATTACTTAACTTGAGAAAGACAAAAAAGTGAAATCTTTGCCTTTAAATTCACTGTTGCCTTTCAATATCTATTACAAGCTCTGATATTGACTGCAAAATTCTAGCACATATAGCCTATATATACATATATATATATATACATATATATATATCACTATTCGGGAAAATGTTTGTCTTGAGATATAAGGGAAGATTCTAATTAAGATGGTCTTCTCTACATGAAAATATCTTAGACAAGTTCCTACTTCAAAAATGACTTTGTAAGCTTTTGCCTGCCCACAAGTGCAAATTGTGACAGTGATATTTGTTTTCCGGTAGCAGGCAGGGGAATCATGGCTTTTTTGCAGAGCAGAGAAGAATCATTAAAATTGCAACAGAAAAGCCACATAAAAAAATCTCTAATGGGACATATGTTTATAGATCCAGCACTCATTCAAATTTTGCATCTCTGTTGTAGGATCCTTAAGAGACTATTTCTACAGTGAAGAGCTCTTCTTAGAGCCTAATTCTTATCAACTGTGATGACTATTTATAATTTTTTTTCTGGATATTCCCTTATGAAAGGCACAGCTGAGAATAAAGCTACTGTGAGCCTGTAACTCTAGAAATGTTAATACCATTATTGAAATTGTCAATACCAGGGAACTGGGGAGAAAAATCTCAGCAACTGAGACACCAGCAAAACCCTGGGTCTCCAAATAAACATGTATTTGTTGCATTCAATTAATATGTAATCTTTCTTTAACAACTGAGAATCAAATATTAAGAGCATATAATAATGAATCAGTAAGTGCATGATAGATTTGTGGTTCTGATAGCTGCAGTCTTTGTTGACATTCTTATTTTCCAAGATCAGGAGAGCCATGCTCTGGGAAGCTAGGCTGAACGAAACTAAAAGCAAAGAAATTATTTTCTCTGGACCCAAGCTCCAGTGTGTATTATCTATAAAAAATTTTCCGTAGGTCAAGATCTACCTAGCATGAAGAATGGCTTGTCGCTTTCATAAGTTAAAAAAAGAGATGGCTCTAATTTCTGGGATCTGGGTAGTATCAGTTCATTCAAGTATGTGCTTGCATCTGGGTTTTGGTCACTTGACTCCCTTCTAGAGCTATAAGATAAATATTGCTCTCTCATAAGAATGGGGCTGTGCCAAGTCATGTTTAAATATATGCCTGGGTAAAAGGCAGACAGAATAATATCACAATTAGGCCTGAACCACTGCTAATCAGGCTGAAACACTGATAACAGCAGAGATTTAAGAGATTTTGCATTAGTTCTGCTGAGACCAGGACTGGACCATGTTGGATTTGCTTTACCCAAATTTGTTTCACAGTTTGTATGAAGCTTAATTTTTTTTTTTTTTTAAATTTAGCTATAAAAGCAGTTGTTTGGTGAACACTAATGCATATCAGCTGTTTTATTTTGCTAATTTGGACTAGAATTATAGACTCCCAACTACTGCTAGAACAAAGCTCCCTTCACATGAAGAAGCTACCTGTTTTAAAGATCATTTACTTCATTCATCAAAGGAACACAATTTCTTCTGTCTCCACAGTAAAGAGGAAGGGACATGAAATCATTTTCTAAGCAAATGGTCCTGTTTAAGTTCATTAGACAACCTTAATTTCTCTGAGAATGTAAATTGTTTTAAGACTAGCAAAGAATATTTCTCCAGATTAACAAGAAAATTATGCAAATTAGTTTTGACATTGATAGGCATATGAAAATGAATCACTTCATAAGTTGTCGTGATAAATGATGCAATATAATAAAACAAGATTTTCTTTATAGTCATATTTAAATTCTTGGGAATAGAACTAAGTGAAGAACTATGAAGTACAAGTATTTAGCACAACTCTATGGAAAAATTTTGCCTTGATTTTTTTTATTTATTGAAAAAATTTATTAATAAAAGGGTTTATGAAGCTACTATTTACTTTAAAATATATATTTAAGTAAATTTATTTAATAACAGTATTAGTAAGGTAGAAATGGCTTTTGAAGATTGCATTCACACAGAAGATTAAAAAATACAAATTAACTCTCACCTGTATGTTGGATATATGATTCAACGCAGAGATACAGTTTGAAAATAAGTGTTGCATGCCTTCATATAAGTAACATCACATAAAATTGCAGAAAATCATGAGGAAAAAGAGGAATTGTAAGACTTATCTAAAGACATTCAAAAAGTATATGTAAAGTTATAGACATAATCAGGTAGAGGCTAGGCAGTTACTGAATTTCACTTCTCCTGTCCTGCAAATATCAAGACAGATTCTTTGTTCTAAACAAGACAACCATGAATGTCTAGCTATAATTATTTATTGCAGATTTTCTCTCAATATGTGAAGAATTTGAGATTACCTTTGAGATAAAGGTAATGATTCATTATATCATTGCAGTTCTGTCTAAAAGGAAGGTATATAATTTAAAATAGTTATCAAGGATTCTTTAATGAAAAAACAGACATTTCCAGGAAGAATTTTGGTTAACTATTTTAGGGAGAAGAAACTGGTCACTGAAAATTCTTATTTCTATAGACAGGTTACAGAGTTTACAGTATTGCTAAAAACATAAACTTTAAATACTTGTCCATATGTTCACTAAATATCACATGAAATATTTAGTTCCAACAAAAAAAAAAAAAATTAAAAGACACTGTGTAATTTTTGGTAAATGTTTAATTTTATGATCATTGTGTCTTCCATACAAAGCTTCTAGGTATATGTCTCTCAACAAGTAAGCTCGAGTTTAAAAATAAAATTAAATTTATCATGAAGGTAAATTATTTACTAGTCAGATAAACTTTCCACAGAAGTAGAGATAATGTTAGGGGCTAATAAATAAACAGAGGCATAGAACTTTGGTTTCAGGCAATTTCATCCTCTCTATCATAAATCTTAGAGGCAAAATGTAACAGGTATGATTGATATGACAAACAATTGCTTTCTGACCCACTAAGCAAATACATCTGTATAAAAATAACTCATGTCAATAGTAGTGTCCAACTTATGGCCATTGCATCATTCTATGAGTAAAGTAAAACGAACCGATGGTAAAAAATATCATCTGAGTGCAACATGATAAATGCAACAGGCCTCTGAAATCCAAATACCTGTCTGGAAAAATAAACAGAAAGCAATAAAAGTGATATTGTGAGTTGATTGACTTCAGAAAATAAAAACCACAGAATCATATTCAATATCATGCTGTCATTATACCCCTGTGACCTGCTATGTATTATATTTAGAAGTTATTGAGAAATGTCTTACTGCAAGTAGACTGACCACTTTCCTATTCCACATTTGTAATTCACTGTTTCTATCAACTCCCTGTCCTATCTGTCTTCCAAAAAGCCACTGAGACTCCCTAAGAATGATGAATCACAGCCCCAAATCTGATCAGAGCTTAGTGGCCTGTGTGCAAAGCTCTTTTCTTTATCTTATGTTTTGTAAAGAAACAAGAATTATATAAATATATATATTTAAAATTCAAAGTCCAGCTTGAAATAAAATATAAATCAGAATTACATTTTAAAGACATTGAATTTATTTGTTTTTGCCAAAGATATATTTTTTGCATACCAAGTTTCACAATTTCTCCTTTAACTCTTCTAGGCCTGGCTATTGTCTAACAGCCAGGGGTGTTGGGATTGTAGGGACTGCGTGGGGCAGGAAGTCCAGGGCCACCACGTGAATCCTTCATTAAAACTTTGATATGAACCCTCTTTCTCTCAGAAGAAGAAGGGACAGCCTCAGCCCTCTTCCGGGGTGCTTTTTCTTCTTTTCTTCCTTCCAATTTTAGACGACTATGTTCAGTTAACCACCAGATAAAGAAATATCTTCCTGTTCTTATTGGAACATTTCCCATCTCAGTCAATGTCTATTCAAAGGCATATGGCTCTTGAATTGAGAATAGATATTGTTCCTCAGTGCAGCTTTTCTGCAAAGATGAAATAAAAGAATCTTGAAATAATAAATTTTGTGGGATGACAAAGAACAATGTGATACTAACCAAAATCTCTTTTTCTCTGAATTTTCAGAACATTATATATTGATCCCTTGCTTGATAAAAATGGAATGAAAAATGAGGACAGCAACAAACACTGGAATCAGAACAAAAGATTTCAAAATGAAGTATTAAATGCTTTTAAGTATGCAGCACAAAGAAGAAATTGCACCAAAATAGTTCTAGTCATGTGCTTTTACGTTCTTTGAAAATAGAAAAAAATATCTTCAAAAATTAGACTTCAGAAGAACATTTTAATTTTTCCTTTAGCACAGGCCACCTCAGTAGCATCATGACATTTCTATTAGAGATACATACGTGGCCTATGAATTATCTCATTTGCACTTATTATTCTGATTGAAGGCATAATTTCTTCCTTGAGAGATTAATGAAGATGTTCATTCCAAGGGCACTCCACCAAATCTGTTTGAAGTTTAAATTGAGATATTTCAGACCAATAGAAAATAAAATAGCTATAGCTTTATTCATATAAATTAATATATTTAAGATTAAACATTATTACAAGATGACAGGAGAAGTTTGAATGCTAACCATTGCTTTTGTTAAATGGATGTCAGTGTTTCTACAGTTTTTTTCTGTTTGGCTTCATTATATGCCTCAAAATTCAGAAAATTACCCAGAAATCCTAGGAGTTATGAAGATTTAGGTCTTGATCTTAAAATCAACTCTTCATATATTATTTTTCTATATAGATGAAAGTCAAGACACCATTTTCTAACTAAAAATTATTTTCTTCTTCACAGTTGCACATTTTGAATAGAAATAAAGGTATCTTTTTTCTCTTGAAGTTTCCCACTGAAACGGATATCACACTGATATCTTTCAGTCTGTGTAGATATTTAGGATATTCCTGAGAATTTTGAATGACAGTGGATGCTTATTTTTTGGGCTCTAAGCCGTACTTAACTCTTGAGTGTTTATAATTTTGTGTAAAGACACATCCAGAACAGAACTCAAACCTTGCAATAAATTTCATAATTTATCTCCAGCAATCAAGTTTTGTGGCTCCTGAAATACTGTGAATATGCTGTAGTTGATAGCCTCAGTCAATTAGAAACAGCATGAAAAACTTCAAACAAGAAATTGAAATAATTTGAACATGATGTTACAAAAAATCAATGATGTAAAATCTATACTACCTACAGACAGAATAAAATCTTTCTGAAGTCTCAGTATGAAAATGTTCTTTTAATCATGCATGTTTTTCTAAAGGAAATATCAGAATGATAATCTCTTGCAGTCGAGCAATCTGAGGGCTTTTGTTTGCAGCCCTGGAAGTAAGTGTCCCAGTAGTGATAAGCACTTGGTTAGGGTGAGCAAAAATCTCACTCCCATCACCCCCTGGGAACTAATATGCTAATGCTACTGGAATGTTCTTTGTTTCCCCTACTGTTATTGGTTTACATTTGCTGCAGTTATTTACATATTCCTAATCCTCACTCCTGGTTGGTACCCTGCCCTCAGACTCCATCCCTAGCCTACCTTATGTAAGTAACTGTTTCACCCTGGTCCTCACCTTTTGTGGTTAACCATATACTGTGTTCGTGTTCTCTCTGGTTTGTTATTTTGTATAATTAAAGTACCTTTTGCTTTTCAGGTAACCCAGTCCCTCCAGTCTCTTTTCTTATTTTATTTTGCTGCATCAGGACTTTCACCCTGAAGTCTTGAAATAGCACCCAGCCACCATCCGGGCTCTGAGCGGCTACAAAAATCCATGTTATTAGAAGAGCAAAATCAAAACTTAAAAATGTGAAAATTAAAAAATCAATAATAGAAGGATTATGCTATGGCAGCTGTATTAATATCTAGTGATAATAATCACTAGATATTAATACTGAAAATATCAAGCTATTTTTGGATGGTATTTCATGAACACATTTTAGCATGAATAGGTTGATTCATAGAATCATGGAATGGTTTTGGTTGGAAGGAAACTTAAATATCGACTTTCAACCCCACCCCTGGGTAGGGGTACCACAGAATAGATCATCTTGTTGAGAACCTCATCCAACCTGGCCTTGAATACTTTCAGGGATGGGGCTTCCACAGTTTCTCTGGGCCACCTTTTCCAGTGCCTCATTATGCACTGAGTTAAGATTTTTTTTCCTCAGTCTAATCTAAATCTCTTCTCTTTTAATTTAAAACCATTCCCCCTGGTCCTATCAATATCTGCCTATTTAAAAAGTCCCTCTCCAGCTTTATTGTAGGCCTCCTCCAGATGTTGAAAGGTTGCTGTAAGGTCACCCTGGAGCCTTCTTTTCTCCAGGATGAACAATCCCAAGTATCTCAGCTTGTCTTCGTAGGAGAAAATTTTCTTTGATAGTTAATAGGCTAAGAGATATATGTAATAGTTTCAGCAAAGTCCTTTGGTACACAACAACTGCATCAGCTTCTTAGGACAAGATGACCTGTTACTTAACTTGAAATTTATGCAGATTAAATAAAATCAATGCATCTCAAAATTTTTAAATCTGATTTTAAGCAGAACACATTTTTGAATCCCACAGTAATTAATAAAAATAATTAAAAAAGAAATAAATTTAATTAATGGGTGGTCCTTTCCAACTGCATGTTGAATCCTGGGGGTGTACTAACCTTAATTGGAAGGCCTGTTTTCCTTGATGTTATGCTTCATCTTATTTTATGCAGCAATTCATTTAACTATTTTGTGGTTATTCTCCTCCTAAAGGTGGAAGCACAATGCATTTCTAAAATTGAGAAATACAGTAGAAAAGGAGGAAAATTAATGGTTCTATTCAGCCCAAGAAAACTGAGAAGACAAACTAATGCTTTAACTAATTTCCATAATTTCAGATAGGTTGCTTCAGGACTGAAAGAGGGCAGACGTGCAGCTTGATTATTCTGGTTTGTCTCATGGTGGCAACTTGAAAACCACCAATAACTGAATCTCAGAGCATTACATGAATATATACCAGGACATCATTCCATAGAATGGTTCTGGTTATCTTACTCTAGCAGTTCTAAATGTAAGTTTGATCTCTGTCTTTGCTGGAGGGAGAAAAGTTTAAAAATTACTGAGTTATCATGGATTTCTTCTTCATAAAATGAAAATACCTTAGTTATAGACCCACTTCTTAGCACAAATCACTTTGCCAAGGGGAAAATATGGAGAATGTCTTCCTATATTACTGCTAAACTCCACTTATGCCATATTAAGTGTCTCACAATATATTGCTTTTCCATTTTTTTTTTTCCTTCTTCAAGGCAGTTATAGACAATTTAATTCTACCATCAGAAAACCTAGTCAAAAATAACAGGAAAAAATGCCTAATTCAGACTCTTTCATCAAATCTTTCATGAATTCTTTGTATACTTTGTTACCAAAATGAGATAATTGAGGAACCTGAATAATTTCATAAAAACATTAGCACCCAACTTCTAACATATATACTCTTTATAACATGTTATTATGAAAAAACCAAAAAGATTCTGCAAACCAATAAATGTTATTCTAAAATATCTTTACTGAGTATTTGAGTAGGGGGCTGGTTGATCCGGTACATAGGATTTTAGAGAAAAGAAGAAAAAGAACAGATCATAGAGCAGTTTCTGGACCATGTCTAACTGTTCCCTGACATTTCATGGTTTTTCTATTCGATTGTATTATGACACTATATATAAACGCAAAAGCTGTTACTGTCTCTCCAGTAAACAACCCCATTTTCACATAGATTCCTTCCTAAATCACAGAAAATTACTATTCTGTTTATGATATGAAATGAAATACAGTTTCAAGCATTATATGTAGAAAAAAGTAGATAAATGTGAAGAATGTGATGGCACAAGTGTATAGAAATCAGTGGGAATCAAAGTGCATCAGAGAAGACAAGAACAAATTAAAGGGAATGGTTTCAGTGGAATTCAGTAGAACACCTCCTCTTTCGAGCAGAATATTAGCTTGGCTGAAGAATGTCACAGTAAATTCATTACCTAAATATAAGAAAAGAAGAAAAAAAATTAATATAACCAGATTGTTATATTAGTCTTAGAACCTATTTCTACCCACACTGTTTTCTAAATTATAAGTTATAAATGATATAATTATTTTTAGTTTTCCTTCAACTCAAATATAAATTTACTAAAATAGCAAATGAACAAGTATATAACTATTTCACAAAACTGTGATGACATAACCGGTACAATATGAAACTTTTCCATAAGAGTATAAAGAGTGGGACTGGCAAAGGAGCAAACATGAGGTTCCATTCAGTAGCACACACATTGCAGAAAAAAAAGAAGGAACTAGGTAATCCCAAGGAATTACAAACAAGTAGGAGACCATCTCAAATACACAAAATGACTGCCAAAATTGAGACAAATATTAACAGTATTAGGGAAAGACCAGAATACCTTTTTCTTGGGAGTGGGTAAAGAAGATAACCATATCAAGAAAGAAGAGAAAACGTGGACAAGAAAAAAATTTACTTCTGTTATGACTTGTTTTGTAGAGAACTCTCAAGCCTGGTCATTCTAAGAGTATCCAGGAACTGTAAGTCATCAGTACTAAATGTATGGCATGAATTCCATAGTACTGCTCACCCACAGCCAATATGGAATAAGCTTGTTAAGGACTGATACTTTTGAATGCATAGTAAATACTGATATAGTTGGTAGGTATCCTGTATGAATACATAACAACGTGATCTAGTGGAAAGTATCCTTCTCTATGGCAGGGCAGTTGGAACAGATGATCTTAAAGGCGTCTTCCAACCCAGGTCTTTTTATGATTCTGTGATTCCATATTGAATGAAATTGGTACATAAAGACAACTTTTTCACATGCTCAGGATGGGAATGACAGGAAACTTTTTCTCTGACGTCCTAATATTCAGATAGTTTGAATTTTCAATATACCTTTATTCTTATTGCTACAATATTTTTTTTAAGGAGCAAAAGCATAAAAAGACACAGGAGTGGAGCAGATGGGATAAAGGAAGTGGAAAAAGTTCTGATCTCTGTATTATTCTTTAGAACCTGAGTTATCTTTTAGTCTCTTAGCCAAAAATCTATGCCTTTACATTCCTAATTCTACCTCTGTAAGAGGTAGAATTTGAGCTATAGTTTCTATGACACTCTTGTAAAATGTCTTTTTCAGTATTTCTAGTAAACTTTTATTCAGGGTTTTTGTATTTCTCCTACCAAAGACAACATTCCTTCCAGTTCTCTTTCCCATACATTTTGAAATATAACTGATCAATTAACATCCAAACATTTTTGACACAAGCATTTTTTTTCAAAAGCCTCCCTATTTTCATTTCTCTTATCTGTACTTTTTTGCATCTTCTCAGTACTTGTACTGTTGTTGTTGAAGTTATTGTTTTAAATAAAATTTATTCCCCAAACTGACCATCACAAATAGCCACTCCTGATGCAATACTTTTTAAAACTCCAATGGGGAAGAGAAGAGGAGAGAAGAGAAGAGAAGAGAAGAGAAGAGAAGAGAAGAGAAGAGAAGAGAAGAGAAGAGAAGAGAAGAGAAGAGAAGAGAAGAGAAGAGAAGAGAAGAGAAGAGAAGTATTATGACTATTTCTTAATTTTCAGAATTTGTTACTTATAAAGCTTCTTTTTACATATTCTGTATAGTGTACACATTTCATAGAAAACAAAAAATAGAGAACATGAAAAACAGTTTTATTAGCTGATTTTTCTCTTTAAAAAACTGTCTATTGTTCTCAGCAGAATAATTTTTATAAAGCATGAAATGATTGCCTTTAATTTGTCAATAAATTGAGTAATTTATTCTTATTTTATAGTCCAAAAGTCTCCAGCTCCCTAGTTTAGCAAGTTCCACTTCTGATAAGAACACTATCTTTAATATAGTATTTTCCAACTCTTGATAAAAATGTTATTACAATATTTTACAGTATTTTGCAAGATATGATCCTTAATTCTAACTCAATTCTACTCTCAGCCTTATCAGACAGAGAAAACTAGTAATTAGAAAGGCAAAGGTCAAAGATAGGCATTCTCACAGTCTTAATTTGGAAGTTTCTTTATAGCCATTCAGAAATTACAGTATAAGAGAAACAAGAAAAAATTGATTTTGACCTTATAAAGTGACTAGAGAAACAAATAGAAAAAAAATAGTGAATTTATATCTGGCTTACACTGCCAAAAAATAAGTGCTTTTATAGCAGGCATACACTACCAAAACAATAAGTGCACTGCAGCTCCAGATTACAGACACATACAAGGAATTGTCTGTTAACAACTGAACAGCTACTAGAGTATTTATTCAACTGCCTACACAGAGATATGAAATGCAATTTGAGATTCTGTAAGGTATCTGAGACATGGACATGGTACTAGTATGTGACAAAGGACCTACAGAAAACTTTGGATTCTACAGGAGCGGCTGTAAGCTGCGAGAGCTTTTCTCTAATGTTCTTATTATCCTTGGATGTCATGCTGGGAGAAGGTATTCTGTGTTTGTTTCAGATGACACAGATTTCCATGCTGACTATGTTTTGACTGGCTACTGTGACATCCTAGATTCTTAATCTTCATGTTGATGCTTGCATGAAGATCACTGTACTCATGTTTGAAAAAATCTGAAACTCAACTACAAACATAAAGTCAATTAATTTCACCAAATTTTAACTAACTTATCACTAGATATCTAAGCTATTCCAGTGATTTATGGATTAAATAATGTACTTATATATATTTAATGCCATTCGATTGGCTGCAGTGTAGCAGAGATACCTAGAGGGGACCAGCAGATAAAAAATTTGTAAAAAATCACATACTTTTTCAGAGGCAATTGGAACTCAGTCAGAACATCCTAGAAAAATCTCAGGCAACAAATTTCCAAAACTTAAACAATAGATCAAGCTGCTATAGCTCCTTCATGATGAATCATCTGTGATAGTCACCTCTATATGGCGATGTATCCATTCCCAAAACAACTAGTAATGAAAAAAGGTGCAATTAGGTTCACTTTAGATAATTCCTTGAAAATAAAAAAAGCAAGTGGTTTTTTGGAAGAGTCATTGACTAGAGAGAGAGAACCTAGAATAAGGATAATTTCTGCTTACTAGCTACAGTTTGGTAAGTACATCCCACTTTAAAATTTTGAAAAATGGATCCTCCAGCGCTAGTCACTAGTATATGCAAGGTGTAGAAAAAATAAGGTGGAGTCCTATGGGATGGGCAGTCACTTATTCTGTCCATTCATCTGTGAAAAGATTATCTATGACTGGTTAAACACTCAAATTCTAGTCTGTCTTCCAGTTAGGTATATGCACATAAAAGGTAAAATAAAGGCTACAAAGAAAAAATGGAACAGAAAAAATGGTGTGATCAATGTAAAACTTTTGGTAATACTACCTAAGTAGTTAGTTATAGATGAAAGGATTCCTGAGTTCATGCAGACTCTCTTGGAGGTTTTGCTTATTTGTGGGGCTTGAAAATCTGGAATATTAAAAGATGGATTGAATTATCCTTTATGAATCACTTCTTCAAAATGCCAAGAAGTTAAAATTTCTCTTACTACATTCACTATAAACATGTGGATGCCTGATAGCACCCCTGATAGCACCAGTCTCAAAATGAAATTTAAACAGTGTTTCTTCAGGGTGAATCCACTTTTTTAATAACTTTCATTGCCAACAGTGTTGCATTTACTCTTGGATTGAATAACCCTAATTAACAAATAGGCTAGAGTAAAAAATAAATTCCCAAAGGTTGTATGAGATTACTTTCTGAGTTGTGGTTTTCAGAGGAGATTTCTTTTGGTTGCATACAGTCATAAGGAGTTTCAGCATTTGAATTATCGTATTTCTGTAGTAAATCATGACCTAGAGAAGATTCATTTAGCTTCATGATTGTCATCTGAAATATAGGCATCTAATCTGAACTATTTAAGAGATCCTTCTGTATTCACTCTTGATGGTTTTTGGTGTAGTTACCCTATTCTCAACTAGCTGTGAATTAACTATACCTTGAGTACGTGACATGTCTTGTCAAACAACACAAAAATAGAGCTTTCACTCCCAATCTCCACCACCAAAGAAATGATCTTTTGAGGCATTCTGAGACTGGTGTTGGTCATAACGGTAAGAGAAAGACTGGAAAAATGAGATGAAAACAAATACTGGAAAAAGATTGCAGAGTATACTGCACTGCTGTATTCTTAACAGCTAGAAAATCTATTCACATCTGTTGTGGAGAAAATATTCCTTTAAACATAGATTCCTTAGGATAGCCACAACCACAAAAAATTCAGTGCAAGAAATTTAATTCTATTATAAATATTTATCTTCCTCCTGAGTAATTTCTATTAGCCACGCTTTGCTTTTGTGTTTATAAATTCAACCCACCTAGATATTAATCTGCTTGACAGTGCTAATAACCTGTTTTGTAAAATCTTGTTTGTGTGCCCTATAACCTGTTATCAAACAAATTCCTATTGCCAGAAGGGAAAATAGTGATACAGTTTCAAAGACTGTGATGATAGAAGACTTTGTGATGATCATTTACTCTTAAACCCTGTAGAACACAGATGATAAGATAAAGATAATTAATTTCCACTTCATATCCCATGCTTTGTGTAATTTATTTTTTAAAACAAACAAACATTTGTTCTCAATGCACAGTGTGCAGTTGTGGAAAAGCTAATTATTACCCTTGATAACTTGGTCCAATGGCAATTTGCTTCAACTCTGCTTTAACATCTATTAATTTTCCCTTGTTTTAGCTAGCTAATCAACATGAGCTTGCTATGCTTAGCTTAATTACAATTTGACTTTTTCCCCTCTTATTTCTGTCCATAAGCTTTGTGCCATATTCATCTTTTATCCACTTGGTTTTGCAAATAGCCTGTTACACCGTACTATGTCCAGGGAATTACAGTATTTTAAGTACAAATCAGTAGAATTTCTTTCATTACTCTACAGTTTAAATTCACACGGGAAAAAGAATGTGTGGACAGGATTTAATATCACATAGAATTAAATGCAGCTAAAGAATCATGCTTTCCATGACTAACTGTAACAAAAGGTAAAAAATACGACTGATGTCCTAACCAGCTGTGCTTGACACTCTCATCTACCTGAGTAAATATCTATTTGGTAAAAAGCAGTTTTGACTACAGATACAGATCAATGCTGAAAGTCATACTTCTAAATCTCAAGTGACACTTTACTTACTTGAAAAATAAAACTCATGTCACTGTCCATCTTCACAGATATTTTAAGACTTTTCCTTTGTTTCATATACTGCCATTACTTCCGCCTGTGTTGTGATGTTTGTCTGAGTTTCAGGGGGTTTGATGTTTGTATTAGACAATTAAAACGTTCATGTTGGGTATTCTGGTGAGGATTTAACCAGACCAAATTAATAGATACAAGAGGCAAAGCTCAAGAAATTGATAATAATTTTTAGTTTCTTATGAAAAAAAAAAAAAGGGACTGGTGAAGAGAGAAGGAAACAAGGACTTTAAAGGAAGGGAAAAAAGATTATGGACCCAAATTCACTTCACTGTTCAGTCATTTGATTCTCCATAAAAAAGAAGTCATTAAAAAAACCCAATAATTCAGTCACACACTGATGACTTGCAATAGAGAGGCAAAAGCAATCTAGAAATAACTAGGTGCAGCTGAAGAAAATTAAAACAATTTTCCTAATGGCATAGCTTGGCTAGCATTTTCTTAAAATGGGCAAGGGGCAGGGGAGGGAAGTAGCCTTTTTGGATGGATGCAGAGTAATTTCTTGCACAAATTCAGGATGATAAAGAGCAACACCAACAGGCAGGGTTCAGTGTGGCCATTAGAAAAAAAAAAATATACAGGATTATATGATATCCTGGTGAACCCTATACTTTGGGAAAAGAAATGTTAAGTACCAGGGCACCTGAATCCTTACCTAATGGTATGTCTGTGTAGGACAATAGATTTTGACATATATTTTAACTCTTTTCTTTCTGCATACTACATAAAGATGTTTAATTTGATGCCATCCCCCCCCCCTCAAATTATTCATACAGTATATCTCCTTTAAAGAAAAGAAAGAAAAAGTTTTCTATATATTAATGCAAGTTACAAAAAGACACTTATTATTTCTACAGTAGCAGGGAAAATTCAAAGAAAAAACATAAATTCGAAGTACCTCCTTAAGAATGCTGGGCTTGTGAGGAAGGTATTTATTTCCTCTCTCTACACACTGATAATGACAAAGTAATTAAGGACTTACATGCCTTATCCTCCATTTATTTGCTGTCTTGAAGTGGGCATCCTTTAACACTCCTAATATTGTGTTAGAACATTTATTCATAAGAATTCTAGACAATTTATTTCAGAATAGTTGTAAATTGGAAATACCTAATGATATTTTTATACCTAATTCCACAGACGACAACTGATTGCTCTTTCTTTTCGAAATAAATTTTAGCATGGGCTATTTTTTTTCCCTAGTGCTATAGCAGAAATTAAACAGTTTTGAAAAATTGGGAAAATCAGGTAGAATACCATTAGCTAGCATGAGAGACAGTTATAACTTTTAATCTAACCTTGAACAAGGTAGAATATGAAATATATGAATATTAGAATAGAAACACTAATTCTTTCTCTCACCTCTTCAAAAATCACATGAAGATACAAATTAATTGTATTTCAATAGGCTTAGTTGAATAATTTCTGCCTAAATAAATTAATAGAAAAAATATGGGTTTTCACTTATTTTAAATAATATACCAAGACTCCAATGACATATTGTTTGGAATTTAAGCAATTTTTAGTAGTTATAGCAGTTTAGCAGTTTTAGCAGTTATAACCAACAAAAATAGTTTATTTTGGGAAATGAGATATAGGAATTGGTTAATTTTTTTAATCACATAATCTGCAACAATGTATTTCTTTGCCAACTGGCAAAACAAAACTAATATTTGAACACTTATAATTTCTATAATTTTTTTATAAAATAAAAATGAGAAATAAGCTACTTCAATTAATAATAATAAATAAAACATTATAACCTGGCATTTTATAAGAAATTAAATAAGAACAAATACTAAGAAAACAAGTACACAAGAAAGCCAACCTCTAACACCTAAGCATCCAGAAATTTATACAACAATAATACTGGCTGCAGAAAGTGATCTATTTGTCTTTGAGAGGTCAGTGCATCACTCAATTCTTTATATTTGCACTAAGATCTACTGGAGACTAAATTGTCCTTTTGACATCCTTTTGCTCAGAGAGATGTGCTATCAGAATTAAAATAAATAAGAAACTCATTGATGAAGTATTGTGTAAAAATTCTCTTAAGAATCATCAATTATCTATCTGAGTTTGTTTCCCCATGACAAAAATTTGTGGAACGAAATTTAGATATACTACTAGATTGTATTGATTGAATAACATCAGTTTAAATGACAAAAACATGTCAATGTCCTAAAAAACATTTTAATCCAGAATAAATTTTTGGTAGAAAAAACTTGTTGCTGAAAAAAATTTGTACTACAAAAATGAAAAAAATCAAGATCATTTTAAATTGTTGCATCCAGACATCGGTTAATTTTCAATTTATAATGACCTTAAAATAATCATATAATTACTAGGTCTGGCTATAATATGGAATCTTTTAAAATATTTAGTCTGATTTTTCTTCAGAGTTATTTATTACTTGTGGGGACTATTAGCATTTTCTTTTTTAATGTACATTCCCTGTAAATAAATTCCTTTCTATTTAATTAAATAAGCACCCTGAAGTCATCTTACTTCTAGCATAGCTGCACCTCAAGAGATCATACACTAAGGTGCATAATCCTTTGCCATCTTTTGCTGCATTCATTTAAGTAAAAATGAAAGATGGTTGAACTCATTTATGCACTAGGGAGAAACAGGCACTATTATGGTGTCTTGCTTTCCCATCAACAAATAAAATTATTAAGAATTTTAATCAGAGAAAAAAAAAAAAGCCAGGAATTTATAACACACACACCGTTGCAAACACAAAATTTTGTTTTTTGTTTTGATCCAAGTAAACATTCTTTTTTTGTACAAGGATTTTTGGGTATTCCCTGCCATGCTGACATTACATTGTGATTTACAATGGTATCACTGTCCAGGATTTATCTTTGTTTTTGCATTCATGTTGTGATGACCCATGGAAGACATCCTATAAGGATGTCGTATCATTCCAAGAAAATTTAAATATTCTAAGTAATATTGAAATAATCAAGATTAAAAAAGTAATATTTCAAAGTATAATACTTACTTTTTAATTATAAAAAATTTATTGGTTTCTCTTCTAGGAATAATGAACATGATTAAAACAAAATTTATAAAACTACATGCCAAATCAAGAATTGTAGAAAACACTTTTTCAAAACAGGAAAAAATGTTAGTGAGGAGAAGAAGACTCCTTTGAAACTTTTGGATCTACATTTAAATTTGCTGCAGGTATTATTTGAAATGTTTTCTGTCTTCAATTGTCTTATTTGTAATGGCAACTGTAGTTCTCTCACCTACCAATTACAAAAGTGTTTTTTTTTTTCCAAGTTCTAACCTTCAGAGACAGAAGGACGTGTGTCTGCAAACATTTAAGATTGTGATACTGAATATAATTAAATTTAAAAATATTTCTCAAGAAATAAAGGAGGATTTTCCTTGCAAAATGATTCTATGAAAACATTTATGAAAATGAGGAATAACAGCAAAACTCTTTTCATAATACTACATATTGCATGTAACTCACCTAATGCCAAAATTTTTTACTATGTATGGATACATATCCATAGTGAAATCTGTATATCCAAATGTAGTAATGTAAAACATTAAAAGTCTGTTCTAAAACTTAGCTGATTTCTTTATTTATTCAATGTAGATTAAAAGAAATAATTTAAGGATTAATTTAAGAATGGAGCATGTAAGATGACTTATGCTTAGCTTAACATCTGCAGATATCCACATTTTTCTTGTATATTAGGAAAGATTCTTGCTGCTCAGATTTCTAATTTTTTTAGATTATGAAAAGAAATAATTTTTTTGAAATTTGTCAAAACAAAGAAAAAAAGCAAGCAAAAAAGAAAACAAAATTAAAAAGCAACATCAAAGAATGATTATGTTTCTAATCAATGTTATTTCTGTGCAAATAATTTGATCTGTTGAGGTGAAATATTTTCTATCAAGATTAATATATGGAACAAAATGTTCAATGTCATGACAGGTGCATGCTCACTGTGCTTCAATTTTTTTTCTCTTCATTGTGGGCTAGTCACTTGTCATTTTAATTACACAAATCCTTGGGCTTATACTTCAATAGCAAGCCCTCCAAGATGGTTTTCAAGTTCTAAAGAACAACAACTTTTCAACAGGCTCCTCTTAACCATGATCATGACTATATTTTGCTGAAACCTCAACACAGCATTCACCACCATTACTGTATCTAAGTATTTTCTACTTACCTGTTTTCCATATCTGTGTTTTGACTCTTTCCATTTCTCAGTGTCTTACTTTCTGTATAAAACTGATTTGATTTTCAATCCACATTCTACTTCACCTTTGACACGTTGTTCTCACCCTCTCATCAGATATTTCTTCTAGTATCAATCATTATTATTATTCTGGGATAAGGTCTTAAATTTATGGTTGATTGTACATTATAAATTACTGTAATTATCATAAAGTATTGAAAAGTTTTGAAGATATGCCTGTTAATCACACTCCTTTAACATCCTCTCCTGTTTTTGTTTGCTTTCTAATTCACTGCATATTACTGAATTAAATTATTTTGTAACTACCATTTCTTTGTTTTATATTAAGAATATTGCAACAGTTCCCTAATTCTATGTATGGTCTTATATATTTCTCCTATAAATAATAATGCAACCATTGAGAAAAGTCCAGACAGAAATTAATGTGGGCTATCAATAAATAGTCTAAAACCAGTTATATAAGAAAAGGAATCTGAGATACTTATATATGTTCCAGCTATAAGCAATACAGAAAGATTAATATCTTCAAAGAATGTCAATTTCCATACCTCTGGTTGCCTGGATTTTCTGCCTGGAATGCCCTAACCCTCTCTTTACCCTAGGTAATTGTTTACTAGATTTTCTTATCAAAATCAATATTTTTTAATCCTTAGCAATATGTCTACCTCATGAATTTAATTTTTGGGTAGTAAATAGCCTACATTGCTTTTCCTTGTCCTAGTAAAATGTATGTGTCCTATGTAAATATAATTTAATACATATAATACAAGACAAAAAAAAAAAAAATCAGTATTGAAAGAAGGGGTGTGAGGGATTATCTTTTGCAGGTATTTTCCAGACTTTGTATTTCAATTAGATTAGTTTTCTGAATTTCTAAACCATCTCTTGATGAGATCCAGGTCACTCTGCCAGTATAAAACCTATAATTGCAAGGTTATCATGATCCATTAGTGAATTGATAAAGTAAAACAATATCAACAGGATACACAAATAACACGTTTCCATATGTTAAAGTTTCCTTTAACAAAGTGTTCTATTTATAGGTAGGGAGAATGCTGCAACATTACTCGTGGATTGCTGTAATGAAAGTTTGCACAAAGAATGGCACAAAGAATTTGTAGCCTTGCCAGGATGTAGAGGGTCAGAAACATAGTTATTGTAAACAGGCCGGCAGGTGCTAATATCAATCAATGCATGTTTTCTAAACCTCTATGAAATAAACTCACTTTTTTCCCCAAGACAGATTCTCAGGAAAACCTTGTATTTACTGATATAGTGCAGGGCAACAAGGCTGGTGGAAGGTCTGGAGAATAAGTCCTATAAGGAGCGGCTGAGGGAGTTGGAAATTGTTGAACCTGGAGAAGTGGAAGCTCAGGAGGCAACCTTAACCAGATGAGGGTGGGGCCCTGCTCCCAGGGAACCAGCCGCAGGACAAGAGGACACAGCCTTGAGCTGCACCTGGGGAGGTTTAGGCTGGACATTTGGGAGAAGTTCTTCACAGCAATAGTCTGGTCTTCTTATCTGTTATCTTCTTATCTGTTTCCCTAAGACTGAAACTGGACTAATTATTGTTTGACCTTCCTTTTTGTCCCTCGATTTTAAGGCGAGGAAATATAAACTTAATCATAACACAAGTAATAGTCTAAATCAGTGGTCTCCCAAACTGTTTATCATCCACCCTTGTCAGTGAAAGCTTTCTGTTTGTTTGCCCTCAATATATTTATTTATAAATTTTACATGTATTATTTACTACTGAAGTTCTAGTATTTTCTTCCTAAATTTCTAGTATTTTCTTCCTAAATTCCTAAAAATGAATCAGGTTCTGTACCCTTGTCTGCACCCCAGATTGCAGACTACTTATCTAGGTAGGGGTGAGGAAGGAAACAAAATTTCTTCCGTGAATTTAATTTTTTTTTTTTTTTTTTTTTAAATTTCAGGACTAGGGGGATGGTTGTGGTGGGATAAATTAGCAAAAAAAAACCCAACAATTTTATTGTTTGTTTCTTCAAGAATCACTCAAATCCATTTAACATAATTAAGTCTTCAAATTCTGCGTAAGAAAAAAAAAAGTCTAAACAAATACCTTTGAATACTCTCCCAATAAAAATAACAAAACAGATTGCAACAATTTAATCTTGAAAAGACACATACACTGAAGTCTCTATCACATTCCCACAATAAGAATTTCACTGACAAATGTTATCTGTTCTGCTGAAGACACAATCTTGACCTTCATCCAGAAATCATTGTTTTCCTTTCTTATACACTAAACTTTTAACATATTCCTGTACATCTTCAGAAAAGTAATTTTAAAGTTAAAATTATCTCCTTTATTGACACCCTAGCTAATTAGGGCAATCTTAGTTTAAGGCTTTGAAGATTATCAAGAATTCATTGGTAAAAAATGCTGGGTCAGCTTCAGTTCCTCAAACTCCAGGCAGTCTCAGCAGAAGAGAGGGCTATTGTTAACATCAATGCTCCTATTTTGTAGAGTTAGATTTTATAGTTCAGGTATTTAGATTTTCAGTGTATTTGGTTTTGGCCAGAACTACAGATCTAATAACCAGGAGAAGAGATGAGGCTAAAATAAGGGAACTATAATTGTTCATTAAAGTCCACTTATCTCAAATATTATATTACATAATAATTACAGTGGTTACCCCTCATATATATTCAGTTAGATAATCACCAGTTTGTTCTTTGTGAGGTTTCATGCAATTCAGAATCTGAAAATATTTATAGACGTATTAATTTTAATAGATATCACAAATTTGGCTGTTAGCATGCTAGGCTTTACTTAGTCCTTTCAGACTGTCAGACAAAAGTCAAAATTACTACTAAAATACTTTTAAGTGTCAATTATTTTGAAGGGGGTGATATATAATCTATTTCTGAATCTATTTGGCAACAATAAAACAAATGCATCTTAATAAAAAATAAATATTGACAAAAGATGATAAAAATTTGAAATATTACCCTGGAAATTTTTTCTTAATTTTCCTCTTAAATCAAGCTCTTGGTCTGCAGAACTATTTGGTATTGAGAATCTTCATATTATAGTTATGTTTTTAAGAATTTACATTTTATTTAAGAATTTACAATTTAAATATTTTTTTCTTAAGAATTTACAATTTACGTAAAATGTCCCTCTGAATTATGCTATGTTTCTGCTTGAGTGTAACTTTTATATCAAATTTCACTCTAATTATAACAGATCATCCAATTTTCCATTTGATGAGGAGTTACTTTCTTGTTAAGCTCAAATTCAGCAATAAATGAGAACATTTTAACACCAGATTGTTACATTCATAAATGAAATTGCTAATTTAATTATGTATATTTTTCATTAATAATTTGAATTATATACTATTAAATTTTTGAATTTATAAAATAAAAATATAAATGTATAGAAATTTAGAAAACAATTTAATCTAAGCATATTTCATGAACATGAGGCAGCACACCTTCTTGTCTAGGCATTCAGTATTTATTGCACAATATTGAGCTGCAGGAGAAAATAACCACAAAACCAAATGGAAGGAGAAGTCGTATAAAGAAGAGCAAAATTCCAGGGAAATTGTTTTGCATTTCATATTCTCTGAATTGGTTATGTAACTCCTTCCTGTGTATCTCATTGGAAAATTTTATGTACCTCACTAGGAGATATTCAAATGGAATTGCAGGTATCCACACCTAAGAGACTCCTAAAAACAGCTACTAGAATGCATAATCATTCCATAGCCTCAAAATCTTGGTACTCTGAAAACACCTATGATTTTGATTGATATTTTTCTCAGGGATCTATATGTTCTTTTACTTCACATATCAAACAGCAAAGGTTCTGGAAAAAGACTCAAGCCTCAAATGTATTCAGAAATAAGACTTTGCCTTAGGCACATCAAGCACCTAATTTGGCATACATTCTCTGAATGCACTTAAAAAACAGAGCTTTAGACAAAATACTGCTGTGTTTAAATGGAATTTAATTTTTTTGTCTTATTGAGGAATCAAAGTACTCATCTGAAGATAGACAGAGGTTTGATTTCCACTTCTGACTGAGTGGTAAATAGTCATTCTTTGTATTTCTTTTGGTCCATTTGTTATTTGTACAGCACACTATGGAAGTCCCAGCCAAAAGTGCTCAATTCTCTTCCTGAATCCCATGGGTAGTTAAAAGTACAACCTATGGTTTCATCTTTCTCTTTTAGGATAACTGCAAAAAATAGGCCTTCCACATTTACAACTGCAACACCACTTATTTTGGTACTGGCTCTTAACTTTCCGTTACGTTTCCAAAATTAAAGTGCATAGCATATGGTATTTTTTTGTTTTGTATAACTTTTCACATTGAACAGTTAAGTTTAAAATAATTATCCAAATTCCCATTACACTAAAAAGGAGAGAAGAGGAATGTGAGGAATATAAATCATCCAATTATTGAGGAAGGACAAACTGCCACATAGTGATCACACTTCCTTCCATAAATTATAAAATGAAACTAGGCAACTGTTAAGACAGAAAAATGCTAGACTTTTAACCTAGCAACATGAATCCCACCTATTTTTTTTTTATTTCAAAAATAAAAATATACTGCTGATATGTATTGTGAAAATTTATCATTACTTGATACGTGAAATTTTGGATTTATCTGGGATGGTAACAAGCCATGCACAGGTGCTTGCTCCCTCTCCATGCAGCTGGATGAGAAAGAGAATCAGAAAGGTAAAAATGAGAATACTTGTGGATAGGTAAGCAAGGGAAAAGCTCAACGTTTAAGCAAACAAAACAAGGAATTAATTCACCACTTCCATGAGCAGAAAGGTGCTTGGCCGTCTCCAGGAAAGCAGGGCTCCATCATGTGTAATCATTATCTGTGAAGATAAACCACCTAAATCACAACCAAAAAACAAAACAAAACAAAACAAAAACCTAAAAAAAAAAACCCAGAAAAGCCACCACCAACAAAAAAACAGAAGTTATGGGTTCTCATCCGTAGATTGCAAGTTTTTCAAGATTATAACTGCTTAAAAATATTAACTTCTTATGATGTTTCTGAACATTTTGTGTTTTTGCTTACTGTTTCTGCTGGTTGACCTTGTCTAGCTGCCAGATCCCCACCCAGCTGATCTCTCACTCAACAAGACAGGAGGAGAAAATAAGATAAAAAACTTATTGGTGGAGATAAAGACAATAAGACCATTTGCCAAGAAAACTCTGGGGTAAAATAGACTTGCCTAAGGGGAAAAAAAAAATAATGCAAATTAAATTAGACTTGAATGGTGACAGACAAAGAAACTACAACAGCTTTGCATCAGCTTTACTCATTTACCTCTACCTCCCCTGCTTTGAGAGGCCCAGAGGAGACAGGAGGGGATGGTTTTTTTCAGTTCATGACAGTCGCTCTTTTTCACTCCTTCCATCTCACATACTTCCCTTTCTCCAGTGAAGGGTTCCTTCCATGAACAGCTGTTCTGCAGGATAAACCTGAAGAATGAACCTTCTGGCTGTAGCTCCTGCCAGAAGAACTCACTTCTTCATGGCCCTCTATGGGCTTCAGCTTACTTCAAGAAATACCTGTGTGATCCACCATAGTCCACTGTATGAGCTTTAGGAAACCTTTGATCCAGAACACAGAGCATCTCCTCCTCCTCCTTTTTCTCTGATCTTGATGTTCACATGGCTGCTCCTAATATTTTTTCTTTAAGCCTTACTGCTTATGCAACATTTTTCCCACTCCTTAATAATTCATCCCCTCAAGACCCAGGACTGCAAGACTCAGCCATTCACTGTGGACAGTCTGCTGGAGCCAACTGGAACTGTCTGTGTCCAACACAGGGCAACCTCAGCCTCTTCTCACAGAGCTGCCAAAACCTTGCCCCCTTCATCCCATTCAACTGTACATCAGTACAATTAAACAATTAGAACAGTTCTGAGAGCAAGAGCAAAGGTTCAGTGTAAGCTGGCCATTCTGATCAGAGAAACTGCTTTCCCAGGCAGAGGTAATTCGCAATATGTGGAGTAAATAAGAACACCACAGACAACAATATTTGAAGGCTTACAGATGTGAGAGACTGTGATTTGTGATAAAGGAGAATGGAGTTTTAAATCAATATTTTCCTTTTTTTTTTTCAATCCATTAAATAGAAGTGACAAAAATAAAGCAGGATAAAGTTCAAAACAAAAAGATCCCATCTTGATATGGTGAAAATAGCTTTCAAGTAATTTCCTTTACACAGTCGATTTTTTTTTTTCTTCTTTAGAAATTGTACAAAGTGGATGATGATTTTTTGAAGTTACCCATTTCTCTAAGTGGTACCTTATTCTCAAATCTTCTGTGGCAGAGGCTAATCAAAACAGTATCCAAAAGGCACTCATATAGGAAAGCAGCAGAGAGAGCTGTATAAAGAATTCGTATTCTTTAAAAAGAGCAAGCATAAGAGGCTTGTAGATGGTACAATAAGAAAAATAGCAGAGTGACTGAAAACAGGTGGAAGGAGGGATATGTGCTAAATAATCAAGTGCTAATGCTAAATAGATGGTTTGGTTTTGGGTGTCTGTTGACACATGCATATCTCTAGTGCCATCACTATCAAAGGATATCAGAGTGAAACTGGCAGGTATGGCACAGAGTCTGAGTGACCTTAATATACTTATTTAGGAGCAGCACCTGGAAGCTGAGCGAGATATCCCAGGACATTACAAATGGCACAAGACACCAATGTATAAATAACTGAACCGGGCATATTCACTCAAGATGTGCATGTTCAAGAAATAAGATGTGCTTGTTAAATACTACTGCTTGTGTAAAAATGTTTTGCACTTTGTGAAAAACGCATAATTTTGTTCAATCCTATGGTAGGATGAGCCTTTATCAAAGCTCTCCCTACCCCTGAACTACTAAAATACTAGCTGTGTCCTGCCTTCAGATATGTGGGAGGAATGAGCAGGACCTCTGTTTTCAAAAGTGTGTGTCTTCATTTCTGGGTCATATGATGTAACTGAATATGGAGGGGGCAGTAAGGGGACAAAGGAACAGTAGAATGTTATGAGATTAATTGTTGAAAGGTATTCAGTACTGAAGGGTGTTCAGAAAAGTGTTTATTAACATTTTAAAGTGTCTAGGGTTGTGTTTTATTCATTGGATTGTTGATAGTAATCCTGGTGTATGGTTCATTGATTGCCAGTTAATTTTATGTCATGATGGAGAGATTAATCAGCTTCATCTGTCCTAATTAGAGTTAAAACAGGTGACTTGAGATGCCTTTCCCTGCAATAAACATGGCAACAATAGACTTGATAGCCCTAACTCGGTAAATATAATTTAATTAAATGTAATTAATTCAAATAGGAGAATTATAATGTACTTTTGACTAGAATTATTTTAATACAACCTTTAAACTTTCAGAAGAAGAAAATCAGGACAAATCTTTAAGCAAAGGTTTTGGGTAAAGTCTGATCCTAAGACTATTGAAATTGGTAGAAATAATCATACTGTTTTCAACATCATTTTGCCTAAATCATAATTGCATATATTGCGATCCTTTTTTTAAAAAAATCTTATTTCATACCTAGGTGGAGGCTATAAAATAATGATTTTAACAAACTATGAAGTAAAGCCAGCAGGTTTTCTACAGGCAAATACTACATATAGAGTCTATGCAAGAACAATTTCTTAACGACGATTTGGATTTTTTTTAAATGTACTACAATTCAGTTTTATAATATATAAATCTTCTCATTATTACATTTTTCTGATGCCACAAAGCCCTTTTAATACTATTTTCAATTGACACTAAAATTTGGGTTACAGAAAGAAACAAATAAACTAAAAACCACAACAGAAAAACAGTAAAAAAAAAATAAATCCTGTGTTTTTTTTCAAGTCACATATTAGCACTTTTGTTTTACTACTTAAATCTCAAGTAGAAGAGTGAATTCTTTACCAATCTGAGTGTGGCATTTGTGGAACTTTAATTCTTTTATTGACATCTCATCCACAAATCTACTCTTTCATACTCTTGTTTTCCCTCACAAAACACAAAATTTGAAATGTAATTCTTCCTTAAAGGTAAAAAAAACCCTGTTTTTTCTAGGCTACATCTTTTTGAAGATATGTTTCAAAAAAAAAAAAAAAAAACAAAACTCAAAAAGACAGAGAGAAATCAATTTAAAATTTAATCTTATTTTTTATCATTATTCTTAGGACAACTCTTGGAAAGAGTCATGTCTGGCACTTTCAAACAGGCAGTCAAGAGTCTTTTAATTTGTTTGTGTTTTTTTCTGTTACTAATTCTAATTACATTGATCGGTGTTTAAAAAACATTGCTGTGTTTTTATAAGAATTATATTTTTCTGGATGTCATTACTTTTATCCTAAGTAGCAATGAAATTTAGGCAGTTGAATTTGTTTCATACTTCCTTTATCCCTCTCCATTCAGACATTTAGGAACTTTTCATATTTTAGTACTTTATATACCTTGTAGCACTTTCAATATTACTTAAACACATCACAGTATGTATCTGAACTATGTATTGATTCTCCCCAAGGATTTACCAATTCAATATGAATATATTCAAAGAAAATATTATGAAAAAGTTATCTTTAAAACCAGTCATCATATAAACCTGCATTTTTCCCCAACAACTTAGGGTTTGAACAAACATCTTGGAAAACATAACTTAATTTTCTGAAAATACTGAAATGCACTAGCAAGGCTAATTATGTTTAACTGAAATCTACCCTCTATCAGTTTTTAATTAGATACTTCTCATTTACAGGCACAGAAATCATGGACTGCATCCCAGTTCTGAGTTATGTGAAACTGTGGGGGAAAATGGTGAAATTGTGATCAGTCTGATTAGACTCACGGTAGGTACTTCTTTTCCATAAAGATTATCCATAGCAGATTTTCTGAAGCCCTACGAGGGGAGGGGAG
>VYXF01007589.1:140413-211369 GCA_013397295.1 Polioptila caerulea | reverse complement strand
GGAGGGGAGGGGAGGGGAGGGGAGGGGAGGGGAACTTTGATAAGTTGTGGAAGAATCTGTAGACCAGAGTCAGCTGAGAAAGTGAAAAATAGAATGTAGAGAGAGGTAATACTTTTGAGACATGAATCTTTAACAGATCAAAATCAGAGGGAAAACACTGACATGAAATGTTTGCAAAATCCTATAAGTCCAGCCTCGCAAAAAAACCCCATGAAAACCCACCATCCAAATCAACCAAAGAAACCAACCAACCCTGAAGAAAGAAACAACCATACAAAACCCAGGCACAAAAGAGCAATTCAGTGATGTCAAGGATCGGTGGTGTACAAGCAGGCCACAACTGGGAGCACACAAACATTCACGGCCCCATTGCAGCATATGAGCACACAGTGCCCCCCTGTGAGGGTGTGAAAGAGACTGCTGCAAGCGTGCAGCTCACTGTCAAGGTGTGTGAGCTTTCAGGGCAGAGTGAGAGTGTGCAGGACGCTGTTGTGAGTGTTGGATGTAACTGAAGGTTTGGAAAAGTCCAGAGCTGCGGTTAGAGATGTCACAGATGAGAGCCTCCGGGTAAGGATAAAGGGGCAAACAAATGAAGTGAGTATCATCATCGGAGTTTGCTGTTGGCCACCCAGCCAAGATGACAACAAATTATTCTTTAAGGAACCAAGGGACACCTCTGAATATGCCACCTTTGTCCTTGTGGGAAAATTCATCTTGACAGGTGTTAACTATGTAGTTGGTACAAACAGATCCAGGAGATTTCTAAAACACTAGTGTGAAAAATTTTAGTACAGATACTCAGGGAGCCAAATTGGACACATGCACTCTGTAATCTGTGGCTTGTTCCCAGAGAGGGTCTCATAGGTAAAGTGCTAGCTGGTGGACAGTGACCACACAGTCAAGCTTCAGATATCTGATGCCTTGCAAATTATTCACTTGCCCCTGAGATAGGCCAGGCACAGGCAAGTACACAGTAAGAAAATCAGCAGCTTTCATTAATGTGTGCACACTGAAGCCACCCTAGGTCACTCTCTCCAGGTGCCATGCCAGCTCCTGGCCAGCTACCATTTCTGGGAACTGGCATGATACTGGCAGCTGTCCCACCATACAGGACACTGGAACAGCCTGTGCAGAGCCTGGAGCCCCTGCTCTTCAGCAGGAGGGCTGCTTCTTTGCTCTTGAGGGCGTGGGATTCCAGCTGGTGAGGTGAGGGGAGAGGCTGGGTGGGCAACAAGGGCTGTGCATGGCAGGGATGTGGCTCTCTGCCCCTGCTGCTATCACCAGCTCCCTGAATTTATCAACAATTTAAAAATTAGTACTCCTGTGAAATATTTAATTTGTAATCCTCAAAAATCATGCTATAAGTTCAATTTTTTGTGCACACTAGAAATAGTTCCATTTTTATGATTTCAACATTTAGTACTATTCAACATTTTTAAAACACATTCTAGATTCATTCAAGGGAGTACTGGCCCTCCACAATTACAGCTCTCTGGCCAGAAAAATATGTAGATTGTTGTGATTCTCACCAAAGCATAATTAAATAAATGGCATACTCTATTTTTTTTCCAATAAACAGCAGCTGCTACAGGAACCATATTTTGTTGGTTCACATGATAACATGATTTTCTGCAGTTTACATTCACAGTACAGGAAACCATCACTTATTACCACAATGACTACAAGTGATGTAGTTACCATCAGTCATACATACCAAAATTGCTTCAGCATTAACAACTCTTATTCGTTATCCTAAAAATCATTTTAATGCTGCATCTCAGGTTTTCTGTGGTATGAAATGTTCCTTTCTGCTTCAATGCTGTTAATCCAAGAAATGTACTGGATCCAAGCAGTATCCTCACGATGGTGAGGAATTAGTTTTGTAAGAACCATATGGGGAGAAAGAATAAAGGGTCTGCAGCAGTCACTTCTGCCTGAAATCACACAAGCCTCACCCCTGAATAGTTAGCAGAAATAAGCTAATGCACTGATCTACATATATCTGCTACAACCAGCTTGTTGCTTTAAAAATGCAGCCAACAGGACAAGCATAGATCTTTACAAATATTTCATGCATGTTTCATATGCAGAGCTAGATTATCCCCACTTGACTGCTGGCTCTGCATTTGTGCAACAGCCCTGCTGATCTCCCAGAGGACACAAAAGAAGGAGCTGTAATCTGCTGGTATTTTGGCAGCTGAGAGTATCAGTGTGTTCAAATGCAGTAATAAATTCCCATTCCTTATATAAAATCACTCATCCAAGGGGACAATAGTGGGTAAAATGTTGCTGATTTGTGTAGGTGCATCATACTAATTTATTTTTTATTCTTACTTTGAGGAATCAAGAATTTTCAGTTGCCAGAGGCAATAAATTGGACATGACAGACTAGTGAGTTGGGCAAATCCTGTGTTTATTTTTTAACTACTTCTTACCAAATTCTAAGAACTGAAAAGTAATCTGTGATTATGATAAAGTTTTATGTTAATAAAAAACCTGATCAATAGCTACATTTTTTCTTTTTTTTCCATACCTTAGCAAGCCAGTATTCCAAGACATTTCTTTGGACAGTGCAGTACTTGTGAAAATTATAATATATAAGCCAGTACACAAAGTGAACCTTAAAAGTCTGGATGGTTATTTTATTATGTTTGTTGTATTTTTGTAATTTTTTAAAATTTATTTGGTTGTTTTACTCTGTATAAGAAGCTTTCCACAAAATTGCAATACTTGTTGCTTTAGACCTTGGTTTTTTTATAATTTGTTCTGGGTTCTGCATCATGGTGACCTTTCATCCAGTCAGTTTGTCACACATTCAAGATCTCATGTTTGCTGGAATGTGTAGATCTGTGAAACTACAGGCACAGTTTTCTCACTGGGATCCTTTCTGACTGGAAAGATATATCTGGCAGCAAATTAAATAGCTTGCCAATTATTAAATAGCTTACCAATATGGACAATAATAATATATTTTCAGTATTTAATATCTATTCCTAATAGTGATTTTTTCCCAGTTGTGTATATCAAAATATATTGGGGTCTGTTGTAGGATTTCAAAGGGACTTCTAAGCAAAATCCTTCTCCATCTAAAGGTATTAAAAGAATTTGAACAATCTCTCTTGCTCTCCTGTAACCATCATTCAAACCATCAGATGGCTAGTTAAGAGTCATTAGACTATAGGTTCATTTCCAAGGCAGCCTTTTTTTTGTGTAGTTTCTTCCCTATTAATAATCTAGATTCATCTTCTGTACAAATTTGTGTGGAAACTTCAGGCGCTGTTATGTCTGATTCTTACTTGCACTGATGACATTTAACTCAAATCTGACAAGACAGTTATACATAATTTACTTCTTAAAGTACATTTGATATAATAGTACTATTTAATATTAATTAAAATCAAAGTTCTATGATATATACCACTATCGCTACTGCAAAAGTCCTAGAGGGTAATAAATAAAAAAAATAAATTTAGTATATAGTTTATATTCATAATGTTTGCAAATATTCACATACAAATTTAGTTGAGTATAAATACATAAAAAAAGCTTCCTTCCTTTTTTATCAGAGTTTAATTTCATCCATAGTATTAAAACTCAACTTCTTTCATTTCCAAACACGTTCTTGTTTGATTTCCAAAACTCTGTGTAGAAAGTCTGTTGACAGCAATAAAGCAGTAGGTAGCAAGCACCACTTGCTGTTGTTTCTTCTTGTTTATTCCACTTTCATAGCACTTGGAAGAGTACAATCACCTTAAGATGTCATTCTTCTGTCTTTCAGAGTCAGTTACAATACTTAAAATATAGCTGGATGTTGTGATTGAGAGCTTGTGCTCTCCTCCATGTTGTTTCCAGTGCCCTTGTACCCCTTGGTATGCTGTGTTTAGCAGCAAGCACAAATCAACCATAACACAAAGATTTACTTGTTGCTGCCAGATTTTTTTTTTAAAATTACATAGATGTCAAGACTTTCAAGCTTTTCACTCTTTCAAGTTTTCTGACACTTCTGTACTCACAGAAGAATATCACAGCAAAACTATTGTTATTTGTTGTAATTCTTTGTTATAGCAAGTGCAGTTACAAAGCTTCATGTCTAGCAGAAAAAGGATTTCAGAATATTTTCTTCTTTGAACCATATTTCATCAACTGCTGCTATGATGTTACTTTTTTAAAGCATAAAACAAATGAATGCAATAGTAAGTCCTAATTTTTTTTTTCCATTTAATTTTGTGTTTTTTCTCAGGTATTTGTTGGTGTATCTGAAAAATATCACACTTAACAAGGAGATAGGTATCCCTTTCTGGGATGCAAACTGAGTTTCAGTTATTTTCTTAGTTAATTTAACATTTTCCAAGCATGAATGATGGTCATGGTACACTCACTCTACAGATGGTCTGTTAAGTTATTACTTTAAACAATTGGCCAGAAGGTAGTGTGGCTGGAATACAGTTGACAGTCTTTTCTACTCATCAAATAAGTCATATGAATACTATGTGGTACAATTATGTGGTACAAACTTTGTGTATGCATATATATATATATATAACAGTAGAAAAACTTATTTAATTTCACAGAAATCTTAAGTTCTTCCAGTTTCTTCTTTGCCATGTCTTATGCTTCAGTTGGCTATATATTTGACATGTAAAAGAAATACTACTTTTCATAGCATATGCTCTCACCAGCAAGATATTATCTTATGTACCTAAGAATTCTCTGAGCATTCTTATACACTTTTTATGAAGCATTGATTAGGTATGTATAATGAAATTACTAGCACCGATAATTTTGGCAGTAATTTAAAAGTGGTCTTGATTGCTGAATTCCCAAGGATATTATCTGTAAAAGATGATTTGATTAGTTGCACCTTACTTCTTTTAAATTATGTGAATATTAAGTAGATGAAAACAACCCAACTCCCTAGTCATATGGTTTTTTCTGTTCTTCTAAGAAAACTAAGTGCTTAGTATAGAAGCCAGATGAATTATAGGCAGAGCAGTTTGCCAAATATCACCACAAAGCTCCTGAACTTGCCCCTCTCCTATTTGGACTTTTTTTTAAAGTTTGGTAGTATGTGAGCAGATGTGAGGAAATGAGCCATTCTTTTTTCCTAGCAGATTCATGTAAAGACATCAGACTAGCTGTTTTTCAACATAAAGACAACAATTTACATAATTTCTTAAAGATGTCAGACAACAGATAGCAATGAGAATAACCTAATGGATTGAGAAGTATAATCATGGATGTAATTTTTGCTTTGATGGCAATGTACCCCACAGAGGCTGGCTTAAAGCAGAACAGGTGATGCTGTCAAATGGAGAAACTCTTGAAGAAAAAATCTTATGTCACAGACTTGTTTTAGAGCCTACACTTTAAACATGTCAGCTTCTTTTTCCCCCTCATTGTGTATGGGTCTGTACAGAAGTTAATAGATTTACAAGTAAAATCTTGAAGAAGAGTTTATTCCTAACATTTACTTTAAATTCAAGTTTCTATTTTAAATTATTGGAATTTTATCTATAATCCTCTCAATTTCTTAGCCTTAACCACCGCTACAGTATCATCCTCCAGATTTTAACATCAATAGGATATTATGGGATTTCAGGCTTTTAATTAAGATTAGATTTCATTTAGCCACCTATAGCTAAGGAAGATGAAAGCAGGACTTGGAAAGCATATGGAAGGAAATTAACTCATTCACCTGATGAAAGATGAACAACATATTGAAATTTAGGACATAATAGAGAACTAAATTTACCAATATTTAGGTCAAGTTGTGTGCAGGTTAAAAAGACAGTTCATAACTAAAATTGATACTTCACAGACAATTAATCAAATTATGGAGCTACATTTACTGAGGCTACCAAGAAAGTAGATATTTCTTTACCTATCTTAATAATAACAATAATAACCAACCTACAATAAATCCACAGTTCAAAACAAAATGAAACAAAAATCCCCAACAAACCTACAACTATTGAATGCCAAAAACTCTCACTACGAAAAATATTCCCAGGCACTGGAAGGCAATCAGCTCCACTGCTAGTTGTTAAAATGGCTCCAAGTATGCTTTTGACCTTTGATGACAATCAGTTTCTCCAAAAATTCCTAGTCATGGTCCATGAATTATGATCATAGTCAGGCATCATTCCCAACAGACAGTTTAAATTTGCCCACCTGATTTAGAGAGTAAATGTGTTTGTATTACTACAGCTTTGGGCTGTTCTGTGTCATCCATCAAGTTTTGCATTCAATTTATTTTTTGAGATATAGTTAATGGGAAAAAAATAGGAGTAAAACTATATACTTAAATCTTAGAAGATAAACATCACTATAAAATGCAGCAACAGGTGTAAAAAGAAAAAAGGGCATATGTACCCTTTTAAAGCTGGACATAGATAAGTGAGACATTGTGAAAGAAGTGTGCATGCAAAGACTGGGTGAAATTCTTCATAGATAATAGAGGCAAAATAGATGAAACTTGAGACTAAAAGTAATGAAAAAGTCAGTGAGTTTGTGAAGAAATGTCATAGTGAAATGAAAAATTGAAAAACATAGAGTTTACAAAAATACCACAAGAATAAAGGCAAGAAAACCCAGTCATAATAGGCATAAAAATTTGTCAAGATTTTCATGTCAACAGAACTCACTAATTGGATACATGTGAAAAGAGATACACTAATTGTAGTAGCTAGGGAAAAAAAAAAACCAGAAAAAATTTTCTTCTATCTCTGAGGTTGAAAGAAAACTCTTAAACAAGACTTAGCACTCCAAAATTTTATTTAGCCAGCAGTTAATTCTCCAAGTATAACTTTTCTTTTGGTAAGGGAGAAATGACTTGAGAAGCAGACTAGCATTACCATTTCTGAAGCTTTTGATCAGGCAAGAGATTCAGCGGAGGAGAGATTTACTGACACTTTTAACAGATAGGAGAAGGAAATAAAAAACAAGCAATCTCTCCCTACACAGCAAAAGGATAAAGGATAAAAAAAGGATAAAGTAAACTTTACGTTTAGGTATAAGAAAGACAGGGGAAGGGCAGATGTGTTCACAAGTTCAAATAGCTTTCAAAAGAAGAAGAGCTTTGGTTTGAGGCTAAAAAAGTAAAGCAATAAGCTAAAATCTGTCTAAAAACTATGATAAAAGGAAAAAAGCATTGATGACTAAAATACTAACACAGAGAATAGTACAAAAAATTAATGCACAAAAAAGGTAGGTCATACTAAAATTGAAGTTGGAATTCATATGTTCCTTCATCATCCAAGAAATATCTTTTACAATATTAGAGAATGCATGCCTTACCCTGGAACTTGAAAAATGTGTTGTAAAAACTAATGTTCAAATTTGACTGTGCTGTATGGGATACTATAAGGAGCAATGTTCTTAAACCAGAAGTTGAATAAACTTTTTTTTTCTTTCATTTTATCTTCCACATGCAAAGAGTTGAAAAACAGTAAATGTAATAATAAAGTTTCCATGTAATTTTAAATATGTCAACTCCACAATAAATCCAAACATGTTAAGCACTTCAGTATCCATGCGATGCCATATCAGAAGATAAAAACAGACTTTCAGTTTTAGAGCCCAGCAAGAAAAAAAGAATTAAAATTCTTTATAAAGAGTGGTTTGCCTACAATGCTTTCAGCTGCTGCCAATTTAAATAGGAACTTTCAATACAAGAGCTGCTTCTAATAAAATACCTTTATAAATATTATACAAAATTGTATAATACAATCTTTTTTTCTCCTAGAATAGATTTTAAAGTCTTCAAGAAACTATTTCAAGTTCGAATTAGTGAAAGACGTGAACACAGATGGTTTAAGCTTACCTCAGTATATATAACAAGATTAAGAATGTGTTGACACATACCAAATCAAACGTAAAGAAAAAATATTCCTCACTCTACTTACAGTCAGTAATTAGAAAAAGTAGGCAAAGATTCTCTGATATTAGATATGTATTTTTCCTAAATTATTATTTTAATTCTCCTGACCTTTTTACTAGAAGATAGCCAAGTTAGGGAAAAGTAGCTGTACAAATTTCTTGATTTTTTCTTATTCATATTAGATTTCAGAACATGGGGATTTTGTAAGATACGTGGATTTTTCCTGTCACAAATGTAAGTGATAATCAACGTCATATGGGCACCATTAAATAAAATACTTCATGGTCTAATCTTTAGTCCAGAGAGGAGGCAGCACAGTACAGTTCCCACCCATGTGAACATATTCCTTTTCTTTCCTTCTCCGGGGTTACCTTCATGCTGCCTTCTGGAACAGTCCCACACGTTTGCTAACATCAGTGTGAGCTCTGCCTCAGAGAATGCCTATATCCAGGAATGTGCTAGTATTTAAACTTGAAAAATTACCGCATAAACAAAACAAGAGAGTCCCATGAGCTAGTCTTGGACAGGCTTGGTATTTAGCTCTTCCTCCATTTTCCCTTTGGGCTGCTTCAGCTGCCTCCTTTCAAAATCTGACTGCAGAGGGAGCTGGGTGTTAATAATAGAGATGACAGAAAATTGTTGCCATTTGGTATCAGAGGCACCATTGCTCATCATATCTGCTGAAATACATAGCCATCTACAGAAGTGGTCACTGGTTTCATCCAGGCTACCTCTGTTTATTGTACTCTGGTGCCTTGTGCAGCACCTTCTTGATTTGGTATCAGGTGGAACAGTACTCTTACTATCCCTAGATTTCCTGAAGTAAGTCTGGTAGAAGGCTTCCTTGAAAAACTACATAGGTATGATAACAGTACTGCACTTTTAAATCTGAAACAAAAATCACAAAAATGAACTAATAAGCAAATAAGACAATGGATAGGAAAAAGTGCTGCTAAAAACATATTTGCATATAAAAGTCAAGAAATAAAAATGTGCAAGTGTTTAAATAGATATATACAGAAATGAAGAAGAATGAAAAAATACTTAAGACTTTAGTAGTTGAACAAAATGCATAATGCATAAAAGGATGCTGCACTGCATAACATGTTTATTGGATAAAAAATAAAAAAATAATTGCAAAGACAAGTAAGGCTAGCAGTCTCATTAGATTCAAGTGATTAACTTTTGATTTTTGTTCCTTTAATCCTGGCAGAGTTCCAGGTTAAATTACAATCTAGAGAAGTAGCAAGATTCAATATTCTTTCTCAGCAGTATCTCTTGCATAACAACTGCTTGATCTCAAAGTCAGATTTCATAACTGAGAATTTTTTTCCATGACATACACCATGAAGTACAAGAAGACAATAAATAACCACAGATCACAGATTTCTTAAGCATAGAGAAGTAAAGGAAAAGTGACTGGTTCAGTATGTTTCCTAGGAAAAAACCTACTTTTGGAGCAAGCATTTGGAAATGTAATAAGGCTTCCTGGACACTAACTGTGAAATGGTTTAATAAAAGTGGATACTTCTCTTTATTACCGGAAAAAAACCCAAGCCAAAATCAAAACTTCTGAAAATATTCCTTCCCTTTATATGTTAAAACAGTTGTGGGGAAACACTTCGAAGGTGTACAACAATTCTTAGTTTAAAAAAAAAAAAAAGTTTTGTTTTTTTTTCACTCAAAAACTTTTTCAGATCAACATAACTGGATATGCCTGGGAAGCTATAGAAGATGATCTCAATATAAAGGTTTTAGAAAATAAATATTTTATATACATATATATATACAAACACAGAATGGTAAAAATGCCAGCACTTATAAATGGGGCTTAGAGTCATTGTTGTCAGCCCTCTGAAATAATTGGCTCAATGTGAAACATTTGCCATAAAAGAAACTGACAAAATGTTTTGGATCATCAGGAAAGGCAAAGTGAATACAATAGAGGTCATCATCTTGCTACTGTATAAAACCTTGTTGTGTTGACATCTTAAAAATTGCACAGTTCTGCACTTTGAGCCTGACGGAGGATACAGTAGGGTAAGAAAATGTACAGGAAATAAAAACGAGAATGATATAGGAGATGAAGGATTGGTTTTGAGAATGAAACATGAAAATAATTAGGATACACTTTAGAGAAGAGACAGACAAATACGTTAGTTAAGCTTTAAAAGTTCATGAATGTGGCAAATAAATTAACACAACATTTTAAATGTATAAAAGGAAATACCTCTTTGCAAAACAGGCAATGAATTTCTGTGAGATTTCTGTCTTAGGAGACAATACCAGTAGGTTTGAAATGGTATTAAACAGATTAATTAACAACTGGATATCAGCAAATAACAGAACAGCAAGGGATGCACCAACCAGAACTCTAGTAAAACTGCAGTGGATTTGGGGAGATGATAAGTATCTGAAGGAAACAGCCAAGCTCTTCTGCCTTCTTTTCATGGCCTATCCCATTGTTATTCCTGTAGACAAAATGCTGGGCTAACAGAACTGCTGTTTCCTTTCTAATTGGCCTTGAAGGTCTCAGGCACCTGGCCAATCCGGGGCTGAGGATGCCACCACAGGAGAGGGAAATCTAACGGCACACAGATCATGATCCATAAAATCAAGCAGTTACTAATGTCCTAATGGCACCTAGACCTGGACCAGAACTGTTGCTGGATGGCAAAACTCATGATTTCACCAGTGGTCAAGGGCCCCTTAGCCACTGCCTGCTTCCTATGAGGATTGAGTGACCCGCATTCTATTTTGTGGCTGGAGTCTCCATTAAAAGGACACAACAGGACAAGTATTAAGATTTGACCTGATCTGTGGAGGGTCCAGGTGATTAGGAACTGTAAGTTTAGCTGTGCTGTAAAATTATCTGATACACTACTTACAAAATTATCTACATTGATTCTATTTATAAAAATCTCTGTTATTCTGATCATAAGATTCCATATTATGCTAATCAGAAAAATCAGTTAAAAAAAAAGAATTGACTGTAACTACAGCTTTGTGCTGTTGTCATTCTGCAAGGATCCCCAAAAGAACCTATCTGTCCCCACAGTGTTGAGTGAGAAGTCCCTATATTTTTAATGCAATTGATCTTAACCTTGTCTTCAGGAGCTAGAGAAGTAATTCAAGTGGAATTAAATAAATTTGTACAACTATGGAAGACTAACATATATTTATTTTCAATCTCCAAAGTTATATGTATGTATAATAAGCACTTTGGATAGAGAATAAACAGATGAAAAAATGCATCTAACTATTAAAAAAAAAAAATCCTTTAACAGGCCCTTGTAGTGTTGTGGTGGGGTTTTGGGGTTTTTTCTGTCCTTTTAATCTTTTAAAAAAANAAAAAATGCATCTAACTATTAAAAAAAAAAAAAATCCTTTAACAGGTCCTTGTAGTGTTGTGGTGGGGTTTTGGGATTTTTTCTGTCCTTTTAATCTTTTAAAGAAACAAGGAAACAATGTAGAAAGATATAGAACTATTGTCATTGATTGTAAAATAAGAGAAAAATTAAGGAGCTCAAAGCAGGATGGCAAAAATACAGCAATCACACATATGACATTCTGTAGATTGGCTGTTATTATTTATTGAATGTATTATTGATTCATAATAATAATAATATTAATAATAATTCTGAAAATTTTAGCAGAATCCTAGGAACTGTGAAAAGTCTGTGGTTCTGTGAAATTTGAATCAATACAAACAATTTGTGTTATTTAAATCCATAGATAACTTGTCAAAACTCAGGAAGCACAACTACATTACATGAATAGCACAGAAAGTGATTCCAAAACTTCAGTTACCGAGGACTAGATAGTGCCGATGTCACCAAGCTAAGTTGTGCACTTCATGTGATTGAGAAAAGGGATGACACCTAGAGGGCCTTTGACTCATGCATGAGAAATGGACCCATGCAAGGCCCATGAAGTTTCAAGAGAAAGCAAGGAGCATAATCTCTTGCCAGGACTTGCTGTTCTGTACTTCTCATCATGCAGCCCCAGATACAGTTAGTCATCTCTGCAACTAGTTCATATCCAACTTGCTGCCCCAGAGCCTTACTGTGTCTTGAGATTATTCCCAACTTTTCTGTCCTTACCCTTTATTAGAATAGAATGGTTCCAGTTGGAAATTACTTACACTGATCTATTCCAGCTGACAACTACAGGGATGACCAAAAGTTAAAGTGCATTATTAAAGACATTATCCAATTGCGTCTTAAACACAGTTAGGCATGGAACATCAACCACCTCTTCTAGGAAGAATGTTCCAGTATTTGGCTATTGTTTCAGTAAAGAAATGTTACCTAAAATTGTCTCAACATTCTGTGTTGCAACTTTGAGCCATTCCCACACATCCTATCACTGGATCCCGGTGAGAAGAGATCTGCACTTCTCTTATCACTTCGCCTCTGGAATCTATGGAAAACAATGAGGTCACCTCTCAGTTTCTTGCTTCTTCCCCAGGGGCAGAGCTTTGAACTTGTCCTTTTTGAATTTCATGAGATTTCCACTGTCCTGTTCCTCTAGCCTGTTAAAGTCACTTTGAATGGCTTCCCTTTGCCACAGAATAGCTGCTGCATGCCTCACAGTTTGGTGCCATCCATGAACTTGATGACAGTTCAGTGTCACCTCCTCCAGATCACTGATGAAGATGTTAAACAGGACATGTCCCAGTACAGACCACTGCAGTTCTCTTCTTGATACCAGCTTCCAGGCAGAGCATGACCCATTACCCAAAACAGGTTTTTACCTGACAAGCCGTCAGCCTATTCAGACTGTAATGTATCAACTTAAATATAAGAAACAGGGAAAAGGCTCACTAAGGTCAAGAGAAAATTGCACTCTCTACTCTCTCTCTACACATTGAATACTTTTGTGCCTCAGGGTAATCAGACTGGATTTTTATATTCTCCTACAAGCTGGTGCTATGCAAATCTAATGCAAAGTAATCAAGAGTTGTTTTCAAAATATATTTCAGATTTTCATAATGTTTCATTAAAAAATGTGTAGAATTGGAACTTGCTAATTGCATCTTGAAATGCGTATATAATAAAATGAAACTCTGAATACACTTAGCAGAGCAGTGCAGAAGAAAAAAAAAATAATTCATAGTAATACAAGACTCATTGCTAACTTTTTTTTTGCAAATGACTAAGGACGCAAATCCAATTAGCCATCAAGGTTGCCTCCACACAAAATATACTGCGCTCATTTATTTTGACAAGTGAGTTTTTACTTTAATTACTTACAATATAATTGTAAATTGTGCTAATAAATCAGGGATGTGTATGCTACTAAAACAAAACTTCAAAGTAGTATGAGGTCTGACTGCAACGTTCTTCTATTAAATCTCTGCAAAAAGGAATAAACAACTGGATTACAGATATGGGAAATGGGACTTCACAGCTGCTCCAGAGAAGAAAGGTCACACTCAGAAGTTTTGTTTGATTTCAAAGTGTGGGGAACAAATGCAATATGTAGAATGTGTACTAAGAAGGCAAAAAGGGTAAACAGACAGTGGGAACAACCTGATAGACCCTGGGGTGGGGGTAGAACCACAATCCCTTGTGTTACAGGGTGATGGGGGTACACCTGCTACCCTTCCCTATTGTACTCCCAAAAAGAAGTGGGTGGGGCAGGGCAGGTGACATTTTGTCCCATAACATAGTTCATTGCTCTGACTAGATCACCTCTTCGCCTGCCTGGATTTCCTTTATGGAAAACAGAACCCACCAGAGGTCAAATCTCACCTAAAATATATACCTGGACCCAGCTTTGCCATAGTGATGCTGTTTGCATTTTGTCTTTTCCTTTATGTGTTCTCTGTATTCTTCACACATATATTTGTAACTCTGCCACATATTGCATTAGTATCTAGTTTTCCCAGTACTTTTCCATGGCCTTTCCCAAAGCAGAAACAAAACAAATTCCAGAGCTCCAAGTCCTGGCAGGTACAAAGTTCTGTGCTGTCTTGGCTCTTCCTGGGAACCAAGGCTAAGAACAACCCTTCGAGATACATCTCATGGACAAAGTACAGCTATTGTTGAAGGGGGGACCCAGAGAAGGGGCTTGACCTGGGGGGGAATTGCATCACCACTTGTCCTCCTAATTGCTGCTTTTGATCCATTATGCTAATTTCCTAAAATCTATAAATGTGTACCCATCCCTGTAGGGGTGGACTTCTGTGGACATCTTTTCATAACTGCCCCTGAATGCCTTCATTAAAGATCCCCTTTTATATTACCTCCTTACTAAAATTATATTGAGCTTCATTTCCAGGTTGGGCAAAAGGCAACAATAGAACTTATTCCAGGCATTGGGAAATGGTTCTAAGTAGACCATTAAAAATGTGGTTTCAGTCCACCCCTCCTTTCACAACCCTCCAGGTCCTAGACACAAAATTTTAAGTGGGAGTTTCATAGAACCATAAA
Source organism: Polioptila caerulea (assembly GCA_013397295.1). Lineage (NCBI taxonomy): Eukaryota > Metazoa > Chordata > Aves > Passeriformes > Certhiidae > Polioptila > Polioptila caerulea. The sequence goes on along the minus strand of VYXF01007589.1, from coordinate 197,053 downwards.
ATCATGGAATGGTAGGGGAGGGCAATGGACCATGGAGATCATCTATTCACAACCCACTTTCCCATAGGGAGGGAGACCTCCCACTAGATCAGGTTGTTCAAGACATTAATCCCACCCTGGCTTTGAAAGCTTCCAGGCTTGGGGCATCCACAACCTCTGTGGGCAATCTGTCCCAGGGTCTCAGCATCGGTACAGTAAAGAATTTCTTCCTGATATCTAATCTAAACCTATATTCATTCAGTTTGAAATCCCCCTTGTTTGTCATCACATGCTCTTTTAAAAACTCCCTCTCCAAACTTCTTGTAGGCCACGTTAGGTACTGCAAGGCTCCTATAAGGTCACTTTAAAGCCTTTTTCACTCCAGTCTGAATAACCCCCAACTGTCTCAGCCTTTCCTAACAGGAGAGGTGCCCAGCCCTATGATCAACTTAGTGACTCTCCTATGAGCTCATTCTAAGAGATCCACATGTTTCTTGAGCTGGGGTCCTCAGATCTGGACACAGTGCTCCAAGTGGGGTCTTACAAAACCAGATTAGAGAGGTAGAATCATCTCCCTTGACCTGCTGGTCATGCCTTTTGAAGCAGTCTAGAATGTGATTTGCTCTCTGGGCTGCATGCACTCATTGTTGAGTCATGCTCAGTTTCCCATCCATGAATGTCTTCAAGTCATTCTCCTCAAGGCTGTTCTCAATCCATTCTCTACCCAGTCTCTACTTGTACTTGGGATTGCCCCACCCCAGTTGCAGTACTTTGCATTTGGCCTGGTTGAAATTCATGAGGTTCACACAGGCTCATCACCTGAGCCTTTCAAGATCCCTCTGGAATTTTTTTAGTTTAACTTACAAGTTATCTTTTATTCAATAATTTCAATTGAATTAGGTGAATTAATATAGCTATCACAGTTGTGCTAAGGAAAAAGAGAAAAGCCAATTCTCTTGACCCATGATCCTCACAAAAAATACAATTCATACCCAGCAGAAATAGTTTCTGAGGTGTTCCCTCTTTGCATTCCATAAGTAATAGATAATTAGTAACCACAATGTGAGCTGCTAATAAACTGGATGCTTCTTTTACTCATTTTGTTCTTGCTCACAATTTATCTCATCTTGGTCTAAAACATATTAGAGCAGCAGAACTGCAAAGGGACATTCTGTGAACAGCAGACACATCTCAATTAAGTCAAATCGTGGCAAAAAATGACCAACCAGTGCTGGGAAGAAGGCGGACACAGAGAAGCCTCAGTGGAGTCCTTAGTGTTTAATTAAGGCAGTCAAAGGGAAATGACAATGAAAAGCACACACTTGCTGATGCCGATGCATCTTAGAAAAAATTGAATAATGGCAGTAATTTAATTTATAAAGAGGTGTTGCATCTGAGGAAACAAATGATATGCAGAGAAAAAAAAACAGACGAAGAAAAGGGGGTTGCTTCAGTGGTAGTTGCAATAACTGAGTATGGATTTTCTGCTGCAAATCGAGCAATAGTGAAAATAGTACCCCCCAGTAAACATAAAACTAAGTAGTCCTGGCTGTGGAAATTTGTTGCCTTAAAAGAACAGCTGGAATTAGTAAATAAGCCCTGGATGAACATTTATCTTTCCTTCACTAGGCTTCTCGGAACTTTTCACAAAGTCCAGTATAGGAGCTGGAAAGTATGTGTTTACCACTATGAAAATGAGACCAATACTCCTGATATCTGCAGTACAAACTAAGTGGTAGCTTAATCCCTAGTTCTGCTTTGAACTAGCTGTTTCCATGAAAAACTTGGCAGGACCGAGTCTAATTGCAAGCATCATTTATGTAAGCCAACCAAATAAAATTCTACTTGATTTGGGGGACAGGAATTAATTTGGGTCTTGGATTCTGTAGTGCAGTAGAACAAACAAGGCCGTTATGTTTTTATATGAAGTCTGAAATATCATGGAAGGGATCTGGACTTCTATAACCTCAAAATGCAACTCTTAATTCAACCTCCAATACTAACTGTTAGCTATTGAGCTCTCTACAAGACCAAGGCTCCATTGTGGATTGCTGTGAATCCAAATATCAATGTGTAATCATGACATAACTGGTGACCGTGTATGAATATTTTGTAATATTTGTGATATCTTAGCATCATTAATGACCACAGACATTAAGCTAGGAGTGGAAAAAAGTACTTCATAAAACTATGTGCAAGTAAAATCTCATTAAGGAAAGAAATCTTGAGGAGCAGGTAATGATCCCCAAAATAATATACTGAGATGAGATAATTTCCTTCTCTTTAGGGTAGGGACAGAAGCATTGGGACTGAGATAGGAAATAATGGTAATAAAGAACACATCCTAACTTCTGTTCCAGTTTCCCTGTCAAAGAGCACAATCATCTTGATCTTGATGACTAAGAATGATCATGACTCACAACCATCCGTGTTGACAAAAAAAATTACTTCTAAGGTTTTATATATTTATGGCTAGCTTAGGACAAATTTGCTAAGTAATAACTGTTCCATCTATGTGTAGATAACCCTTGTTAGTGATTAAGTAGCAAACCATAATGTGTATTGTTAATGATATCAGTCCAGGTAAAGATTGCTTTCAAGCTTGAAATAGCTTGATTTATCAACCCTTCAATCTCTGCCCTCAGAACAATCTTCAGTTCACTAACTGATGAATAAATCTGTAAACTGAGCTGCAACAAACTCTATTGGCCTTTGTTTTTACTTTAACTATGTGCTCTAATGGTAAGTGGGAGAAAATTTATGGTTACTATGCAACCTTTGCTAAGGCAGCACATAGCAAGGAGGTTTCTGATCCATTCATCAGCAGCACACCTGCTTGTCTCACAAAGAGTCTATAAACAGCTTGCATGATTATTACTAGTAAGCTATCCAATGCCATACTAAAATTTTGATTGTTTAGAACATTATGCACCTTAAAGAGCAATCCATAATCTCATGAGGATCTATATTTGCAGACTGACTGCATGAACCTTGTAAAGAGTGTATTTTAGCAAGGGTGTCCTCATTTTGGCTAAGATATATTCAATTCTCTTCCTAGTTACTGGTAGAGTGCTATGGTTTGGATTTTGCATGAGAATAGTATTGATAATGCAGTCATGCTTTTTTGTCCCTCAGAAGTGCTTACTGTAAATCAAGGACCTTCCATGTTCCCATGCTCTGCCAGTGAGCAGGTGCACAAGAAGCCATGAGGGAACACAGCCAGGACAACTGAGGTGAACTGGCCTAAGGGAAATTCCATACTGTACAACACCTTGGTCAGTATATAAACTGGGGGGGAGTTGGCTGGGAGGCACTGATCACTGCTCAGAGGCTGACTGGGCGTTGATCAGCTGCTGGTGAGCCATTGTATTGTGCACAAATTTTTCCTCTTGGGATTTATTTCTCTCTTCATTACTCTTACTCCTCCTAATATGATTACAGTTACTGTTGCTATTGTAATTATTATTGTTATTGTATTTTACTTCATTTAAATTATTTAACTGTACCTACCTTAACACGTGGGTTTTACCTTTTCTTTATTCTCATACCCATCCCATCAGGGAGTGGGGAGTGAAAGAACACTCTATGGAACTTAGTTGCTGCCTTTGGTTAAACCATGATAATTGGAGACACCAGGAGATGCAGACGTACACTGACAGTTGGTTCTTCTAGTTCTTCATCTACCAGGAGAATAGTGTAATATAGATATCTCAATACTATTTTAATTTTCTGCTTGTGATCCTTACATGTTGCAATCTAAGTCAGCTGTTTCTATGCTGAGAGGTTAACTGTGGTATATTATTTGCTTTAAAGAGTACCTGGGAAGCAATTATTATCTTTCATTTAGGATGCATTTCAGAGTATCACTTCACTCTTTTGTCAAGGTTTAAACAGAACAAATATTTTAATAATGTCATTAGGTATAAAATAAATATTTTTACAAATGTGAAGATCTGCTAAGATTCTGGTTGAGACTTTTTGATATCTGCTGACCTGGAACCATAGGGCTCAAGACTAGGTTGGATGGAACAACCTGGTCTGGGGGAAGGTGTCCCTGCTCATGGCACAGGGGTGGAGCTAGATGACGTTTTATGTCCCTTCCAACCCAAGCCATTCTCAGATTCTATGACCTTTATAGTTGTTCAAACAAGATAACTAATCCCTCTCATCCTTGTAATGTTTTCTTGGAAAAGACAAAGAAATGTGAAATAAATTTGATGGGATGGTATTAGAAAAAGACTGGAATTTACTTGCTTCTATTTGTAGAAATATTACTAGATCATAAGTGCATATCTGTCAGAACATTGTGTTCTTTCACCTGGAGTTGAAATGTATTTCATAGTTAAAAGTAGTGTTCAGAACATTTGATTTGTGCTTTTGGCAATTGTGCCATGAAAATGAAAGTCATGACAGCAAAGATTCTAAATTTTTACTGAACTTTGTGAAGGAAATAAGAAGAGCTTCTTAAGATTTGCCAATGTAAGAACTACTGCTTTGACTGTACAATACCTAAAAAAACCTCAAACCAAACACCTCCTAAATTAAATTAATTTCAATAAAGATGATGTATGACAAGTCTGTCTCCTTGGAGTTTGTGTTTACTCTGCTATATTCTGACATCTCTTGATTGAGTTGGACTACTGACTGCCTGCTAGGGAATTATTGAGTCAGAAGTATGTGCTGGCTAGAAGCCCTGCTTGACGTGCAGAACAGAAAAACAGAACTTTGAAAACAAGTAAGAGGTGAACTCTTGAAGATAACTGCCAACATCATCTCTTTTCTGGTGTATTGTGAAAGGCCAGACTGCCTAAATAACTTTGTAAAATTCAATGCCTTTACTGCACGAGTACTTCAAACTTTGAAAGTGAAAGGTTAGTTGTTTATGTCAGACAAAACTCACAGTGTTGTCAGACTATTTCAGACCTAGTTGTTCACTCTAGTCACTTATTTTTTTGATGTTGTGATCCCAGGTTTGTATGTGATGAAAAAAATAAAAAAAAAAAAGCCAAAAGAAAAACCTAGTCTCTTGAAAATCTGCTGTTATCAAATCAGCAACTGCAGGCCACAGTCAATATACAATATATAATACAGGAATTAAATGTTCATATTCACTGGTGATATTCAAGGACCATCTGGTTGCAACCCTGAGCAATGTGCTCTACAGTGGCCTTGCTTGAGCAGGGAATTTGGACCAAACGACCCACAGTGACCCTTCCAACTTGATCCATTCTGTTATTTTCCATTGTTTTCACATTCCATCACCCAATTACTCATTTTTTCCAATTTGAATTATTTTTTCTGAGTTTGTAAATTTGTTTGTGTATAATTTTCCACTCCACTGATAAGAAAAGTGTTTTATAAAAAATAAAAGTAATAATTGTTGAATCCAACTGGAATATTTTTCTCACAATTTTATATTCTGTGGTATCTTTCCCTCCTAATTCTCTTTAAACTGAACAAAGTCCCATCTTGTCTTGCCCTCTCTTCTTATGTAAGCTTCTTACTTCAATTAAAAAATCAGTTCAATCCCACTGATAAATGTTTAGTAAATAAGCAAACAATCCTTGCAAACAGTCCTCTGTCTTCTACAGACTCTATGTAGCCTTGGACATCTTTACACTGTCCAGATCATCAAAACTGAAATTGTATAAAGACTGCAAAGCACTTAGAAGTAAATGGGGGCACTGAAAACCTGGGCAATTGTCAGTAGAACAATTGTTAATTGTTTTTAAACCAGAATGAAGGTAAAAAAATGGAAAATTTAGGTCGGATTTCCTATTAAGTTAGATAATTTTTAAAAAGAGGGTTAAAAAATTATAAAAAATATTATAAGAGTGCACAATTAAAAATTTAAAGGAAAAAATTACAAAGTTCCATGATGTTACTGTATCTGCTTGAGCTCCCATACCTGTTAGGTATTTATATCTACTACTCTAAAATGTTGTTTTGAAATATTTTTTACAGTCACATATATCTATTTATATCACATTTGCAAACACTAGAGCCAAAAGGTGACCTGAAGAACTCATTGGTGGAAAATTAATTAACAAACAAAGAAAAACATTGTTTCTACTTTAAAAATTGCATAAACTTTAGAGCTGAGAAGCATACCATGTCTACTTTTTAACTTGCATGAACTTTAAAACTGACATTGACATCTAGTTACCGTTAAAAGAAAAAATTACTTTGAATGTTTGCTCTAAAAAAAGGCAAAGAGAGCAGTGGCCTTGGGAGAAAAAAATCTTTACTAATACAAGTGATAGCATTAAGTCTTAGAAGTTACAACACTAATAAACAATTTTGAGGGAATTTTAATATGCTAATGCATCATATTTTATCCCAGGGCCAGATACCCTACCTTGATTTTGAAACCAATAACAAATAGGGTTTTTCTCCTTGTCTCTGTGCAAGACCTCAAGTAATTGTTTTTAACTGATGAACTTCTCACAGGTCTGTGGGTTAAATGGAAATAGAAGCCAAGTGTCAATATAGTGTACTTTTGTACGTCCTTCAGGATCTTAGAGCACCAAGTGCTATATTAATAAAGAAATAAACTTCGTTGTTTCTTGGGGCTATAAACATTCCACAACTCAGTTATACAGATGTCACAAATGAGGGAGCAAAAACTAGACCAGTTCTCACAGTATTTGGCACCTGAAAGGCGTGGCAAATTTCATTTATGTCTTTTATTTGAAGATTCTTAGACAACTTTCTTTTGCACAAGAAAAGGCAAGACTTTTTAAGACCAACTGTGTTTTTTCAGTTCCTTATTAAAGTGTAGCATCTGCATTCTACAATCCTTTGGGTATAGCTAACTAGTTACACTGAAACTAGCTTTTACAATATTAAGTTAATACTGATCTTTGGAAGAACATACATTTTGTTTTATAAAGAAAATATTTTGGTGGAAAAGTATAAAAAAGGTTTTTTTTAATGACTAAAATTACTTAAAATGAGGGACATTTCATTTCTGTCCTTATATACTGACAAGACCTCATTTTTTTGTTTCTCTCACCCTGACTCCCAAGAACACTTCAATGTACAAAACTTAAAAAAAACCAAGAAATGGTAAAAAATATTAAAACAAAATACCAAATAGAAAAGAAGAAAGAGTTTACAGTGCTAAGAATTATGATTTAATATTTGGAAAAAATTGAGAGATAGGAAAGAAACAGAAAAGGGAAGTTGCTGTAGACAGCATTTTTTAGGAAAGATTTCTTAAAAATAACAGCTGGAATAACATCCTTAATCTAACATTACTCCATTTGTAGTAACATAATCAATACAAATGTAAGGCCCCAGAAAACTCACTCAATAGGACTCATAACGTGGCTTACAGTTGTTCATGTACTCTGAGCTAGATACAGAGGAGAAATACCTTCAAGATACTCTCAAGAGGTCAAAACAACAAAAAACTACTGTCAACTTCAGAAAATCAGATAACCTTGTCAAAAGATTTGAGCAGCATTCAGTAAACATAAAGAATTTCACAAAGCATGAATTTACCATATTTGATTTAACAAACTTCAAGCCTGTCTGATTTTATGTTACTCAAAACTCTGAGGAGAGGGAATTAGAAAAAGAAAGACAGAAAAGATGTAACAAAGAACAAGTATAGCTACCACTCCTGGTTCCAGTGGTGTTCTACTGACAGAAATTCCATGAGGAGGTGGGATCAAGACATGCTCACTTCATGCTTTGGCTTAAGTACCCTTTGGCTTTCCTGGGCCCCGCTCCCAGGTGGGACTTCTGGCTATTTGCCCACTCAGGAGCTGGGATAGGGGCTCGTGGGGCAGGTGTGGAGTGTTGCCTTGGATGTGCCAGGAATTGGTGGCCACTGCAGGGCTGGGGTATAGACCTGGGGGTGTGAGGTGTGCAGAGCAGGGCATCCTCTCACCAGAGCAAAGCCTGCCTTTTCCCCCACAAATGCACCCCAAATGTTTTGAGTGAGCGATCTTTCAAGTCTCTCACAACAAGTAATAACAAATATATCTGATATATCAAATACATCTTCACCATAGCCTTACAAAACAATTTTAGCCGAAGATCAAGGCATCTCCTCAGTTCCCTCTATCTAAAATTTAACTACTTTACTGATCTCAAAGTATCATGTTTTTTTTATGTGTCTTCACCTTTTCCTTTTCCTAATTTAGGAGAGAATTAGTTTGTAGGTTGTTTGTTCTCAAGTCTTATCAATTGAAACAGTTTTTACAGAGTCTTGCGATGGTGAGAGGTTAATCTGCTCCAAGCTCTGCATCAGGAACAAGGCTCACGATGCCTCTCTGTTGGCCACATTGTCTCCTGGCACCGCGTGAGCCATGCTGGCCTCACTCTGCTGGGGCACCGTTAACAGGGAAAGCTGCTGCCAACACTTTTGTCCTTCAGTCCACAGCAGAGCTCGCTCAAAGCAGCTGAGCAAACAAAGTTCATAGTGAACCATGCCGAGGTGGCTGTGCGGGACTGCCCCAGTCGCTCCTGGTCTGGAACAGCAGAGGCTGCATGGCCCATCGCGGTCTCAGTGCCACCCTCTCCCAAGTTGCTTCCAGTGTCAATCAGCTTTCAGCTGGCACGGCCCCACAGGCCCTGCTGGGAAGGGGCCCCAGCTGCCCCCTGGGACAGGGCCCAGCTGCCCCCCTCACACCCCTCTGGGGACAGAAAATCTTGGCCAGGTCAGGGGGGGTCAGCCCAGGCCCAGACACGTGGGCCAAACGCGGCTGGCCCAGACTCAGCCAGCCACCTCCTCGAAGGCCGGTAGCCAAGAGAGCTGTTCTTAGGTTTTTTTGGTCTTAAAATGTGTGTTCACAAAGGCGTATCTACCCTTTTTTTTGGTCCACTCATGAGTCAATATTTAAAATTGGGTACTGATTGGTTCTCTGTTACGTCCACAGGAAGCTAACAAGGCCCCAAACAGGGAACTATTCCATACCAAAAAATGAATCAATGCTAAACCAGGACACTGTGAAGTCTGAAAATACAGCTGCAAAAATAACATTGTGATTGAATTAATTACAATTTTTTTCTAATTAGGTTTTGGCCTCTTGGGGCTCCTGATTTGTTTTTTCTTAAATGTGCAGACTCCAGAAAAAATATAATTGAAAGGGTCATGGTAGATGATCCATTATTTTAACAAAAGCAAACAATAAAACCCATCAAAATAAATGGTTGATTTGATAAGTATTATTTTGAAGCAATCAAAGGAAATAATGCTTTCATGAAAGCTGAATATTCATCATATATTTCATATGGAGGGCTTTATATGCAGGATCAATGAAATTACTTCTCTGTATGATATTGTCACCTTAAAATTATTATACAGGAGAGCAAGATTCAGCTGTTTATTTGGGTTCATGCAGCTTCACAATACCACTTAAATCCCATGGTAGCCCTTCTCAATTTCACCAGTAACTTCAGAAAAGATGCCCATTTATTTTGTCTTATCTACCAATCAGACGCTTATTCGTCATGCTTTCAAACAGCGTTGCATGTTTCTGTTGAGGTTACTAGTTCCTTCCCAGTTCCTTCAGGCGATATCAATTATATAGACTGGTCTTAAATGGAATGTAATGGTTTTTTAAACACCTGTAAAATGCAATATAATTTAAAGCAAAAATATAAAGTAAAAATGCAAGACAATGGTAGTTATAATATATGTTCTAATACCTTGTTTCACTCTGAGAAAACATGGAATGACATGTAGTCCAACTGAACTGCTGTTACTCAAAGAGTGTCATAAGTAAGGACTGAAGATTCCCTCCTTATAAAAGAAAATCTGTGTATTATTTCTTCTTTGAAAGAGAGAACATAAACAGAAAATAACAACCCTGGTAAACTAATGGGGTTATGTCTAATACACTTTCATGGGGCAGAGTTAATCAGAAGTGACTGTCAAAACTGAAGTTAACGTCAGAAGGACAGAATCGTTAACAAACTTATGAATCCAGTGGCAAAATATTTTCACCCAACAAAAGGCTAAGCTAGATCATAATCACTGCTGACAAGTGTGAAATTCAAATTACACCTTTTTTGAAATGTTAGTTGTAGAGGCATGAAATTGCATCCTTGTTTTGCAATCAGCTGTATAGGAAGAGTCTAATTCATCATACACCAGTCTTTTTTGCGTAACTGCCCTTTTATAGATGGTTTTAAATTTATTCCTTTGCAACTTGAATCAGCATCTAGAAACAAAATTGAAAAAATAATGACGAATTTATAATTGGCTCTGATTTTTTTCTTTGTTTTTGCATTTGCAAATTATGGTAGGAGTACACAGACACCGATTTCGCCATCTGTCACTGTGCTAGAACACTTCAGTTTCCACTCAGTGGCGAAAAATATGGATCCTGGTTTAAATTTATTTTGAAAATAAAATACTTATTCTTGTTTGGAAATTGGAAGTAGTCAAGTGGCTAATACACAGAATGGAGATCAGGGAGTTATGCACTCTGCAGTAGGTAATTTTTTTTTGTTCATTTTTTTCAAATCTGCCTTCTACCCGCATGTCCCCAAAAAAAGGAGGAGCAAATCTGAGCGTGTCTCACAGAGACACATCCAAGCAGACATGAATACACATGCACATACATATCTAATCTATGTACCTATAAACTTTATACATGCATATATATATATATATGATAAACATCTATGAACCTCTATATGTATATATACATAGTAACTGGATTTGAATAGGGTACAGCGGGGCTAAATCTGTAGGTGTAAAAGAAGGAATTAGAGGCAATCTCACCCCTGATAAGACACAGTTGTACTAATTACCAAAGAAGAGGAACAGCCTTGTCCTTAATGGGTTGCAGCTGTTACTAGTAAAGATAAGTGTGATAAAAGGGGTGGGTTTGCTGGTTGTGGAGAGCTTTTTGAGGAAGAAGAAGCCTTGAGGAAGAAGAAATGACCCAGAGAGACACAAAGAAGAACAAAACAGGGATAAGAATTACTGGCGATAAAAAAAAATCGGCTGTGGCCACTGCTGTGGGGTTTGTCTGGGTCTGATGGAGTTAGAGCCTGCTGTTGGAGCCTACAGTCATAGTTGAGCTAGTTAGGCCTGTGGTTGGAGTCTGCAAACTAATACTTGCATTCATAGTGCAGCAGGAAATAACCAGCAGAGTCTGCAGTTAGACCCTGCAGCAGGAGCTTGCCGTAATCAGAATCAAGATGGCTGAGCTATGAAGAAGAGTAAACCGGGACCCTTTTTGCCCTGTTAAATGAGAGTCTGCGTCTCGTGAGTCTCGTACTCCTAACTAGAGGTCTGCTGCAACAGAAACACCTCACAAGAGACGGCATATAAGGACTTAGTACTGCTATAGAAAATGGATTTTAATTAATATAATTTAAATCGTCTATACAAGGGAGTTTTGACTATCTAGACTTGTTTTCCCAGCACTGTTACTTACTCTTAGCATATCAGTCACTAACTAGGTGTTGGTCATTTGAGACACAATTCTCATTTCACTTTGTGAAAGCCTTCGTGGTCTGCTATCTCCTAACACTTTTTAATATTTAGAAAAAATTTTTGATATAGGTTCTAATTCCTTGACTATCTTTGGATAACTCTCATAGACTTTATTTCTCTTAATTGAACTGCAAGAACTGCCACTATTTCATTTGTTCAGAAACAAAATATTTGAATGAAATATCTATTTAAGAAACTTAGTTCAAACGGAATATGCACTTTAAATTCCCTATTGTCAGTAATCATCTCTACATTAGCAGTTGTCACAGAGTGTAAAATTAATGCACCTTTACATGATAGAGCTTAGTGCCAAAAAAAATATGACTACAAACATATCTTTTCAAGGTGTCTTAAGAGAAAAATTATTATATAATTTAAAGTTAGCTAGAACCATAAAAATCATTAAGGTTTGTGCAAAATAGAGAGGATTGGATCTGTTATATGCTTTTTTTTCTTTTTTTAAGCTTTTGAAAAGGAACTTGCCAGATTTTCTCATGTTAGTTGAAACGCTGCTAGATGTCAGAAAATTACTTTAAAAGGCTTTCAAACCTTGCAAAACATTGTGTTCCTTTTTCAGCAACATTAATGAGAAAACTTATTAAATTGGATCTGTTTTTTAGCTGTGGCTTTCTAGTTTGCTTTCTGATTTCTTTCCACTTAGGAAACAGTTCTGTAAGTGTTTAAATACTGGACGTGCTACTTTTTTAACTGAGTTGATGGATTTGATTTAACTTTTTTTTTCTTTCATTGAAAAAACAAAAAATAAATATTCAGAAATACATTATTTTTTCTTCTTCATTATTTTTGTTATCCAGAAACTGCTTTTATCCTCACATCTGTAATAGTTAACTTATTTTGGTGGAAATGTAGAAGCTACAATGTCTTAAGGGAAAGCACATGTTGCAGAGATTGTTGAGACTGACAAAGAGTGCTTGGATATCGGAAATTAACCTCAAGCTAAAACTTCACTGATAAAGGTTCTCAATCTGACTGAGGATATTTGTCATAAGAAAGTTCTAGAAATCATCTCACAGCCAGCAGGTACACACTGGTATTTTTCAGGTTGAAAAATTTCTACCAAGTGCTTTCACCCATGCTTTTTATGTGTTGTTTAAGCCCATCAAGCACCAAAAAAAGTATATTTGTACTCACAAGTAAGCGTAGCGGGTTGACCTTTGCCAGCCAGATATCTACCCAGATATCTATGTCTCTCATTCCCCTTCTCAATAATACAGAGGAAGAAAACAAGATAAAAAAGCTGCTAATTTCAGATAAAGACATTTAGGTTGCTTACCAGCTGCTGACAAGTCTGTTTTGCCTGTGACTTTGGAAAAATGAATTTAATTTATTGCCAACAAATAAACATTTTGGTAGAGAGAAAAAAAAAGAAACTGGATACCTCCTGCACATCCTGCAATCCCCTTTGTCCCCAGGCTCAGGCTGACTTCTTTATACCCAACTCATCTGCCTATCCTGTGGGAATGAAAGTTCATGGTCAGCAAAACTCTATCTCTGCCACTCTTTTCTCCTTGCACTTTTCCCTTTTCTAGTGTGGGTTCCCCACCCCGTAGTCCTTCAGCATATGGATGTTCCATGATGCCACCTCCCCCTGTTGCATCTTTATCTTGACCCACAACATCTTTCATCTTATTTTCTCCTTTTCTTGAGGAGGATTGAGAGATCATCAGGATATCTGTCTGCCAGCCAGTCAAGGTCAACTTAGTGCTGAAGACAGTATTTTGTGCTTCATTATGTTAATGTAAGTTTTGTTTGCTACAAGTCATTCACAAAGTTGAAACAATTTATAGCAGAACCACAGGATATGTTGAGTTGTGAGGGACCCACAATGATTATTGAAGTATAGCTCCTGGCCCTGCATAGGACATCCCCAAGGATTACACCATGTGCCTGAAAATAAAATGTACATGTAAAATAAGTGTCATTAGACACAGCTGTTTTTACAATGAAAATTTATGGTAAAGCAAGCAAATAATGTTCACTAGTTATTGTCCTGCATGAAGGTTAATTTCTGGAAACTCGATCTCATTAGCTACTGCTAATCAACACTATGGCAAACATGAATTTTATTTCCTCTAGGTTATGAACTGTAAAACCTCAAATGATTGGGAGGGTTAAGCATCGTATTTTTCTATGTAAACTGGTAGTATCCAAAAGTCTTGACTTATAAACCTAAATAATCTGTGCAATGTGAAGTCTTGGCCACTTAATCTTGAGTGTCTGGATCTACTTCAAGTTCAAACCATTATATTGAAGAGTCAAAGGAGCAATTTAATTAGATGCCATAGCTGAATATCCAAAATAATTTTTTAAAATTCTGGTTTAATATTTGGATTCATTTTGTCAGCAATTTCCAAATTTTGCTATCTTCAAACTTTGCAGTCAGGTAACTAGTTTTTTGTTCAATTTAGAATACAGGGAAGCATTAAGAATATTTAAAACTGCACAATATTAGTTTATAAAAAAGGATATTGTGATCAAATTAGACTGTAGATCAACTTGCAGATCAGATAAATTATTTTGTAAATAAAATAAATTAGCACAGTGTATGCAACACAAGCAACTAAATACAAGCAACCAAAGACTTTGTTCTGTAGGTACCCAAACATAGGTGCATGATATCTGAAAAGTGATGAACTAGTAATTTAAAAAGGCTCAAGATTTATCTGTGTAGTGAATATAGTGATGCAGACATAACTGAAGACTTCCACAGATAATCTCTGTCTGGCATCAAGCAACTCAATGCCGGCATTTGGATGTCAGGTCTCGCACTTGGATCACAACCTCATGCAGGGCTACAGGCTTGAGGATGAATATCTGGAAAGCTGCAGAGAGGAAAAAGGACCTGGCAGTGCTGATTGACAGCCAGCTGACCTGAGCCAGTGTGTGTGCCCAAATGACTGAGAAGGCCAATGGCATCCTGGCCTGTATCAGGAATAGTGTGGCCAGCACACATTGACCAGGGAAATGATTGCCCCTCTGTACTCGGCCCTGGTGAGGCTTCACTTCAAATCCTGTGTTCAGTTCAGGGCCCACCTAGTTAGGAAGGGCTTTGAGGTGCTGGAGCCTGTCCAGACAAGGGCGATGAAGCTGATGAAGGGTCTGGGGCCCAGGTCTTATGAGGAGCAGCTGAGGGACCTGGAGCTGTTTAATCTGGAGAAAAGGAAGCTCAAGGGACACATTATCACTCTCCACAATTACCTGAAAGGAGTTTTTAGTGACATAAGGGTTCAAGTTGTGCCAGGGAATGCTTCGATTAGATATTTGGGGAAAAGAAAAAAATCACAGAGGAAGTTCTAAAGAATTGGAACAGATTGCCCAGGTTGGAGTTAACATCCCTGGAAGTGTTGAAAAAACATATGGGTATGGCTTTTGAGGACATGGATTAGTGGTGAACATGGTGGTGATACTAGGTTGATGGTTGAACTTGATTTTAAATGTCTTTTCTAACTTTAATCATTTTATGATTGTACTGTAGTTAAAGGTTAGATTGAAGCACTGACCTGGTCACTTTAAGATACCTTTGATAATGAAGAAATAAAGATAGTATTAGGATTTTTAATCTGACTAATGTTAAATATTTATTTTAGGATCATATGGATTGCATTCTGTAAGTGCTTCATTTAAAAAAGAAGACTTGAGAATGTCATGTCTTGACATTTGTGTTGAGCTGTGAGTCCTAATCAAAACAACTGATCCATCTGGGCGGAAAAAAAAGAAGAAAAAAAAGTTTTATTCATTAAAAAAAAAAGTTACAAAAACATTATCAGAAAGACAAACATTATTGAAATTCCTAGCATCGTAGATTTTTTAATTTATAGCATGATTTTTTTTTGGTTATCACACGCAAACTGTATGAAAACTATGTTACGTCATCCGCACAGTTATTCAACTATTTAAAATTCAGATAGAAAAAGCAGTAACACCTATGTTGCTTAAATGCCAAAGTGAGAATATGCGTAAAAAAATCAATCACAATTATCTTAAACACTTTACCATGATTGAGGAGTGTATTAAAGCCATTGAAACAACAAAGGGTGCCAGTTTTCTCTGAGAGTTGTACAGAAAACATGAAATGCAGCTGGTTTTAATGCATTCTTTGTATTCTTCACCTTTTGGTTTTCAATATTAGTTTCATCTGTGCTCATCTGTCTTACTACATAGTCTTCATTTTTAAGAGGAATTTTTTGTTAAAATATATATTAATGATCACAAATCTTCACTAGGCAGACATTTATTTTTTCCTTGTTTTATTCTTTTTTTCTGTTTGGTTCATCATGTCTGCCATTAACGACATGCAGCACACCTTGTGATTTGAGGCCACTTAATTTCTGACTTTTTTTGTCTTGGATTTCATCACTTTAAGCTTCCCTTAGCATGTGAGGACCTCTTATCAGTTTTAGATGGCTTCTCTTTCTTTATATCCAAAAAAGTGCTATATTGGAGTTAGAAATTTTAACCTCCCTGGCACTGGGAGAAAGAAAAAAAGAAAGAAATAACCAAACCTACAAAAATTTATCTTGAACTTACATTAATTGGATTTTAGAAGTTTTAGAAGTACATTTTGGGTAATGTTAGATTATAATAAAGTTTGATGTCAGCATAATTTAGAAAAGTATAGACGTATTTGGAAATAGGGTTCAAATTTTTTTGTGAAAGGAAAGCAGAAGTTTATTCCTGCATAGTCAAACAAATGCAGATCCAAAAAAGTCAGCACTAAAGAGGCTTTCTGTATACATTAGTACATAAGTTGTAAATTTTACTATACCATTAACACAAATTTTTATCATACAAAAAAAGACCACAGAAACATGTTGATGAGAGTGAAGATGTATTTATTAAAAGATTATTCTGTTTGTCACTTTTATTTGCATCTAAAAATAAATGAAAATATCATTCTCTNAGCCAGCTGACCTGAGCCAGTGTGTGTGCCCAAATGACTGAGAAGGCCAATGGCATCCTGGCCTGTATCAGGAATAGTGTGGCCAGCACACATTGACCAGGGAAATGATTGCCCCTCTGTACTCGGCCCTGGTGAGGCTTCACTTCAAATCCTGTGTTCAGTTCAGGGCCCACATAGTTAGGAAGGGCTTTGAGGAGCTGGAGCCTGTCCAGACAAGGGCGATGAAGCTGATGAAGGGTCTGGGGCCCAGGTCTTATGAGGAGCAGCTGAGGGACCTGGAGCTGTTTAATCTGGAGAAAAGGAAGCTCAAGGGAGACATTATCACTCTCCACAATTCCCTGAAAGGAGTTTTTAGTGACATAAGGGTTCAAGTTGTGCCAGGGAATGCTTCGATTAGATATTTGGGGAAAAGAAAAAAATCACAGAGGAAGTTCTAAAGAATTGTAACAGATTGCCCAGGTTGGAGTTAACATCCCTGGAAAGTGTTGAAAAAACATATGGGTATGGCTTTTGAGGACATGGATTAGTGGTGAACATGGTGGTGATACTAGGTTGATGGTTGAACTTGATTTTAAATGTATTTTCTAACTTTAATCATTTTATGATTGTACTGTAGTTAAAGGTTAGATTGAAGCACTGACCTGGTCACTTTAAGATACCTTTGATAATGAAGAAATAAAGATAGTATTAGGATTTTTAATCTGACTAATGTTAAATATTTATTTTAGGATCATATGGATTGCATTCTGTAAGTGCTTCATTTAAAAAAGAAGACTTGAGAATGTCATGTCTTGACATTTGTGTTGAGCTGTGAGTCCTAATCAAAACAACTGATCCATCTGGGGGAAAAAAGAAAGAAGAGAAAAAAGTTTTATTCATTAAAAAAAAAAGTTACAAAAACATTATCAGAAAGACAAACATTATTGAAATTCCTAGCATCGTAGATTTTTTAATTTATAGCATGATTTTTTTTTGGTTATCACACGCAAACTGTATGAAAACTATGTTATGTCATCCGCACAGTTATTCGACTATTTAAAATTCAGATAGAAAAAGCAGTAACACCTATGTTGCTTAAATGCCAAAGTGAGAATATGCGTAAAAAAATCAATCACAATTATCTTAAACACTTTACCATGATTGAGGAGTGTATTAAAGCCATTGAAACAACAAAGGGTGCCAGTTTTCTCTAAGAGTTGTACAGAAAACATGAAATGCAGCTGGTTTTAATGCATTCTTTGTATTCTTCACCTTTTGGTTTTCAATATTAGTTTCATCTGTGCTCATCTGTCTTACTACATAGTCTTCATTTTTAAGTGGAATTTTTTGTTAAAATATATATTAATGATCACAAATCTTCACTAGGCAGACATTTATTTTTTCCTTGTTTTATTCTTTTTTTCTGTTTGGTTCATCATGTCTGCCATTAACGACATGCAGCACACCTTGTGATTTGAGGCCACTTAATTTCTGACTTTTTTTGTCTTGGATTTCATCACTTTAAGCTTCCCTTAGCATGTGAGGACCTCTTATCAGTTTTAGATGGCTTCTCTTTCTTTATATCCAAAAAAGTGCTATATTGGAGTTAGAAATTTTAACCTCCCTGGCACTGGGAGAAAGAAAAAAAGAAAGAAATAACCAAACCTACTAAAATTTATCTTGAACTTACATTAATTGGATTTTAGAAGTTTTAGAAGTACATTTTGGGTAATGTTAGATTATAATAAAGTTTGATGTCAGCATAATTTAGAAAAGTATAGACGTATTTGGAAATAGGGTTCAAATTTTTTTGTGAAAGGAAAGCAGAAGTTTATTCCTGCATAGTCAAACAAATGCAGATCCAAAAAAGTCAGCACTAAAGAGGCTTTCTGTATACATTAGTACATAAGTTGTAAATTTTACTATACCATTAACACAAATTTTTATCATACAAAAAAAGACCACAGAAACATGTTGATGAGAGTGAAGATGTATTTATTAAAAGATTATTCTGTTTGTCACTTTTATTTGCATCTAAAAATAAATGAAAATATCATTCTCTGTCTTGATCATAGAAGAAATAAAATATATTTACAAAATATCAATGTAATTAAATTTATTCTAGCTAGGCTTATAGTATACTAAAAACTTAAATTGCATGACATAAATTTATGTAGACTGTGTATAAAGTACTTTTTACGAACTCTTAGGTGAAGTACAAGAATAAGTACTATTTGACTGTCATATGATAGCTACTCAAATTTGGGGTTTTGAAGACTTTAATTGTAAAGTTCATAAAATATTCATAAGGACATCATATACAGACTACCCATTCATGGAACTCCCAGTTCCTGGGCAAGCTGGTAAAAAACACAAGACTTTTGGCACCTACATTTATGTCCTCTGAGTTATATTGCAATCTTAATATCTACCTTTTTTATAAATATGTCCCCTTGACAAGGCCATCCAAAGTTAAGCAGTTGTTTAACTTCATGTCAAACATTTATAAAAAAAAAATGGTTTATATTAAGTAAGAAGTTTTAAATGTTTTTCAAGTTATGCCATATAGGCAATGACAGTCTTTCCCCCAAGAAACCAGATTCACATTCTTTACAGCCTAAGTTTTGACAAACTAGTAAAATATCACAACCTATCTAAGCTCATAGACATCCATTTTCCAGTCAAGATAATTAGGGCTGTCAAATATTCTGCTGCCAAGGGACTCAAGTCTAAAGGATTATTTGTGTCTGTGATTCAGTCTTTCATCTTAAGCTGTCAATATAAAGAACTCATCAATGTCAGTGTTAGAATCTAGAACCAATATTTGTGACAAGGCAAACACCTGTAGTTTAATATGTTTGTGTTATAGACTGTCAACTTTTTCACAGTCTTGCAATTTTGAGATTGCTTTTAAGGTAACACTGAAAATAAAAAGACAATCTGAATATATATCATACTCAAAAGAAAATGTTTATTCTGTACCTTGTAATTATCTTTCACAAAATTCAGATATCTGCAGTGTCTTTTTGCTATTAAATTAATTCACAGGTCATACAAAAGCAAAAATCTGTCTTGAATTCAGTCTTTTAGTCTTTTGACATAGCAATGAAACTAAGGACTGAATAATTCAGAAGAAAGGTTATTCAGATAAAATTATATGAAAACAAGTGACAGAACATTGCTGCAAAGTCATGGAAATTTGAGGTCAATTCCTCAGAAAGAACTCTAAAGGGTATTACCAGCTTTGGTCAACCTAGCATTCATATTTGCTACATTTGAGGATACAAGAAGGATTTTGTGAAATCTCTCATAAACCACTACTCTGTAAAACAAGTTATAATTTGATCTATCAGTACTGAAATTTAAGAAAAATCTAAAGAAATTTATTTGTACTATTCGATTTGGAATAATCTGTTGGAATAATGATGGAAGTTCCAAAAAGGCCTCTAGGTACTGGAAGGACTTCCTGAAGCCTTGTTTATGTATGCCATGAATTGGAGTACTCCTGTACTTCTCTGTCAAATTTTTATTTGATGTTTGGTCAAAAATGAAACCATGGGAAAATATAGAGAGATATTTAGAACACATCAGACCCTTTCCTAACTAGTCTCATTCAATAAAGAAAGTACACTGTGAAACATTGTGCTCTCTTTTTACCTCTTCCCATTTGAATGTCTTATTTTTATGCTTTCTCTTTTCCCCAGCTCCATGTGAGGAAAACAACATAAGACAGAAACAAAACTAAAATATGCATTTATTATCCCAGACAACCTTGTTCAGAGAACCTGAACAGCACTGAGTGACCTTGCCTGTATTTTCTTGTAGTTTAGCACATCCAGCGTTAAACTTGAGTAGTTAATTGCTTGCAGGAATCTCTGCTGACAAATACAGACTGTAGGCATGTTCAATGCTTTAATTTCTTTCGCTTACATGGACATTGATAGTCTCGGTTAGACCGGCAGCCCATTCTCTGCTCCATGCAGAGGAAATGGCCCAAACTTGCAAGCGAAATGGATTGCCAATGTGTTTCAATTTGCAACATTGAATGCCTGCTGGCAAAGAGAGCTCAAGGAATGTTAAAAGGCAGAGCACAGGAATGCTCATTTGAGGGGGCATGAGAAGATATAAACTGGTCACATATTCCTAGTAGTGTCTATAAAAAATACTCTGTTAAACGGATAAACAGACTATATATTTGGAAAACACAGACAGAGATTTTGTTCATAGTCTCTTTTAACTGTTTTCAAATCTATGAAAAAAAAGAGAAATAATTCTCTTTTCTAATTCCCTGCTGCTGAAGTTAATTCACATGAGTCTGCACAGAATGCCTCAAATGATTATTTTTTTAAGCAAAGGTGTAAAATTAAATAGATTTTTAGGTCAAAAGTGAAGGATTTTCTAGTGATTAAGGAACTTAATCTAATATTTAGCAAAATTGGATTTGACTCCCAACTCTGCTGTAAACTCCTTATATTACACAGGCACTTAAGGCTAATTTTTCAAAGCTAATTGAGTATGTAAAGACAAATATATTAGTGGGATTTTCATAAATGTCTGATATGTTTGTACCACCAGCTTACTTACTGTTTTAGATAACAAGCTATCTAAAGCTCTGAGCCCTAACCATCTCCTTCCCTGCTGTGATTTCAGTTCAGCGGCCTGTGAAGGTGTAAAATGAAACACAGATGTTTCACAAAGAGGTAGGAGAAGAAATGCATTCAGAATTTGAAAGTGGTCAATATACAGTACTGACAGCTGTATGTGTTACCTCACATAACTTTCTAGTCATAAATCACCTCAAAAGGTTACATGCAGAACTTATAGTTTCCATCTGCAACCACAAAATATCATCACTCAGGAGAAGGAAGCCTGAGCAATGTAATGGTCTATCTGATACCAACATGCTTGAGGGACTGTTGCTTTACCTCTGACTTTTCTTCCTGGAGTTTCTGATACTTTTATTGTGCACATTACTAACTGAATGGATTTATTTTAGTGAAGAAAATATGCTTCTAGTGAACAAGAGTGGGAAGTATTTTTACCAGTCTCACAAATATTGTGAGGGAATCTGTAAGTATCTAGAGAGGTGACATCACCTGCTATGCTCGCTCCTTTTTTACTTATTCCATCTCTTTTTTTTATTATAGCTACTGCAAGTAGCCTTTTTCTCATCCCGTTAAAAAATTCCCAAACCAAACCCCAAATAGAAAATGATCACTGTACTTAAAACTAAATATGGTCATGTTTTGTCCTCAATCTTTTTTTCATTATGGTGTTTCTGGGGCCTGTGGCATAGTAGAAATTGAAGGGGAGTATTTCCAGTGGTCAGATTGAGACTTATTGAATAATATATAAAGACAATGGGGAAGATATATATGGTCATATGCACATGTATATAGAACAGTACCTACTATAAGCTATGTATCCAAAATCTCTGTACAATGTTTGCTCATGTGAGACCCCAAAATTTTCTGGAGTTTAAAAAGATTCAAAATTAAATTAAATCTAATTATTTAATGTTTATTAAAATAATTTAATATAGTATGCAAAATATCATACAATATTTCACAGAAAATATAGTGCATCTAATTTTCCTTCAGTAATGACAAAATAACAAAGCATCCACCACTAACTGAATGAGAAAAGATAACAGTGGATAAGAATGATGTGGTCTTTACACAGCTAAGAGACACACTGTGATTTCCATTTTTAAGCAAGATTCCCCACTGACTTTGGAGACAAAAGTCCCTAGACATAAACACCACAATAAGCCTGTGGGAGACACATCAAAAACCTTCACTTTAAAATAACAGTGTCCTTTCTCTAATTGTATAGTGGTTAAATGGAGTTTGTAATTATTACAAAATATTATATATAAAGTATATTACATTATATAAAATATATAAATAAATATATATTATGTTTCTGCTACATATGAAACAAAACCCCAAACAAACCAAAAAACCAACCAACAAAGCCAAAACCACCCAATAAAAAATCTATAGAAGAAAATCTGCTCCCCTACTCTGATAAACCACAAGCAAACCCCGCAAGCTGACATGGCAAGTCTAGATGGATATTTTTTTCATTTATTTTATTAGTGGAATATCTTCTTCTGTGACAGGTGCAAAGTATAAGATTTAAATAATTGATAACACTTCTCCTCCAAATATTCCTCAAGATATTATCCTGTGTCAAAAGGTTATATTCATGTCCAACATTTAATATGCTAAATTATGTCACTATGGACTTTTTTTAGTTTTGCATTCCTCCCCAGAGTGTGATGTTTCTGATTAATAGCTTGTTCAGAATTTCAATAATATACATGTACGTGTATTTTAAAATACAATTACACATAGAATAACTTCTTAAGTGTGTTCTGAACCAAATTCAGTAATACTGTGACACGATTTATGAATGCTTGATTCTTCTGACAGACTCATTTCAGTCATGCAGACTGGTGCAACACAAGCTCCCAGAGTCTCCACATTAAATGCTTGGCCCCCAGAATGGCATGGATTATCAAACTGCGTATGTGCCATAAAACACCTGCAAATCCTTTGGGGATGTCTCAGAAGCCCTCAGTATGTCAAATAATACTTAATATTTGGTTGGCACAATTAAATTGAGCCCAGAGTATCTGTTCCCAGTGAAAGCACTGTAGGATTTTGTAGGTGTTTTATGTTTGACAGCACATCCACATCTGGGTACAAATTTAAGTAGGTCACTTTACTGACTTAGCCGAGTCTTGTTCTGTGTTCATCTCACTTTATATCATTCATGTGAATGTTACAGGCCTGTTACTCTTTGACTGC
Source organism: Polioptila caerulea (assembly GCA_013397295.1). Taxonomy (NCBI): domain Eukaryota; kingdom Metazoa; phylum Chordata; class Aves; order Passeriformes; family Certhiidae; genus Polioptila; species Polioptila caerulea. The sequence goes on along the minus strand of VYXF01007589.1, from coordinate 173,898 downwards.
CTGGCTTTGTAGTCTCTATATTGTTAATGGAAAAAGATAAGCACATCTTCACTAATTTAGACATATTTATTTAGATTGACTAAATTGCATTGTGAAGGTACCTACAATCCCTAACGCATGACAAATGCTCTAGAGATTCAAAAGCTAGCTCACAACAACCTTTCAGTAAATGAAGCTCAATGATATTAATTGAACCACTGATGCATGAAACAAAAGCTTTCAGAAATAATAGTAATAAGCACAGGAAGGGATATGGAGGACCAGAATCATATTTCATTTTTTAACTTGCTGTAAATCTTCCTAAAGGTCTGATATTTGGACATCTTCTCACATGCAAGTGTATCCAACTTTTAATTAGAATTGCAACAATAAATTACCCTATCAATATAAAAAAAAAATAGTCTTCTGCTCTGAAAATTTATTATTTTTAGTGCAGAGGAGTTTTACAGAATGACAAAATCATTGGAGTCAACAGGAAACTGTGGAAATTGTCTAGTCCAACCCCTCTGCTGCAAGCATATTGAGCCAAGGTAAGTTTCCCCCAGCTGTGTCAAGTTAGAGACTGAGTATCTAGTGGAATGGAGACTCCACCTCAACCTCGCTCTGAGTCAACATTCTCCAGCACACAGTAAACCTCACAGTAAGTTTACCACTCACATTTAAGTGGTATTTCCTGCATTTCAGTTTGTTCCCATTTTCTTTTGTCTCTTAACTGGACACTACTGAGAAGGGACTGACTGTTTTCTTCACTCCCACCCCAGGTACTTAAACACAGTTCTAAGTGATAATAAACTCTCCCAGTTCCTCCTCACATGACAGATGCTCCAAGACCTAAATCATGTTCCTGACCCTTTGCTGGACTCTCTGTGGTATATCCAGGTCTCCCTTGTACTGGGGAGCCAAGGCCAGCCCTCAGCAGTTCACATGTGACCTCAACAGTGCGGGGTAGAAGAGAAAAATGATCTTCCTTCACCTACTGATGACGTTTTCACTGGTGCAGCCCAGGATGCTGTTGGCCACCGTTGCTGCAACTATGAAGTGATCTACCTGTAGCAGTGGGGGAATTCACTCACAGTATTTTGCTTTGCATACAAAATAAAATTATGAGTTATGGAGTTTTGGTTTTGATTTTTTTTTTTATTTTACTGAAGCAGGTTTTATAAAAAATTAAATAATTTTTTTTTTAAAAGAACATTTTAAATTTTCAATTAGGATAAATTATCCATTATATTAACAATTAATTGATAAAAAATTGTTGTGAGCAATGCTTTGCAGAAAACAATGCAATTGAAAAAGACAATACAAACAATCTATTATATCTTTGATTTAACCGAGGATATAAATTAGTAGTTCAGGCAATTTACCTCACTTGCAAACATTATTGGTTCATTAGCATCAATATCCTCTCTTTGGCAATGTTGCGGAATGATGATTCACAAAAGCACTTCACCCAACAACTTTCCTAATTTATGTAAGCAGCTGTGCTATGCGTTTTGTGAACAGAAAACCACTTTATGCTATATATAGAGGTAAATTAATGTCCTTCCACACAATGTTTGATCCTCATCTTTTAGAGCACATCATCAAAAATTCCAGTCATACAATTATATCATACAATTAGTCAAAAATATCATGCGGTAAACTGCAGCCCCAAATCCGTATTTTCTGAAATATATATTAAAATATGTGAAGCAGATTCAAAAAAGAACAGGAAGCAATGTTGAATATTAATAAATAGGTTTTATTGTAAAAGATTCTGAGAATATTCTTTATTTTACTGTGGATTAGAAGGATTAGGGGAGAATGGAGTGTCTTGACTAGTTAGAACAAGATGCTTTTAGTAGTATTGTCCTAGATGACATGAAAATCAAAGTCAGGAAGTTTAAGTTTAGATAATGGAAAAAATTCTACCTCTTTTAACAAGGAAAGCCAAAAGTCAAAAAACATTTCATAATATGTACTTATTACTCGATATGAATGAAATAAAAAACCATTATCTTTGTTAACAGGTAATAATAATTTAACCCCTGGTAAAGGAAGTAATGTAATAGCAGAGGAGGATTCTGTTGTCTGTAATAAGTAAAAACAAGCAAACAAAAAAATCAAACAAAACCCCACAGAATATAGGACTAAAACAGATTTCAGATTTTTTTTTCCTAAAAAATCTTAATTAGTAGAAAAATCTTAGAAATCTTAAGAAATTTTAATTCCTAAATGCTGAATGATCTTCCACTGAAACTGAGAGAAATCAAAATCTCCATGTGGAAAAGTAAATTTGACTCCAGCCACAGTTGTGGTTCATTCTCAACACAGAGAACACATGTACCTAGAATAAAAGGTCATGTGATTATTTTCTTACAACTTAACTGTAAACATTATAGGCACTGGTACTAAGCTTACCTCGAAAAACAGTATTTTACATATTTATTATATCAGCCGATTTTCCATGCAAAGTCTTGTATTCTGCTTATGACTATCTCTCATTATTTATTCATATTCGAGTATAAAAGTATGTTTGCACTTACAATATTTTAAACTAAATATTCCAGAAATTAGTTAGGAAATGAAATAATTCTTTGTAAAATTCATATTTCTGAAATAACTGAGAAAGTGCCTTTGAGATCCTTATAGTAAGATTGCAATGATTACCAAGGAGACATTGTCTGAGCTAAAATTGTTGAATTCAGACATCTTAGATGACATTTGGCTTTTTAAATCTTTAATCCTTTCCATTTAATTCATTTTCTGTGACATAATTGAGGTAATTAAATATAGTTACAGGAATATCTCAGTTTGCACTTTAATTACCCATTTATGGCACTGTTTCTTTTACTCTGTTGGCCTTTCAATAGTGAAAAAAATAATAGTTCAACAGCTAATTGAATGTCAATCCCTAGATCATTCAGTGTTTGTTAGGCTTTTTAGCTGCTTAAATAGACTGCCCATTTGCCAGAAAATTTAATTTCCTCATTTCTGAATTTTTTAGGCACCATGATTTGCTCTTTTGTTAAAAGTAGGGAAAAATGATCCACCCCTCAAAAAGCAAAAATAATCTCATGGAACTTTGCACTAGTGGGATTTAACAGGGAGGAATTAGCCTGGATATCTCTTAAGAAACTAGACATAAGTCTACTACAGATATGGAAGTACTTGTAAATAAAATAATTTAAATTTTGAATTCTATTGAATTATGGATTATGAAAAAAAATAAAATTAACAGATTAAAATCCTGTAGAAGAAAAATAGCTATTTAAAAGAATAGTATGTAGAAAGGTTTAGAAATAAAAATTAAATCAGAAATATAATTTAAAAAAATAAAATGTAAACAAATTTACAGAAATATATATATATTTAGTACAAAACCAAATTTATTTGAAAGATATATTATATTTTGATTGTTTATTCTTTTCACTTATTGTTGTAGGACTTACAGTCCAGGAGTAATTCATTAACACTAATGAATGTAGATTTACAACATTCCAGTATAACAGTGTCTAAGACCTTTACAGTGTCAGTCCACAGAACATAAACAGTTCTTAATTTTCAAATCTTTCTAGTTTTACTGAAAAAAGCTCCACGTATCTCATCTCAGTATATATAAAGTTCGACAAAAGAATCAAACTATCAAAACAGCAGTGGCTTCTTCAACTGTGAACATGCAAAAACTACATCAGGTTATTTTTTTTTTTAACATTTCTCTATTTTCCCTACAATATTTTAATTTAAAATTGAAGAAAGAGTTGTGTATTTATATTATATTAATTGGATCCAGTTTGAATTTTACTTGACTAAAGCATGAAAGCTGTATGCTTTTAGAACATTCCCAATCTGATTCATTCTCAGGCTGCCCTAAAAGAAAAAACTGACTCTCCATTCTTTACCTTGCAAAAGGAAAGTCAAAAAACAAAGTAGATACTAAATGAGACAAAAACTAATCTCTGTATTTATTAAAAGAAATCCAAATATTCCAACTTATAAATTTATTAAATACTTATTATACTTAAGTACTTATTATTATTAAGTACTTATTATACTTAAACTTATTTTTCTTATCACTAATAAATCATAATACTTTACAAAATAACCTTAACACTCCTGAATAATTGCTTGCTAACTAGTTTATTTTGTCTTGTAAATATTTGTTGTCAGAATTAAGTTAAAGATGGTTTTTTAATTAAAATTAATATATTTTAAAATACAATTCTGCACATTTGTTTGGGAGTTTTTTTGGTTTTGTCCCGCAGTACCTGAATGTGGATATTTATGGTAGATTTAAAAGCAATAGTCTGAGGCACTGACTCAGCAAACACCTGAGACTAAACTAACTAAACAAGACAGGAGAAGCTGCCAGATGTAAAATGAGAAATTGCTGGAAGTCATAAATAAAAGAGTGAGAAGTTTACAAGAGTTATGGATAGCACTCCAAGGTACTGAGTGGGTGGTTAAGGGAGAGGTTTGAGAGAAATGGCCAAACATCCCAGGCAGCTGAATGGCAGCACTGTGGACCCTCTGGAGAGCAGCAAGGCAGGCAGTGCCTCAGCAACTCCATCTGTGATTCTGCAGAAGGAAGGGATGGTCTAGGTACCAGCAGTAGATAAACCAAACTTGGACGCAGATATAGAAAAGTTGGAATTAATGGACTGCTTATTTGGCAATAGAGAAGGGCAAAGCAAGAGACATATTAAGCAATAGAATGTAAGGTCAAGAAACAGGAAAAGGAATGGCAAGATACTGTTATGATTTAACCCTGGCCAGTAAAGTACCAAAGTACTGTTCTCTCAGTCTCCCACCAGTGGGGTGGAGGAGAAAAATGAAATAATTAAGGGTATAAAAATCATGTGTTGAGATACAGACAATTTAATAGGGAGTGCAAAAACTGCACACACAAGCAAAGCATCAGTGCCCCATCACATGCAATGGTTACTTGGGAAGACAAATCCCCCTTATCTCCCTTCTTTACCCCAGTTTATATGCTGAGCAGGATGTCATATAGTGTGGAACATCCTTTTTGAGTCACCTGTCCCAGGTGTGTCTCCTCTCAACCTCCCATGCACCCCCAAATTCATTGCCAGTGTGGCAGTAGAAAAAGCAGAAAAGGCCTTGGCTTTGTGTAAGCCCTGCTCAGCAATAACCAAAACCTCTCTCTATTGTCAACCCTGTGTTCAGCACAAATCCAAAACACAGCCCTATACAGCCACTGTGAAGAAAATTAACTCTACCCCAGCCAAAATCAACATAATGCAAATCAAGTGATAGGGCTACTTGGAGATCCCTGCCAACCATTCCTCTCTTACACCTGATCACTGCAATCTAAATCAGAATAATAACCCAAACTTGTGGCTCTGACCATACAATATGTTTCAAATCATCTTCCAGGGCCAGGGTGATCCAGTGTGCTTTCTCTTTCTAGGAGGACCAGACAAACAACATCCTGATAGTAGTGTCTCTGTGTCTGATTTGGGCCAGATGCCATCAACATCAGCCCAACCCCTCTGGATATCTTACATGAAATATGCTGGGAAATAAAATAAACATTGAGATGTTTATACATAACATTGTCAGAAAAGCAGTCTATGAGACTAGCATAGCTTTAATATTTTAATCTCCCAAAGGAAATGGTAATTACAAATCCTATTTCAAATATTCAGAGTAAGATCAAGTACTGCTTTTTTATTGTATTATCTTTTCAAATTATTATCTTTGGATTCATGCTATAAAATATGCATAATATATAACAATACTAACTGCTGTTAAATTGCCCCATGTGTAAACCATGAGACTCATTCCTTCTAAAATGAAAAATAGTGAGGGGTAGCTTCTTAGCATGAGAAAATAGCTGTAGAACCCTTTTGTGTGCTAGATTTTTTATTTTTGTTTTGTGAAAAAATCTGTGATATTTGACTGAAAGTGTTGAAATAAATAACCATTACTGTGTCTCATTAGTTTTTTTATTCTTGTGAAGATCTAAAGGAATTCTGTGCCACAACTGCTTCCCAGGTAAGATTGGCTTTTATTTCAGCGCATTGACCCTATGGGAGTTTAGAAATATTGCACTTGAAAGCTCCCTTAATTTCCAAGCAAAATTGACATCTTAAACAACAATTCACCTTTTGGTAGAGTTGGTTTTGGTTTTTGGTTTTCTGTTCAACTATTTAATTGTTGTTGTAGGTTGGATTTTTTTTGTTTATTTGTTCTTGGTTTTGGTTTTTGGGGGTTTTTTTTGTTTGTTTGTTTTGGTTTTGGTTTTAGTTTAGGTTTTGTGGTTTGGGTTTTTTTGGTGGGGTTATTTTTAGCTTGTTTGTTTGTTTGCTTGCTTGTTTTTTCCCAACTTTCTTCTGAAGGATTGGGAAATAGTATCATATAAACCCTATTTTTTCCACTCTAATTATTGTTCAAGAATCCCCATACCACCAGAACAAAAGACTTTCATCACAATTCCTGTAGCACCTGTACAAAAACCATAAAAATCAAGCTTAAATTTAAAAATATTTATTTTGAAAACTTTCTGAACTGGGGACCCCCATGCCACCAGAACAAAAGACTTTCATCACAATTCCTGTAACACCTGTACAAAAAACATAAAAATCAAGCTTAAATTTAAAAATATTTATTTTGAAAACTTTCTGAACTGGGGACAACAGCTATTTTTTTTTTTGAGGGTTGAGTATTATCTCTTCCTGTTTTATGTAAGTGAGAAATGTTCAGGATCTTGTGAAGAACTTCATAAAAGGGTTTATTTATGAAATCAAATAATATTTATAAGGAAAAAAAATAATTACTGTGCAGACACAGAGTATCTGGGTTTTTTTTTAAATTTTGGATCATAAAGTGATTAAGTTTTTTCCTTTTTTTACAGTTAATATCTGTGACATTGTACATAGCACACTGATATCTCACAGAGATTATTGCCTACATAAAGAAAGTATAGACTAGATATGAAAATAAAGAGTATGTTATAAAAAACCAAGGAATTAAGGAGGTTGTCCAAACAGTTTGCAAAACCTCTGCTTATACTTCTAAGAAAACTTTTTCTATATTTGCCTTGAAACAGAAGGAATTCTCCTCAAATTCTTATTCTTCCAAGGTCAATTATATAGTTCTTCAAAGAACATCTTCATCTGAATAACAGATTTAGTGATAACAAATATTTTATTGCCTATCATAATACTTGGAAAGTGCACATTAACTCCATCCCTCCATGTGATTTTGCTACCATAAGCTAGCAAAAAAAGGCTGCTTTGTTTATACCCTACATCAAGGAAAACTTGTAAGTTGATCAGGCTGTTCAATTTAAACACTAATCATTCCTGAAAGTCAGGAGATGTTAGTAAGCTCAGTTTTCATGCTGAATGATAATAATAAAAATATCAATAACAATAATAATTCTTTATTTATTACACAGCATTTTGATCATATTTTTTAAGGGTAATATGCTTATGAGCATATTTAAGACACTGTGTGCATTACATAAGGATTGCGAGAACATAACCCTGTAGATGAACGTGAGCTACTCTTTACTGCATATTGTCATGTACCATCTCAAAAGGAGATGGAAATGTAGAGATGATGCCAGATCTTCTCCCCCTACATTAGACAGAACTGTCTGTCTCCATGAGACCGTGCTGTCTCTTCTGAAAGAATATCAAAAATTTGTGCGCTCAGAAAGTCAACAGCTGGAAACTCTCAGAAACTGCATGTCAGCAGTCAAATTCCCCCCCATGTGCCTTCTGGGGTATTGTGTTCCTCATGAGCACTAAAAAAAGTCTTTGCCTTAAAGCTCAGTAGTCCTCGTTCCAAGTATGTACAGTCTGCCTATTGCAGCAGCTATTATGATGTTCTGAAAATCACAAGTAAGAAAGATTAGTTGCAATGATTATAGGAGTTACTGCTCAAAACAAATAATTTAACATTTGGAAAATTAAATATAGAGGTCTTCACCCAGGCAGTGCAGCTTACCACTCTTAGGCTAACATTTTAGTATAAATGTCAAACTCTTGAGCTCTATATATTTGCGGAAGATAGAGATAGGAGAAAAGCTAACTGATAAAAAAAAACATGGGAATGAGAAATGGATTTTAAGGGGGTGGCAGTAGAGATATTTGGTATTGAATCAATTATTGTTTTCCAAATTATACCAAAGCGCAAAGAGATCCATAAAATGATGGGGACATTTTGATAGCACATTTATCTGTACCTTCAGTTTCAAGCCACTTTGCAAAAGAGCAGACGGAAATACAGTCTAAAAGCAGGTAAGCATATATTTTTGGATTTTAAAGCACAGTCTTAAAAAAATAGACATATGAAGGTGATTTAAATATGCTCAAAACCAACAAAATTTCTGATGAACAACTGCATTTATTTAGAAATTACAGATGTCCCTATTTTTTAACTTGTAAATTAGAAAAAGAAATATTGGTATACTTTGTCCTGGCTAATGAGTTGGACTATCTCCATAAGATTAAATTAAGTTTTTAGAAAGAAGAATAAGGAAAATATTTTCTGTCTTAAAAGTAAAAATTAGTCTTTTGAAAAGCTTTGGAACATAAAGACTGAGAGATTAGATGATCCCAGTTGTGAGTACAATCAAAGACAAAGTACTAACCAGAGAAAAAATTACAGTCTGAATGATTTCCCCAGCAATCTTTCTGTTGAATTGAAGAGATCTGAGTTTGTTCCAGGGACTGTCAGATGGTCTGGGGCACAGGTTCTGTGATGAGTGGATGAGGGAGCTGGGGGTGTTTAGCCTGGAGAAAAGGAGGCTCCAGACAGACTTTATCCCTCTCTATTAACTAGCAGAAAGGAGGTTGTATTGAGGTGGAAGTCCATCTCTTCTCTCAGGTAAAACATGACAGGACAAGAGGAGATGGTCTTAACTTGACCCCAAGGGGGTTTAGATTGGATATGAGGAAAAAAAATTCTACACTGAAAGGCTGGTCAGGCATTGGAACAATTTGTCCAGGGAAGTGGTGGTATCAATATCTCTGGAGGTGTTTAAAACACCATGTGGATGTAGCACTTTGGGACACAGTTTAGTGGTGGACATGGTGGTACTAGATTAATGGCTGGACTTGATGATTTTAGAGACCTTTTTCATCTTTTGTGTAGCTACGATTCTATGGCCATTACATTGGACAGAGTGTTAAAGAGCCCAATTTGAGATTATACTGAGTGAAGTTTTTGTTGCAGTTTTTTTTTTTTAAATGAGTTCTACTTTACAATTTTATGTGAAGATATCTGTGAAAAATTTACCTGTATATTAGAAAGCCAATGTATCACAGACTTCATGTATTAAAGATGTGACCCAAATAAACATCATAAATTTATAACAAAAGAATCAACATATAGGGAGATATTTCTAATTTGAGGATGTTGTCTTTCTATTAGCAGCCAGAGTGTTTACTTTATTTTTCCCTTTTATTATCAGCATGGGTTGAAAATACTGACCTTTCTGATATTTTTTTTGAGTGATTGATTTATAAGGCATAAGATGCAAAAATAAGGTTATGCACCTTTTTTTTTTGATAAATATTTCCCTTTATTTATTAAAAAATGTATACTTAAATACATAGAAAAAAAACCCAAACACGTTTCACTAATAGCAAAAAAGAAAATTCATTAGAATTTTTAAAAAATCTTAAAATAGACTGGATTTAATGTCTTTTTACAAAATATATTTGCCCATAATTTTAATTACTTATTTTCATGACAATGGTTTGGTAACTTCAATATGTATAATTTCTTAGATTACACTTTTTTCATTAGACATTCCGCACTGAGCATGTTGTCAGAATGTGTCTGGCTTAGTCACCTGAAGAGAGTACTTGACAAACAAAAAATTCCTTTTTAGAGGACATTTATTGACTAGATCAGCTTCAAATTAGCTGATTTTAAACTTCTTGTTAGAGGTGCAACTATTGACCCTTGGCCTCAGGTATTTTATTCTGCAGTTATGGATTTTATGACTGCACTGGGCCTGTCAGGATTTTTCTTCATAGTGGCTCATAAGGGGCTGTGTTTTTGTTTTGTCACCAAAACAATGTTTTAGTTATTGCTGAGCAATGCTTATGCAACATCAAGGCCTTTGCTGTTTCTTAGTCTGTTCCACCAGTGAGTAGGTTTGGGATGAGAAAAGACTGGGAGGGGACACAGATGGGACAGCTGATCTCAAATGACTAAAAGAATATTTCATACCATATGGCATCATACTCAGCAATAAAAGCTTCAAGGAGGGAATTTTTTCATCATAGCCATTGTTCAGGGCTTGAATGGATATCAGTGTGCTTGTGCGAGTTGGTGAGTGATTGCATTATTATCACTTGCAATTTTTGTTAAGGGTTGATGTGCTGGGCTATTTTCTCCCCTTTATTAAACTGTCTTTATCTCAACCTTTGCACTTTCTCAGTTTTGCTCTTCCAGTTCTGTCTTCCATCCCACTGGAGCAGAGTGAGTGAGCAGTTGTGTCAGGGATTATCTGCCAGTTGTGGTCAGCTCACTATAGTCACAAAACAGTAACTGTCTGATGGAAATGTCCAAGGATCTGTTTAAAAACATTACAAGTGCTTTCTCTTCTTGGATCACTTTAATAAGGCTGAGCAAGAGTCTGCATCTGCTCTTTTTGGAAAACCACCATCCCTGTCTCAATATTGGTACCACAAAGCCATAGAAAACTGATCAAATTCAAAGTGAATGAGAACCTTGTCACTGATCGACATAGTGAGATACAACTTACCTGTCTGTCTGCTTCTGTCAGAAACAAAGTGAGATAAGGAATACACTTGTTTTCCTTAACACATATATATTATTATATATATTAAATATTCCAAACACAAGGTGTCTTGGAATATTTCAGAATAGACAGATAATTTTCCCCTTTCATTGAAAGTGTCTTAGCTGTTTTGATTCTGCTGCCATTAAAGTAATGTTACCTAAAATCTGGTAACATCTGAAAATCTTGAGAGTTTTATTCAGGCTTTTTAATTAAGTAGAGCACACATTACTGGACACCATGTCATTAACTGCAGAAAATGCCACATAAATGCTGTACTCTTCCAATTGCAAAAAACATCACCCTCCATAGTGGCATGTGACAAAGAAAAAAATTCTAGCAATCTATGTAACTCATGAGCACTGGCATTACACCTTCCACCTTTCATTTTCAGTACTACAGTTAGAAAAATTACTCTGATTTCTGTTAACCATCAGATTAGCAACACAGTTCTGTAATTGTTCAGTTAAACCAACGGATTTGCTTTCTTCTTCTACTAGGACTCAGAATGTAAACTTAAAAATACATCCTCTTTATTCCTTACCTTTTTTTTTTTAACTTGATTATAACCTGTGACAGATTGATCTTTCTCTTAATTTTCCTTAGCTCATGCACTGTTTTCATTACAATTTCCTTTTTTTTATGCCCCATTATTCTTTTGCTTTCTTTTCATTATCTGTGTCAATGATAGGCTAAAAACAAACAAAAAAAAACATTATGGAAGATAGAAAACAAACAGAATAATCAATTTTTAATTAAAAATATGTTATATATTTGTTTTTATATGCATATATACATATATAAGGCTTTAAAAAATACACTTATCATATTAAAAAAAAAAAATAAATCACCTTTTCAAAAGTAAGATATTGATTTTCCAATCTTGACCAAGAGATTAGATAAGTATATATATGTTTTTGTATAGCCATTGGCCCTCACTAAAAGCAGATATATACATAATATACATAATCGCTAAAAAACCATTTTAATGAAAAGAGAAAAAGAGAAACAATAAAATCTTTCTCTCTTTTTTTTTCTTTTTTTTTTTTTAATAATAGCACCATTTAAGATTTGCGAGAAACCTGTCAAACATGTCAGGATGGAAAGCATCTCACGGAATTCAGAAAGAAACATTACATATAATCTTATAATATCCTCTGAGAATCTATAATATGTTACAGAACAACAAGGAATAAAATAATCTGATAAACTAATAGACACAGATTTTGAATCCTGCTATATTATCATTAAAAAGAATCTTCCAGGATGGATTAGTCTGTCATTACAAGAGAATTTTAACTTTTTATTCACACAATAAAGTCAACTGTCAGAAAAAATTATATTTAATACCAAAATATATTCAAAATATTCAAAATTATCTTCAATACAGAAGATTATTTCCATTCTGTTCATGTATATTCATTCTTGAAGTGGTGATTTTTAAATTATTCTTCCAAATTTGTATTCTGACTGGGTAATTTAATAAAATAAGTCTACTCTAGAAGAAATTCATAGCTTTCTCCAAATGGCATCACACATTCAATTTAAACTAGTAACTGTCTGTACTACACCTGAGTATTGTGAGAAGTTTGCTCTATGAAAAGAAATCAAAGAACTAAAATTAGCTTGAAAATTTCAGTCCATGTTCTAATTGAAAATTTTTAAATTTAAATAGGTTCTGTCCCTTATTTAAGCACAGAAAATTTTCTATTAAAAAGAGTGTCTCTAGACTAAATGATCTTTCCCTTCCTCAACTCTACTGTCTGTTCTGCCTTTCTCTTACTAAATTAGCTCATTACAGCATACAGGATTTGTTATAGCCAAATTCAACTATATACAAATATCTGTCTTTGTAACATAAATTTTCTGTATTTTTTCCAAAGAAAATGATTTAACAAAAGTTCTAAATTGACTGTAAAATGTTACATACTTTAATTCATGACAGAAAAAAATCCATTTTAATGTTTTTTTAAATCCATTCAATATATTTTTTGTATATACCTAAAGAAGCAGTGACTAATATCAACTGGTCAGGAAGAAAGGGGACAAACTAATCAACAGGAAAATTTATTTTATTTTATTATTTTATTCATTTCATTTCATTTCACTGTATTTTTTTATTTTCTGTCAACCCCATAGAGTCTATTATTCAATATGCTCTGAAGCACTAGTGTCTGGCTAAACAGAATAAAGGCTTAGTTTAAGATTATAGTTCTTCAAACACAGATTGATAAAAAAAAAAAAAAGCAAAAAACCAGCAAACCTCTATATATGTGGTTTATAAATTGCTAGTGCTCAAATTCATCACTTCAGTGAAGATGTGGGGCCTAGCCCTGTCTGGAGGACTACAGGGATTCTCTCTTGATGTCTGTATGAGTGATGTCATTACAAAAACAGCCCCTTGCTCTCTCCATGATTATGCCTAAACCAGGAAAGCAATAAAGCACACAAACCTTCAATCTCTGCTCCCATCCCTGTCACACAGCAGACAAAGATCTGCCTTTTATGACATAAATCAATATTCCAACTGCAATTGTTAGTCTTGTTAGTAATCCTTCCACTATACAGAGAATATCTAACCAGGGACACTGGAAGCATGCAGTCCTGGTCAAGCAGACAGATATTTACTTATTCATCTTTCCATGGTTTTATTAAATTGTCATCTGTCTCAGGAAGACTGAGACTTTCTTCTGAGAATTTCAACCACTCAGCATCGCTGTCAGTTTGCTTTTACAGTAGTAATGTAGGCTGAAGTTTTAAGGCAGTTAAGGGAAAGGCAAGCAATGGTGGAAAGAACCCTGATCTAAGAGAAATGGTCCTTGCTTGCTTTTCCGTGATGAACCCTGGCAAGCAGTCCATGACTACTTATGATGGATAGATCACAACTGGAAGAAACTGCAGCAGGTTGCACATCAAAAACATGCACGAGGCTGGAGGGGTCAGTGAATAGGAAAGAATGCTCCAGCTATAAGGAGGAGCAACATCACAGAACCTTCTACTGTATGGTTAGGAATGTTTCCAGTTCAAGAACCTCCCAACTGATATCCAGTTTTTTGCAAGTGCTCAATCTTCCAGGAGCTGAACAGTGCCACGCAACACCATGGCTGGGATTACATAGTCATGATGTAGAAATTTTTCCTGGAATGGCTGAACCTCAGCTACAGAATTCTTCAGTCCTACTGGAAGCTGAAATCCTTGATCAAGTTTGAAGCTCTTGGTTAGGCTTCATGAAAACATGCTATCAAATGAAACTTTGTGTTTAAATCTGGAATAAACCTGTGTGGGCTTGGTCAGATTTCCATTTTCTAGAACATTCTTCATGTTGACTGGTCACTTTTCACCAGCTGCCCTCTTATACCTCCTGCTTTCACAAGAAGCTCTTAATGGTCATCTGTGCAGTAGTGTTTTAAAAGTCAGTCCTTTGCAGTTCATTAATTTCTGTATGGGAACAATAGATGCCAAAACCTCCTTACAACTTATTTTCCTTCCTGAAATTTTACTCACTTTTGTAGTGAAGGGTTTATCAATACTAATATAAGAAGAAGAATGTACCATATCAAAACTATTCGGGAGAGTTCTTCCTTGGGAAAGATCCTACCATAAGTCAGTAAGTAGTTACTGACAGGGGTTTTGGGATATTACTTTACTTAACAAAACATACCATTAACATTTAAACAAATATTTTGTACCTGTTTGTTGTTGGTTTTTTTCAGCAGTTTCTACTGCATAAAACTTGGTCATGATTTCTGACTTGTAATTAACTTTTCATTTACATTGATCATGCAGTTAATCTCAGTAAGTTTTAAGCCTTTTATGATTGGAAAATGTTCAGGACTACTCAAGCAAGAAAGTGTTTTTTCCACCCTTATCACAGTATGAAAAAGACACAGCAGTTAATTTTGTTATTGAATTATTGGGCAGTGTTTGTAATATAAGAGTAGAAAAACAGTAGGGTGCCTCAAGCTGACTAATGAGAGCTCAAAATAAGGGTAAGTAGGAGCAGAGCACCAGAGATAGATAACCTTACAAATGATTAGGCTCTTTACAAATGGATCTAATTTTGTTTTTCTTCTAATTTCTCTTTTTCAACTGATATTCTCTATGACTTCCCAGAAGTTTTTCTCTAGTTTGTCAACTTAGAAAATTTTATTGGTCATTCTATTTCTATTATTGTTCCATCATTTTGAATCATTATTTTTACCCCCTCAAATTATCCTCCCAGATGTATTTTGCTCCTTAATTTTTCATCAACATCTACTCTATGGATATGCTTTCTGTATATATTATTTTTATTTATGAACATCAAATTTCTGACTTTTGTTTCATTTGAAAATATTCTACATCACCATATTTCACCAGCCAACAATGCTCACAATTGCCTCTTGCACTATGATTAAATAAGTTCCAGATCTTTAGAAGGAAAATAATGGATGTCACACAAACAGCATAAAAAACAAACAAACAAACAAACAAACAAACAAACAAACAAACAAACAAACCCCCCCCACACACAAGAAGTATCATTTCCATACATTTGTCTCTATGGGCAATAATCTGCATGGTAATATTTAAAGTTTGCAATCTTTATCAAGAGAATAAAGGTTTGGTGTTTGGGTTTGTTTTGTTTTTTTTAAAATGACAAATTATAAAAGATTTATTTTGAAAATTGTCAAAAGAGTGTCCCGTATGTATGTATATATACATACATAAATACATATGTGTCTGTGTTCATCTAGCAACAGAGGAAGGAATGGCTGATGGAAATTCTAACATATGAAACTGAAAAAAATGCAGAAAATATCTGTTTTTCAGTAGGCAGTAAAAAACCATTTAGGTGGTAGGACAGAAATATCACTAGTGGTGTCACCCAAAGTTCAATACTGGGCCCATTAATTTTTCATTTTTTATCGATGACTTGGATGAAGAGACAGATGCCTCCTAGCAAGTTGTGTACTGAAGACACAAATCTGGGAGGAGTGGCTGCAGGGCGCTGTGCAGCCCATCAGAAAGACCTCAACAAGTTGGAGAGATAAACAGAGAACTGTGCGAAATTCAACAAGGGCAAATTTTGGGTCCTGCATCTGGTGGAGATGCACCAGCACAGGCTGGGGGCCAACCTGATGCAAAGCAGCTCTGTGGAGAAGGACCTGGAGGTCCTGGTGGATAACGAGCTGTTTGTGACCCAGCATTCCCCTTGTGTCCAAGAAAGACAATGGCATCCTGGGGTGCATTACGAAGAGCATTGCCAGAATCTCAAGGGAGCTGATCCCATGCCTCTACTCAGCTTCAGTGAGGCCACATCTGAAGTACTGTGTCCGTTTTTGGGCTCCTCAGTACCAAAGATATGGACCTCCCAGAGCAGGTCCAGTGGAGAGCTATGAAGATAAGATCCCCATCTGAAGAAGCTGGGTCTATTCAGCCTCAAGCAGAGATGATTTAAAGGGGGTCTCATCGAGGTCAAAAAGTATCTGAAGAGAGAGTGTCAAGAGGATGGAGCCAGGATCTTCTTGGTGGTATCATGCAGTAGGACAAGAGGCAACAGGCAGAAAGTGATGCACTGGAAGTTCCACCTGAATGTGAGGAAGTTCTTCCTTTTGTGAGTCACTGCATACTGGATTAGATTGCCCAGAAAGGTTGTGGAGTCTCCCTCATTAGAGGTATTCAAGAACTGAATAAAACAATACAAAATCCTGTTCAATGTGCTCTATGATGACCCAGCTTGAGCAGAGAGGTTGAACCAGATGACTGTGGTCCCTCCCAGCCTTGCCCATTCAGTGATTGTATAATATCAAACTTTAAGATGAAACTCATCAGCATTGATGTCATGGATAGCAAAAGACAAAAGAGGGATTTGTGCAAGGAAAACATAAAGGGGTAGGGACTTGAATATCTTTACAAGGAACCATTAGAAGATCTGTCAAGCCATTTTGCCTACTTGTCCACTCCAGACTACTTTTAACTACTTTCTGGGAGAGAAGGCAAGCACAAGTGTGTTTTATTTACACAGAAAAAATGGAAGAAGAGATTCCTACCTGGGTCACTGCTCATTATCTCTCTAAAAAATCTCTCTAAAAATTAAGAAAGAAATCCCATTTTGGACTAGTCAAGGCCTCGAAGAGATAATGATTTTACGTCTCTATTTACTTCATGTCTATTTAGAAGGACTACACACCCCAGAACTTATATATGTTACTTCATATGTGATTTATACTGAAAAGACATTACAGAGATTATCAGTCAGCTTTATTCCACAAGTTTTTCACCAAAAATAGACAGTTTGGCATGTGAAAATCTTCATAACCTTCTAAAAACTCCCTATGCATTTGCACATCAAATTATTCTGCAATTCTTTTTAATAATCAAATCTGTTGTGATATTTACTCAAATTCCATATTAAAGTGCAATCAGATGTTAAGATGAGACTAATTATAATTTTATGTTTAATGAGTCAATCACAATTGCATTTGTGTAACTGCAGTCTAAAATACCTCTAAAATACCTCATTTGCATACTTGCATTTTGACAGATATTTATGGATGGAATCAGATTAAAAAAAACATTAATTAGAAAATATTACATATCTTATCCATTGAACTCTGAAAGTTAAATAGAAAATATTCTCTTTTTTTTTAATTTTTTTTTTTTTAGATTTTTTTTTAGTCATCTTGGTATCTTTTAGTTCTTGGTATAAAAAACCTCAAAGTTTCTTTTTTTCTGAAGATTATATGAAGATGCTAAATTCTTTATCTCATCCTAAATTGATCTCTATTGATAGGATAGTCTATATTGATAGAGATTACAGAAATGTTATCAGCATATTTTCCTTTAAATGTAGATTAGGGTAACTGAAACTCTACATGTTTGGATCAAATTTGGTACTGAAAATGGACAAATATATGAAGAGGAAGCACTGAAATTGTCTCATCAAATGATGCATCCCGAGCTTCCCAGTTTCTAAGAATTTTGAAAAAAATCCGCTTATGATCTTTAAATAAATAAATTATTGCATTTCAGACTGAGCGAAATACTTTGTAGATTCCAAAATATCCTCAGATAATTTTCATCTTGTATCAGGGAAATAAATTTTAGATAGCTCCAAAACTTTTACTAAGGACTTTTCCTTCAACCATATTTCAACCAAGAAATGCATTATCTGCACAATTTTCATTAAATATTCTTAGGTAGGTAGGCAGGTAGGTAGGTAGCTATATATCATATCAAGGCATACCAATAGCTAACCATATAGGCTCAGAAGGACTATCTACTACAGGTGCCTAAACAGAGCATGATAACAGCTACATGCTTCAGACAGTAAACCCAGGAATTGTAAGAAAGGGTATTGGCTCTGGCCTGTAGAGAAATACCAAGGAGGTAAAACTGCCTTAAGTCTCACATTCCTCACATTTATTATTTAAGCTTCTCACATTAAGAGTCCTCATTAATCAAAATCTACCTGTATTGTCATTGTTTGAGGTAGAGTTAGTTTTCTTAACAGTATCTGTGTTCTGGCTTGACCTTGTCATGGGTTATTTTTAAGTCCAATATCTCATTATAGTAGGGAGTTGGAAGAAAGAATTTAAAGTGTTAAAATACATATAAGGCATATTTGACATCCATAATTTTTTAACAACATCTATAATTGCAACAAGGAAAAAAAATAAGGAAACTAAAGATTGTATCTTTCTGTTTCCAGTGAAAACTAGATTGCTTGGGTACTATGTGATAAAAGGCGTCTTCTTAAATTTCTGTAATTTCTCTTTTGAATTGCAAAATTTGTATGTTAGCAATAGTGAGACATGGGATAATACCATAAAACATCATCTGTTTTAGGCTTGAGTCCATCTGGGATTATGACTGCAAAAACACATTTCTAATCAGCTTACTCTGATTATAATTTTTTGGCTATTTTCCAAATGGTAAGCATAAATGAAAAAAAAATCAGACACAGTGGAAATACTTAAATAATAAAGAGGAGTTTTTCTTAATAGTACAATTAAAACTTTTGGTCCAGGCAGGGGAGTCGAAGATGAAGGAAGGCTTCAGACTGAAGGGAACATCCTAAATAAAGATGACTTCATCAATGCCTGACTGCCTGTATGAACTTTAATATTCTTCTTAAATCAGCAGAAATGAATTTATTCTGCTTAGTAGGTTTTTGGTTGGATTAAAATAGGAAAGTTCATTAAGAAAGAATATTCATAAGCAAAACAAATCTGGGAACAACTCTGTAAGGTTCATTAGCATTAAAAGAGTATGAGGAATGCTAGGTAGTTCATATAGCTTCATGGATTACCACAGTAGCTAACAAACATGAAATATACATTTGGCTGCACACCTAAATATGTAAGATATATTCATTACCTTTATGGGGAAAGTCATATAATTAGCACCTTATTTAACAAGCTCTGGACAAAGATTCTTTAAAATAAATGCTGAAGCTGTATCTGTAGCATCCTTTTTTCTTATTTTACTTGGGGTTGTTCAGTGAATTTGGATTCTGCACAGTATTTTTTCAGTTCAGTAAGGTTAATCTTGCATAGTGAACTGTTGTAGAGAAAGATTTCTCTTGCAAAAGATATCACATTTTCTTTCTGTCCCATATCCCTCTGTACCATCATGACATCATAGAAATAAATCTTGAGGAAACGTTATAAGAATAGAGAGTTAGATTGCAATTGTTAAATGTATTTGTTCCAGGAAATTGTCCATGACTCCCAAACAAAAGCAGAGGAGTTCATTTATGCTGAAATCAGCCTAAATCATAGGGTAGCAGACTTGCTATGCCCACACTTGGCCTTTAATCCTGGCTGTCAGCTATATAATGGCTCTCTAAACCTAAGACATAAATAATGTTTCTTGAGCAGGGATTTGTGTTCTCTCATTTCAAAGTATCTAGGATAGTGGGGCATTATTTTACAGTATATGAGAGTGATAATTTTCATACTAAAAACTGAAGTTACCACCTGCAAGACTGAAGTGAATTTATAAAAATTGTTTGAAAATGCTAAGGTGCCTGGGACAGGCAAAGAATCACATTTGGTACAGCCTCATTTATAATATCTGTCAGAATTGATCCCAAAAGTGAAAAGCCCCTGAAGCACATTTGGCCATTATCTTGGACAGATGATTTTTGGAACAGCAAAAGGCAGAGGCAGGCAGTGGGCAGGAAGCAAGTCATAAGGAAGGAGTTCATCACTCAAATATGCTTGCCCATCGTTTTTTTATTGAACAGGGTAAACAACTACCCTACATTTTAAAAAGTCTTCTGCACAAAATTGTTCAAAAAACATTGCATAAGATATTCTTAAACTCTGATATTTTTCTAATTTTTGGTAGAGGAAACAAAACAAAAGGCATCCAATGGAAAAATGAAAATTTAACATCATTTTTTTGGGGGAGCCTCTGAGTAATTTCTTTTTGCATTTGGTGACATATTACAACACAGAAGGATGTACATCTCATCCTGGAATAGTGTTCTGCTTTATACTCTGCATACACTGTTCTGACAGCTCTATTTTGATTTTTTTCAAAGTAAACATCTCTGAATTTAGAAAACAAACTAATAAATAACTATATTAATTACAATTTCAAACTTCAATAAAACAGTAAGAAAAACAATTTTAAAAGCTTATAATTAGAAATTAAACATTTTGAGAACACCAAAAATAAAACAGATATACAAATAAAACTTTTAGACTTAACCTGTAGTTAAATATTATTTGAAATCCTAATTTCTACATTTTTTTATTATATATCTCTCAAATCAGAAGCCCAGTGAAGAAAAGACTGCTTCATCTCCACAAGCCTGTATTGAACAAGGAAAAAGGCTGAGCATGAATTCTCCATGGGCATGAGCAGAAATAGGCATATACAGCCCAGACCTACAAAAATACACATCTGATCACACCAATCTCAGACACACAGATAGTTCACATGAACACAGCACAAAAAACCTCTTTCTTCTCCCCTGTGTGACTCATCGGGATAACGGCAAGTTGGTGGAAAATATTTATACGTAGATTGTGCAACATGGATACCTCTAGCCCAGACACTTGGTCTGCCTGGCAGTTGGTCCTGTTTGCCAGTCTCCTCAGCTGCTGGAATGTGCCCCATGCCCATGTGCTGCAGTGCCACTACAGTTTTGGGTACAGGTCCCCTTAACACACACACAGACACGAACATGCACACTTGGGATGATTCCAGAGCTGGGATCTCACACACAGTCCATCTATGTGCTGGTTTCGGGATCTTTGCTCTTAATCAGTTGCCTCAGGTATAGATGGACTGACAAACAGACACACAAGTTCATCTCAGTTGGCCTCTTGGCTGCAGGCAAAGAGAGTTTTTTTTGTCTACAATTAAGTTATTTAGCTTCCCTTGCTGGCCCAGTACCACTACAGTATTCTGAGTGCAGGAAGATGATCTTTTTATTGCATAACCAAACATATTTCTTAAATTTTTTTTTTTTTTTTTTTAAGCAACAAACATTTTTGTCTTTTATATTAATAATACTAGCTATAAATGACATGTCAATGTTTGGATGTAGTTAAAATAGCAGCAAATAATTTTTGCTAGGACAAAGAGTCTAAAATATCGGATTGCTTTGAACTTTACTGATGCTTAAATAAATAATGTCATGCCATATTTCAAATTAAAGTGGACATTCATTTATGCTACATTATAAGAAAGAGTCAATGTATGTGCAATCATTACAAAAAACTTAATATGTATTTTAGGGAATTACAGGTTAATATTGAAGTTTAAAAAATTACTTAGAACTGGTATAAGTTATCAGACATCTGTTCTTGCAAAAATTATATTAGGGAAGCTCAGTTTATTTTGAACTCTTAATTAGATCGTATTGCCTAGACAAGACCATCAAAAGAAAGATGACACATAAGAGGACTCTATATGATGGAAAGCTTAAAAAATACTGTTCTTTGAAATAAATTCCTCTGTAAAATGGAAGAAAATCATTTTAATGAATATACGGATGATTCACTGTGGAATACCATAAAAAAATTTAGAGAACAGAAGCCTAGTTAAGCCTTTTTGTGCTGACTCATGGGGTACTCTACAGCTCTTTTTCCTGTGAAAAAGAAAAGAGCAACCTACAGCTCTCAAATGAATGCACATAAAATTAAAGTAAATAGAAGTAGCCACTAAAGGAGGAAGGAATACACAGTACACTACTGCAAATGAAATGTGTGACAACAGAACAGATGTTTATGCATAGAGTATCTAGAAGACAACAGAGGTGATGTAATTTATGGTAACAAGAGCATTTGCATAATTCTGTGTCTTCCCAAAATGAAGCAGTATCACAACACTGATGTGAAATATGTGTCATTACAGTTTTATTGTAGAGGTAAAGTGGTGACTAACTTGGAAGGCAAGGCAGACTGTAGAATTCTTAAAAGGGCAAATGGAATATATTTAGAATACTTCTTGTGAAAGGAGAAGTCAACTTGATGTTAGAACTTTTTCCCTTGCTCTATTGAGGCAACAACTCCCAAGGCACAAAATTTCAACTCATATAGTTGAAACGAATGAGAAATATGCAGACTCTTCAAGTCTAACAAATATATTCTTTCGAGTCTCACATTTCTCCAGGTTATGAGAATACAAACTTCTGTCTAAGTAGCTGCTGGTTCCCAGTAACTTCTCTAGGAAAACTCAGTCATTGCAAGCATAGGTGGGTGTCCTCTTTGCTTGCCATGAGGAGAGATTGAGATAGCAAGTGACTTTGACCTCAATGACCTGCACTTCTGCTTCTGTTCAGACACAAAAGAAAAAGGTGTTCACAGACCTTCCTCCACATGAGAGTGACCAACTCTGGTTTGTCTCTTTTTCCATTGCCCTACTACCTCTCTCTCTCTCTCTCCATTCTACTATGTAATTATACATGCACCAACTGAGGTACCGCATCTTCAATATCTTGCAGCATACCAAAAATGCTAAAAGGGAAGAGATAATTAAGGTACAAAGGCAACTGGAAGGCAACTGGAGGTAGGTCACCAAGAGTCACTGGTCATGAACTCTCTAGGGCATGAATTGTATGACAGTGGACTTGAATGGGTGGTTATTTTTTTCACAGTCAATAAGGTAAGAAGAAAAATCTTTATACCAAGAATTTTAAAAATAATGGCTGCTTCAATAGAGAAATCAAGACATCTGGCTTATAATCAGGACATTTTCATAATCCTGCTTCTCTGAACATCAGGAAAATTATCCCGCAATTTCAATGGCTAATGTTAGCACTGGCACCACAAAAAAGGCCAGTGTATGACACTGCATTCCTGCATAAGGCAGGCATTGAATGGCATCCACAGGACCAAGTCCACAAAAGATGA
The DNA here is from genome assembly GCA_013397295.1 of Polioptila caerulea. NCBI lineage: Eukaryota > Metazoa > Chordata > Aves > Passeriformes > Certhiidae > Polioptila > Polioptila caerulea. The sequence goes on along the minus strand of VYXF01007589.1, from coordinate 150,780 downwards.
AGTTCCTGAACAGCTATGTAAGAAAAAAAGCACCTGCTAAGGGTATCAAAGCAGAAAAGTCCAGATCAGATTTTTATTATTTCATTATTATATCTATGTTAGTAATTTAGAATTATACTTCCTATGTGTGAAATTTTGTTGTTCTTACTTTACTTACTATTATTTAAGGCTAATTTTAAAAGCTGTTTGGTAATTAAGCTCTGCATCTTGTGAGCAGAGTTGTGTAGGCTCCTGTTCTCTTTTCCCTCTTTGTACCTTTTGTGATAAAAGCAGAGACAGTTGTTTGCTTCTTAACTGATTTTTTCTTTGAGCACTCTAATTTCACCTTGGTGTTGTCTGAAAAGAAATGTTTCTGAGGTTTCAGAGTATCTTTAATCGGTGCCAGAAAATGAACCCTCCAACCTTAAATTTCTCTGCATGACCAGTAGACATCCCTGAGAGAAGACAGGACTTTTAGTGTGGGAGACTGATCTGGCTTGATGACTGTTAATAAACATAAAACATCTGAATGATCTTGCAAATAAATGTACCAGATATACAGTGATGCATGTCCAAGGTGATAGTCTAATTTATGTGACATGCTCTGTAGTATTTAGGTGTAAGTTATACTGAGCAACAAATTCAGCATTTTGAAATGTAATGCTGATTTGTTTGTTTGTTTGTTTGTTTATTTTCATACAAATTCCACAGAGATGTTGCTTCTTACTCTGTTTTTCCTGTTACCTTCACAATGGTTACACATGATTTCTTTTCCCAGTTAATGTTCATTTGGAAGTCCAGGTGCAAGTCTTGTGGTCAGTGTTGTGTTGGTGTTGCAGGAGCTTTGATAATATGTTTCCAGCTGAGTCAAAAATTCTACACAATTCAGGCATGTCAGGTACACCGAAAGTACCAAAAATGTTGAAGTGGCATAGGTGGGCTAATTACAAGTTTTACATGAGTATGGCTTACTCCACATGTTATATTTGATGGGATGTGTTGCCTTGGGTTTTCTTTCAAGGTAAATTAAGATTTGACCATGGCTTTCAAGATCAACAAGATCAATATGCCAGTCTAGACATGGCTTAACAAAGACCTGCAAGGATACCCAAAACACATACTAATCTTCTTGTGGCTAGAATTAAACCCCCAATTTAATCAGGTTATTTTGATTATAGGCAGTCCAGGGTTTTGTTGTTGTTGTTGCTTTTTTTTCCTTTTGTAATTAACCAAATCCAGTAAAACGTAACTTAAAAAAATCTTAAAACTACTTTCTTACTTTTTCAATATCAGTTATTGTAAGACTTTGCGAGCCACAGGAACTACTTCAGGTTTTTACACCTCTATGTTACATATGTTATAAATATTTCTTCAGTTCTGTGAGTGTAAACTTGATAGTTACTTATAAATTCTGATTATAGATTCTGATTTACAAATATCATAATTGTTCTGTCATATAATTCAACACAACCATATGAAATTTTGTTGTGTTTTTTGTTAGTAATTAAACTTCACCTCTTTCATCTGGTGTGAAATCTTAAGTGTCAGGGATGCAATCCATGTGCTTCTCACTCATCCAAAAGAATAATTACTTTGTGATCTTGAAAGCACTTGATATCTTAAAATTGGGAGTAAGACTGTGAAGGGTGCAGACTGAAATTAGTACGAATACTGTTCTGGTTTATGATTCTGGCTCTTCAGCATAGACTTTAAAATAACTTTTAGGCAAGTAAAATACGAAATAATGTTAGGGTTTATGATTCTATAAAACAATATTAGGTTTTTTTTTTAACTTACTGTTGAGTCTTTAAATCTGCCAGAATAATAAGGGTTTTAAAGTTCTGCAATTGTAGCTAAATGTATACATACATACAAATATGTGTGTGTGTGTGTACTTAATAATATAAGAATATCTGTACTCTTATCAGCTCTTGCTGTGGATAAGGGTCTTGAGAATGGAAAAGAAAAAAAAAATTGGGCAGAGGAGACAAAACAAAAACAAAAAAAAAAGAGAAGAATACTTTTATGTAAAGTCATGGATATGGAAAGGAAAATAGACTTTTTTTCTCTTCACTGAGTGAAAAAACCCACCCAACCAAACATGGAAAAAACAATGTGTTCTTATATTATATCCTCTCTGTAGCAGGCCATCTTTTAAGTATGCACAACACTGGGAACTAAGTTTATTTTCTCATCTTTAAAATATTTATGTGTTTCTACAAGTAATGTTCTGCTTTCTACAAGTAAACTTCCTTCTCCCTGAATAAAAAATATTTATGCTTAAATCAATTTCTTAGGAAATTTTGTGATTGACAAATTTATAATCTTATTGCAAATAAGAAGAAAAGAAGCTTGAATATCTTCCACTGAGAGATTTGTAGAAATCTCACAGTTGATTTTCCTTTGTAGGTAAAATATTTTTGAACTTATCAGTTCTGAAGTGTCAGTATATTGCAGAAATATGAAGAATGGAGGAAAAAACCTGCTCTTTGCTTCTCCTTCCTAGTCTTTTCTAATACATCAGTATTTGGTCATGTATTGTTAAAAAAATACAAGACATAGGAAGTCTTTTGGAATATAGACTGATCACTGTGATTCTTTAGTCAACTGTAGGTTTTGTAATGAAGTTTAAATAAAGTTCTTTCAAGACGACTCCTTTCTATGTATAGACACAGGTAATCCAAGTGGAGTCGGTTCTGTAACATAGTTAGGTTTATTCATGCAAAATCTCAAACTTACAGCACTTTTCAGTAATTTTGCATCAGCTTTTCAGTTTAGAGATTTGATCTCATTCTCCAAAGCTAATCACAAAATTTGTATCATGATTCACAGGATGGAAATTATGGCATTAGAATCAAAAAATGTTACCCAGCCTCAGAGGAAGTAAACTAGAACTCCTGATCTTCCTAGTGCAGTTTTGTAGATTTACTTTTATTAATGATCTTGATGTATTTTAGGAAATATTATATACTAACAGATTTTACCAGTGAAAACTGCCTTTGCTGGAAAACCTCTACAGATTTGCTAATTAACAGACTAATGTAGCCAATAACTATGACTACATCAGTTTCTGAAATTCTTTTTGTACAAGTTCCCTTAAAGGATGTCTGTATCAAACATATGTGACTATATTTTTTTCAGCAGATGTAATTTCATATATTTTCATTTCCTCAGACATTTGGGAGATGAAAGAATTTATGAGTTTTCCTGCATGGACATCCTCAGGTAACATCTCACTTTGAGACATGAAACACAAAAGGGAAATAAATCTATAATCGTAGCAATTATACAGGCAAGTCTAGAAAACCTTCAAGTATTTTACATTACACGTTCTTCACACTGCGATTCCTGTTAGCATAATTTATGCTTGTTTTGACTCAGGAAAGAAGGAAAATCAAAAAGAGGAAAATGTGCAGATTAGTAGCAGAAGGTTTTAGGCAGTCTTTCTGTGTTGATCTGATACACACTGGATTTGCTGTAATTTGAGGAATGCTCTTAGGTGTTAGTTTGCATTTTTGCTCTAGGGGGATTTTGATTAGATATTGTAAGAAATTAATTAACTTTTTATGTTACTGACTCATCTAGCAGATTGTAATTTAAAATCTGTACTTAGGACATGAACTAAGACAAAAATAAATTAACCTGATTATTTCACCTCCGCTGGAGTCATCTGTGGGTCAAGGTCACAGAGTCTGATACTAAAATTAATTTTGTCGGTGACAAAAATAATAAAAAGATCCATTTAAATCACCACCCTTAATTCTAATTTGCCAACAGCCCTTGACCACAATTTCATTCCACTTTTGGAGAACTAGTCACGTCATTCACAGTTTGCTAATCTTGACAAGATCTTCTGGTGTGAAAATCTGAAACCTCTTATAATTTTTGAAGGGTGCTTTCTCTCCTTCCTCATTCACCACAGGAAGAGAGCAGATATCATCTAGTTTGGTACCTGGCTGGGAGTAGCAGTGCTATCCTTTCAAAAATCCTTCATTAGTCAGTGGGGAGGAGTGGGAGTACCTAAGAGCATGGAGCCTGTAGGTTTTCAGAATGTCTCATGGAGTACTGTGAACCAGGGCAGGGAACATGGTTTCTGTGATTCACTCCAATAGGTAGTTCAGCCCTACACAGCTCACTGTCCCATAGTGGAGTCAGTGTCTCTTCTGTCTCTTACACTGTACTGGTCAGTGAGGATACTAGAGGAAAAAGAAGTTGGGAGGAGACACAGGCAGAAGGCCCAATCCATCCAAAGGGATATTCCATACCATCTGGCATCATGCTCAGATCATAAACTGGTGGCAAGGCTGGCCAGGGGATGTTGCTTAGGAACTGGCTGGGCATCAGTCAGCTGGTTGTGAGCAATTGAATTGTACATCATTGTTAGGGAAACTTTCATGTCTGACTATGCAGGAGCCATTGTGGCAATCACATTGGCACCACCTGAGCTAGGACCAAAGACCCTTTGCAGCGAGCAGCTTCACATGCACTGTCTTCTTACCAGCTCAGCCCCAGGTTTCACAGAGCAGGGTCTCAGACATCTGCATCCTTAAAATAACTGCCATTCAAACAGAGAGTAAGATCTCAAGGTGGTGCCTTTGAGGAGAGACCTTAAACAAAGGACTCCTTTTTATCCCCTCACAGTCTGTGCGTGGTAAAACCTGGCGTTTTCCATCTGAGTCCTCGGATCTGGCTGTGTCTGCCTCTGAGTGTTCATCTCCACAAGTCTTCATGCTAAAGAGGTGGTGCCAGCTCATGGCCTCCTTGCAGGCTCCAGGCACCCAGAGCTCAACCTGCAGCTCACACAGCAGCTGCACACTGAGCTGCAAGCACTCAATGTTTTTCTCAATATTCAGTAACTTTTTTTCTTCTAATTCTATTATTATTACTATGGGTTTTCCTTTTCTATCTCATTAGACCGTCTTTATTTCAATCCATGAATTTTACTATTTGTCCAATTCTCTCTCCCATCTGACAAGGGGAGGGGGCTAAGCAAAAACATCTCTGTGGGGCATAGGTGCCTCACGGATTAAACTACAATCATAGATTAATTTTTAGCTTTATCTCTAGACACTATAAACCCACATATTATTCAGAATGAATTTAACTCTATTATAGTTAAGGAAGACAATGCTCAACTTCATCTAAGAATGCATTGTCTGCTTGTAACTTTGAAAGAAAATTACCATGACTCCAATGTATCAAAGTCCTATTAAAAAAACTTTCCTGCAGTTCTTGTTTTATTTTCATGTTTATCAATATATGAAGCATTATTTTCTCTTCATAGAAACACAGAAGTGTTTAGGTTGGAAAAGACTCATAAGATCCTCAAGTGCAACTGCTAACCCAACACTTCCAAGTCCACCAATAAGCCATGTCACTAAGCACTTCAGCTACATGTGTTTTAAACAGCTCCAGGGATAGTGAGTCAACCACTTCCCTGGGCAATGTTTGACTATGCTTGTAATGAAGAAAGTTTTTCCTGATATCCAGTCTAAACCCCGCGCTGGTGCAATCTGAGGCCATTTCCTCTAACCCTGTCAGTTGTTACCTTGGAGAAGAGGCTGACCCCCACCTCACTACTACCTCCTTTCAGGCAGTTGTAGAGAGGGGTTCGGTGTCCTCTGAGCCTCCTTTTCTCCACACTGAACACCCTCAGCTCCCTCAGCTGCTCTCATCAGACTTGTTCTCCAGACTCTCCACCAGCTCTTTCGCCCTTCTCTGGACTTGCTCTAGCACCTCTATGTCTTTGTTGTTGGGAGGGGCCCAAAACTAAATACAATATTCAAGATGCAACTTCACCAGAAACAAGAACAAAGGGACAGAAACTTCCCTAATCCTGCTGGCCTTTTCTGTGCTTCTATGCAGTATTTCTAGTTCAACATCTCTTTTGGCAGACAGACTTTACATTCTGTCACACTATGGATTAAAAAAATTATCTTTTTCTTTCTCTCTTTTTAGATTTTGAATACTTAACATAATTAAATTTTTTAAAACTTCATATTTTATTTTAAAATCTGTTCTTTTTTATCCTAAAATTCCTTATGTCTAATGTCATGATTACAACCTACAAGTTCTTAAATTGGATTGTCAGAACATGCTAATTTCAGAGTTATTTTAGAGTTTCTTCCAGATGGAAATCTGTCTTCTCCCACGTGACTTCTGCCAACCTGAGTTAACTATGTTATTTTAACGAAGAGAGAGACTTTTAATTGAGCACCTGGTTCCCCAAATGTGTCTGATTTTCACAAAATGGGTAATCTTTTGATGGGATTTGAAGTTGTACTTGCTTAAAAGTGGCTGTAAAGAAAATGCAAACTGAGTAATCTGCATAGTTTTTTTATGAAACTAATACTTTTAATAATATTGAATTTTTTGTAGTTTGATCTTATTTAGAAAAGTCAATCCAAACCCAAACTGATCAACTACTCTCTCTATGCACTATTCAATTCCAATCATGTTTACAGAATGTTTTAGGGTCTTAAAAATCCCCCAAATCCAAAACTGTACCAAGAGGAATTTTCTTCAAGATAGAGGAATTGATATAAAATCAGGGGTTTACAATAGTCTGGTAGATGATGCAAAGTACTGTACTTGCAGATCTTCAAAAAATCATGATGCATAGATGTAGCTAAATCATCTTATGTCTATGGATGTTTAGGCTTCTTACATATGACATCTGTAGTTTATATGTGTATGACTTTCATACCGCAAGACTATATATCGAGAAAACAGCATTGCTGTAGGTTTGATTTAAAGGCATAAACCAGATTAGCTTCTCACAGAGAGGCAATAGCTTTATTAGACCAATTTGATTTAACAAAGAGTTGAGTTTTCCATACATAATTTTTTTTCTATTCATGACACAGAAAAATCTGCTTTCAAAACTAAATAAATATGCTGCCACTAATATTTTAAGCTTGGTTATTTGACTCGTAAGTGTTGTGGTTTAACCCCAGCCAGCAACTGAGTACCACACTGTTGCTCACTCACTGCCCTCCCTTCCCCTGTGGGATGGGAAAGAGAACCAGAAAAGAAGGTCAAAACTTGTGGTTTGAGATAAGAACAGCTTAATAACTGAAATAAAGTAAAATGCAATAATCATTAAAACAATACTAATACTAATACTAATACTAATACTAATACTAATACTAATACTAATGAAAGAGAGAGAGAGGAATAAAAGTGAGGAACGTTTAAGTGACACACAATAAATTGCTCATCGAGAACTGACTAATGCTCAGCCACTCCCTGAGAAGCAATTAATGTCTCCCAGCCAAATCCCTCCAGTTTGGAGACTGGACATGATGCAATATCCTTTTGGCCAGTTTGAATCAGATGTCCCAGCTGTGCTTCCTTCTGACTTCTTGTGCACCTGCCCACAGGCAGAACACGGGAACCTAAAGGCCCTTGACTTAGAGAAACACTACTTAGCAACAGTTAAAACGTTGTGCTAACAGCACTACTCTTATGATAAATCCAAAACACAGGACTGCACCAGCAACCAAGAGTAAAACAAACTATCCCAGTCAAAACCAGGACAGAAAGCATAGATGACAAAAAAAGATGGGGAACTGGGATGGGGCTACACATCATGAAGATGAATCTCACGTATAGAGACAAACTTGGGTGCATGTCCTGGAAGTAAAAGCCAAACAGTGTTTCATTGCAGAAAGAGAAGGAAAACAATTTATCATTAATAAGCAAATTTTTGACACAGCCATTATGTAAATAACTCATCTGATAGATGTTATCAGTTTTATATATTAAAAGGTTTGCTGTGTAATTTGAAAATGAAGTGATATGAATAATTTTAAACTTTAGGGATTCTTACAAACTGAATAAAATGTTTTATTTCTGAGTATGTACATTCTCCAAGGAAAATGCTTTAATTAAAATATTGTAAATCCCCAAACTCCATCGATTTTAAAGGTATAAAGCTGTAATGTCTTGCACATTCACATTAAGACATAAAAAGTATGAAATGCTCATGTGGAGAATATAAACAGGTGCAAATATATTTCAAATATAACAATTAAATGCTAGGCATCTATTTAACTGCAGGTGACATGCAGTAGAAGATAACAAATTATAATAACCACATTCAATGTTAATAGTTTGTCATTGATTTGTATATGTCATAAGAAAAAAGACATTTCTAGGTAATTACTAAGTGTAATTCCTAAGAAGCCATTTAGACAAAATTTCAGGAAGTGACTTCAGCAAATTTTAATGAGCTATAAAAACAGAAAATGTGTAGTGACTAATTTGCAGGAAAGATTATTTTAATAAAATATATCTCTTTCTTAATTTAAACCATAATTTCTATTGCAACATCATTAATAACAGAATCTCGCAAATGTTTACTGAAAAATTATGACATTTTATAGACTAAAAATTTTAATAGATGATTTTGTCATTTTTTTTCCATCAAAATGCAACTAAATATATATATATATATGTATATATATATATATAAAATAATTAGTATTTAGTCAGAATAAAGCCTCATGAAAAAGAAGAAATGTTATGAGAAAAATGAGAAAAATTTAATCTTTTTTTTTAAATTCTGGTCTCTTCAAGTGATACACAGGACAGACCTGAAGAATTTTATGCTATCATATTAGTAATTTTCCACCACATTAGATGAACCTCTAGATCAAAGACTCTCTTTAAAATAAATGTGCATTTATCCAAAGAAAATGTAACACTGAGTCCTAATTCATTCGCCTAATTCACTTTGGCCTTTCACACTGATTTGTGGGACTCCTATTCTGCTGCAAAGAGGATTAATTGAGTCACCTTTGAATCAACATGTTAGGTTATAAGATGCAAGCTCCTACAGACACACACAGAGGAGTTCAGAGAGACAATGCTGGGAGTGGGGCACCAAACAATGTTCTGCCAGGGTGCTCTCTGCTCCATCCCTGCAGCAGTCCCAGACACAGCGCCCCGTGTGCCTGCAAGGGTGAGAACAGAGCGGGGTTTGCCTGCTGGGAACTACGAGGGGCTCACATGAGTGCTCTGAGGGTCTGCCTCTCACCCATGTACCTGGCATCATTTTAAGGATGAGCCTCTGTGGGGCAAGGAGATGGACTCAGTGATCCTTGTGGGTAAAGGTTCTGTGACTCAGAATACTCTGTGCTTCTGTGGCTCTGTGATATATGTGCTCTGTGTGCTTGTGCTTGTGTCAGTCTTCCTGCTGGTTAAACCTGGCTAAACGTGGAGCAACGGCAGCCTCATCTTGGCCACAGTATATTTTCCTCTAGCAATACCTATATTTTCCACTAACAATATCCATCTGATAATTAAATAAGTTATCTTCTAAATTCCAGGTAATCTCTTATTTGTGATGTACCATTGTAAAATTTCCTTTCAAATACATTTAGTATGTCTTAGGAAGGACAGAAATTATTTATGAATTTAAGATTGCTTTACTATAATTGAAAATAACTAATAATTTACTGAGAAGACAATTGAAAATAAGCTATAAACAAAGACATATAAATTAAAATTTGATATGAAGAACTATTATACAATTCTTACTCACTAGTTTTGTTCAGCTTTGTCTTGTACACCATGACTACTTTTTTGAGCTTTAGGTTCAAATGAACTTTACTTCAAAGCAAGATTCAATCAATCCAGTGGTGTTGCTTAAGCTTTCATGTCCACACCAAATGAAACTGCAAGCAGCTATTTCATACAATTCCATAATAGACCCATTTTGTTTCTTGAAATGTTTCTAGGCATTAGGAAGGCTAAAGGGTTTCAAGCCTGCAGAAAAATCACAAGCCCCAGAAAATTAGCCAAGTTATACTTTTTCTAGCTAACAGCACCAAGTACTAAAGCATGGTTAATGACTAAACTACTGTAAAAACCCAGACTGAAAGAATAAAAGGAGGTTGGCATTGCACAAGAATCAATGAGTGAAATTAGGTTTCTGTAGGAGCTGTTTGCTGCCTGACTGTACAAGCATTTGGGTTGTTTTATTTTTCAGTAACTTCTGAAACTGATATTATTTTCTTCTGCCAGACTAGGTCCTTTTTTTTGTGAAAAATCTGATTTCTAGTCCTTCTTAACACTTCATGATCCACTAATGCAAACTTTTTCCAGTATTTTTAAGTGTAAAATTCCTCTTTGGCCAATATGAAATTATTTCAATAATTCTTTTTTCATTGCCTTTTTTATAAGGATTATATCTGAGTGTTCTAAGTTAAGTTATTTGAATATAATGCTGGTAATGATTTTTCCATATTGTTTGTTATATGCTAAAATGTGTTAGATTTTTTTTTGCTTTGTTGTGTTTTTTTTTGTTTTTTTATTTTATTTGGTTCTCTTTTTAATTCTGTGTGAGGTTTTATTACATAGAAATATTGAAATCTCTTTACCTT